>RSEF01000001.1:169302194-169327164 GCA_003993805.1 Himantopus leucocephalus | reverse complement strand
CTGACCAAAATTGGTCCTGTTTTACCTCAAACCAGGACACAGGGCAAGCTATGTTCAGGCATGTCAGAGGTAAATAAGGTTTTGCAGTGTTTACAATATCTTCAGGCTAGTTGCATATTTTTACTCTATGGTTGTAGAACGTATAATTCAGTTGGACCTGGTTTCTGCTTTAGGTATCAAATCCAATCTTTATTTCACAGAAGCACAGAATGGCTGAGGTTGGAAGGGACTTCTGGAGGTCATCTGGTCCAACCCTTGTGCTCAAGTGGAGCTTGTTGCCAGGGCTGCATCTAGTCAGCTTTTGAATATCTCCAAGGATGGAGACTCCACAACCTCCCTGGGCAACCTGTGCCAGTGCTTGGCCACCCTCACAGTGAAAAAAGTGTTTCCTGATGTTCAGAGGGAACCTTCTGAGTTTCAGTTTGTGCCCTGATCCTGTCACTGGGCACCACTGAGCAGAGCCTGGCTGTGTCCTCTTTGCACCCTTCCTTAAGGTGGTTATACACTGAGATCCCCCTGAGCCTTGTCTTCTCCAGACTGAACAGTTCCAGCTCTTTCAGCCTCTCCTCATAAGAGAGATGCTCAAACAAAAGAAAAGTAATCTATGAACACAGACAAACATAAGTTACTATCAAACAGTGCTTATCTGGCTTGTCAATTTTTGTCGAAGAAAGCCTTTAGCAGTGCAACAGTAATGATGACCCCCAGGTAAGAGTAAGGATTTAATAGATTGGTTGCAGCTGCCTAATTGTGTTTAGTGATTCATTTTGCAGATCTTTTAAATAATTCCCTGGAGCTTTAGAAGACTTCCTACTTATTATTATGAATGCATTTGCCTTTTCATTTTATGTTTAATTCTATTTGAAGGTTGGCTTACAAATAAGCTTTGTATATTTGCACAGCATGTTTCATTCATTTCTATTTCAGACTGAATGATAGTGATCAATAACACTAACTTAGAGTACTGGGTTGACTGAACAATTCCTGCTAGAGTTGTTACACGTGTTCTTGGGGAAAATAGTTAAAATACTTGGCAGAGGGATTGTCTTCAACAACGAAGTTTTGAATTAACACAAATATTAAAATTGATGTTCTAGTTAGGTGATGTGTTTTGTGTAGAACCTAGCATCTGCTTTTCACTTGCTGCCTGAATGCCAACCCATGTGTGAGCATAATAGGAAGGGAAAGTTGCTACAAGTTAGGAATTCAACTTTGGGGCTTGTTGACAGCAAATAATGTTTTGTTTGATCACCTAAGATTTGACAGCATTAACTTTGTAAACTTAGCAATTTAGGTATGTCAGGATGTATGTATGACTTTTTTTACTGACCTCTTGGACAGTTTCATGAAACTTAGGTTAAAAATAAGACTGCTATCAGTGTGCACGCATTCCTGATTGGGCGTTTCACACATTTGTCCATCTTCATAATTTTTACATCAGAATTGTGTAGGAAGCATACACCTGCTGAACAGTGTCTCACTGTTAAGAGATGGCTTCTTTCATTGATACTAAATCATGGCTTTCAGTACACACAGGGTTAAGTGGAAAGGTTGCAGTAATATCTAGTGAGCTTTTTTTCCTTTAATGTGCTCATTAGCAGTGGCAAGTCCAGGTTTTAGCACATGTCAGTAATTTACATTTCATTGCTGAGTAGCTGCCCTTGTTCAAGAGTTGTTTCTAAGCCTGATGAATATACTTGTGTTGGGAATAAACTGAGTAGAAGAATTGAAAGCCAAATACCCTGCCAGGCTTTTCAATGGGTGCTGAAGTTTCCAGTAGGTCACTGATTAGTAATGCATGGACTAGCAGAAAAATGCAAAGATGATGTCTAGAAAGGTTACTTCAGGTGGGTTTTACCATTAAACCCCTTTTTCTTTGTAACTACCTCTACAGTCATTTTCCTCAAAATTCTTCTCTTGGCAGGCCTTCTCTTATTAAGAGAATGTGGTACATTGGAGATATCCCAACCAGGTTACTTTCTCATTCAGAAGTGGCACAGGGAAGTAATACTTGTGCAATGAGTCCTAGAAACAAGTGACCTTACGGGCTGTACAGTTTCCTGCTATCAGATTATGATGATAGGGATATCTGAATATTTGCTCTTGCCCTTCTTTCTTTCCTCTGCCTCATCTGATACTGACTTATCTTGGCTTGAAGATGTGTGTGGTTCACTGCTGTAATGGGAAATGTGTGTTGGGATGCAGTAGCATTATGGTTGGCAATTGAGATGCAAGACAAAGGTTGCTGACTTTTGGGGGAAAATCGATGCTTTCATGTGGCAACAGCTTAGTTTGGTAATAAAACTGTATGATTAAGTAAATGTATTCTTGATGGAGTGGTATTCTTGCTATTTTCCAAGCTGCTCTGACTATTTTCAGAGCACTATGTGGAAACTTATACTGTGAAATTATACTCTCCTTTGTAGAGAGTCCTGCATACATTTTCTGTCCGAAAGGATAGGTATTGCTAAATTTACATATGTACACCGACAACTAAGCATTTTTATTCCAGATGCCCGTTAGGATCATACTGACATGTTCTTCAGAACTCTAGCTAAAGAGTGCTGGTGCTTACTCTTTCCCACTCTCTCTCCAAGGTATTGTGAAGACTGTTTATATTCAAGCTACTTATTATACAGTTTGGGGATGGGGAATGCATTAAACATTTAGAATGGGGGAAAAACAGCAAAAGATATTCCAGAACATTCTTGTGAATAAAACCTGCCAGTTCATTGTGTAAGAAATTGTGAACCCTTTTATTAGCCTATCTGAACATTAGGTGCATATATTTAAATGAGAATGTTTGCAGAAAGTAGAGTCATTTGAATATTTTTCACACGCTAGAAATATTTTCATAGCTGCCTTGGTCAAATTTGGAATTCCTATTGTTAATTTGCAAAATAGCTACTTCTTGAGTTGCCTTTAGCACTGTGCTAACACGTAGAAGGAATCTGAAGTGGTAATTCAGTTGATCGAGACTCTGACTAGACAACAACTAGTAGTTTAGGAGCTAATAGGTGGCAACATATCTATAGATATTGCTGGAAAGACATTTTTTGACTATAAGCCAAGACGTTTTTCATGGCTCATAATAAAAACTGGGGAAAATCATCCTTTTCTTCTGAATAAACTTGTGTCGGATACTTTGCCTTTTGGTTAAGACACTTGCATGTTCTTTACTCTCCCAAAGCTGGAGATGCTGACAGCTAAGCATGAAAAAGAGACATTGAGACCAGCAAAAAAACCCAAAAACCAACAGTTGAGAGGATGCCTGAGTGGAGCTTGCACAAGAGTGGGGAGAACATTTTACTCTTCAAACTTAGAATGGTTTTGTTTTCTTTTTTTTCAGCGACAACTGTCATAATGTATTTGTGGCTTCACATCTTAGTGTTGGACTGTGGTTCTGAATGGATCAAATAGGGAAGGGGCGAAGAGTGCTTTCAGTTATGATTCCCTCTTACAGATTTATGGAAGGGCAGGCTTCTGGGATGGGGACTTAGTCTCTACTGAATAGGTCCTCTAGCTCTGACCTCCTGCTGCCTGCCTGAATGTGCTTCCTGATGGCTAACTAAAAAAAATGGTGGCTATTGTGTGTGCTGCTGCCCTTGTTATTTAAGTAAGATCAAGCTGTACTCTAAGGCACTGTCTACTGTATGTAGTTGTGTGCAGGGTTGTGCAGTTATTAAAGGCAGGTGAACTGTTTGCTTTCTGGATCATGTGGCTTTTTGGTCCTTTGGGCCTTTTCTTGATAGAGCAAGAGTTGTGGTTTGTAGCTACCTGTGTGTGATTTGTTAGGAATGGCTTACAACTGTGAACACTAGGGCAAAGCTGTTACTGCACCAAAGGTAGCTCAAAGTAGATTAATGATTCTTTGATCTTTGGAACAGGATCTGACCTCAAAATGTAAAAGATGTTTCTACAGGTTGGCTGTTTTTTTTTTTTTTTTTTTTNTGAACTGGCTTTTTATGGAGTGAGAGGCAGACTCTCATCAACCAAATTGCTGTAGTCCATAACCATATCTGCCTTCAAGGAGATTTTTGGTAACAGGTATCTTGTGAAGTCTACACCTATACAGCCCATACTGCAATGTTCAAAGGATGCTTCTCAAGTTGATCAATTTAAGTAATAGGTATTGTGACATATGTGGTACTTCAGACATTAATTTTTGTGTCCCAAACTTGATTAAAAAAAATTTAGTCTTCGGGGGGACAGTAAGTATACATGAGTATCTGCATCTTTTAGGAATCCAGAGAGTAACATCTGTAAGGGATACTGCAATCTCTTCAGTGCACTTTTTTTATTCCTCTTGCAGAAAGAACATGTTATTTTAAGGTGGTACCCAACTCACACACTTGAATTTTGTAAACCTGTGACTTTTATTCATGGATTCTGTTTTAATAATCTAGATAAATAATTCCCATAGCAGCCATATTATACAACTGTGACCTCTTTTGGTAAGTGACTGTCTTTGTAGTGGGCTACCCAAATACTGTGTGAGCTTTTGCATGTACAAAAGCTGAAAGTGCGTGTATGTCTGTATGTGTAGAACATGCCTCTTAGCACAAAAGAGCTGCTCAGGAATCCAATGTGTAAATTTGCTTTTCAAAGGCAGGCAGCAGGTGTGCTGCAGAGTAGTACCTCCACCTATCCCACCCAGAGAAGTTCAGCTTAATTTGCTCTGGCTAGGGTTTAGAAAGAATAAGTTCCCTGCCCAGATTTTTGGGCAAGGCATCTTGCTGGCAAGCTGTGCTTAATCTTATGGTATTAAATACAAAGCCACCATGTTAAAATAACATCAGGCTTTTTAAAAGCAGATTACCCCAAAGGTAAAAAAGCCCAAGTGAAGACTGCTTTCATCTGGGTTTTGTGGTTGTGTGTAGGCATTGCCACAGTTTTGCATTATGTAGTTCCTTGGTTGTTTCCATGGGACTCTTGCCTTAGAGGCTCAGTATTTCTGCATGTGCACTCTTCAGTGTTTGCCTTCGGACAATATTCAAACCTTGTATTGGGCACATGTATGTTTAATTTAGCTGGAAAACTTTGTTCATTTCTAGTATATTTGTAAATTTTATACATATTAATGCATTTCTTCTCAAAACATCTGGCTGCTATTGATCCCCTCCTGCTCAGCTCACGTCCTGCTACTTCCTTGCACATTCTCTTCCTTTCCTGTCTTTCTATGTTCAGCAATGTCTTGGTTTTTTCATCTAGAAAGCATAGGGAGGTCAGGAGATAAGTGGGCTTATTTTCAGTTATTTCCAACTGCAAGGAGCAATTTCAGATAGTCCTGTCTGGATCCTGTGTCCAGTGGGTGGAGTGTGCTCTAGTTGCAGTGATTTTTTTTTTTTTTTCATAGTACCTGACAGCTAGTCTCTCCAAAATTCCCTAGAAGGTTGTGCAAATTGAGGTTTTCAGTGGCTTATAAACTGAAATATTTGGTAACTTTTTCATGAGAATGGTAAAGGCATTACTTAGGATATATCAAGCTTAGCATGGTACAGTATGGCTTCTGTTCTGATTTCAGAGTTGTTGATTCAACTCCAGCTTCTGTATGAAACTTCTTCTTGCCTAAATAACAATTTAAACAGTATTACAGCTGTTCTTTCTCATATTTCTTTCACGGAAAGTTCTAGCCTTTTTCAGATGCTTAGAGAAATTGTTGTGCAAGAAATGCTTGGAGTGGAAGACTTAAGTCCAATGAGATTTAGAATTTGGCAAAAGTATATTCAAGTAACGGTGTTTACAAAGAGTGAATAAAGGGTACTACGCGTTCTGCTGTCATATAGGCTAGGTCTGCCTCTCCACTATACCTATACCAAAAAGTGTGTATGATAAGAAATTAATGTTTTATCTGCAAGATTTTGTTATACTTCAGATGTTAATATTATGTTAGGTTGTGTAGTAGATTATAGTTGCACTTTTTTTACAGCAGCTTTTTTGCATTTAGTAACTTACAACTATACAAAACACTCTTCTAGTCATTTCAGTGCTTGATAACTTCAGGGTTCATTGCCCCTGTACATTTTTCAAATTATTAGCTTCCTAATGCATACAGCTTTAATTTACCCCCTACTGACATCCTTAAATGGGTTTTCAAGAATTTTGAAAGTGGGCTACTATAGTTGTACTTCAGTGTTGGTCCTGACTGACATAGAATTTCTTAAGTAGCCTCCACAATTAAAGGGATGGGAGGTTCAAACAGCTCCTATGGCAAGAAGCTAAAGATTCTATTGAAAATAAATTTGTATTTGGTTTCCTAGAGTGTTTTTGCTTTGCTTATTTCTGGTGATTTGTCTGTTGCTTTTGTGAGTGCTTTTCCTCTCCAATGTAACTTAAATGTGTTAAGTGCAATATCTGTTCTTCTAATGTAAAATACTTAATGCTAAAACATTTACTTTTGTTTAAAAAGTAAAAGATAAAAATCTGACACACTGCATACCTCACAGCACAAAAAAATCCGTAAGGGACAGCTTAAAGAATTGAGTACAGATATTGTATCCATGGAAGTGGTGTTACTACATATTTCCTTATTCTGTTTTGAATATAATTCAGGCTATTGTTTTAGCTCCAAGTGCCAGAAAACTACAGAACTATTTTTCTTTGAATTTACAATTTGAATTTTCCATTACAGTCTAAAATTGTACTAATAAGGATAAAAAGTATCTGCAGTACGTTCATGCGTGAACTGAAGTCTATACCACTTTGAATTGTTGAGCATTCTGCCCCATTTCTGTAGAAAAAGTATTGTTCATGAGGACTTCAACACCAGGCATTCTCCTTTGTGCAGTTAAACCCAAATGTTATCTTTCCCTCTCTCCCTGAGTCTGTTTTCTGTTTTTGTTGTCGTGTCCCCTGTTTCTGACTACTGTATGATTTGGGGAAAAATACACATATCCATCTTCATAGTTGATGATCCACAGAACTGGAGACTAGGAAATTTGTGGCCAAAACTTAAAACCAGGTAAAGGGCAGCAGAAGAATAGGAAAAAACCCCAAATGAACCCCACCTTCCCCAAAAGTTCTTGTTTGTGTATTAAAATTCCAGTCCAGTTAATTTCTGTGAAGTCTGCATTATCATTCAGTGCAGGAGTGGTTTCCTACTGAACGTGTGACTCTATGAATGAAATATTTGTAGTGCCAGGTATTCTCAATGTCGTGTAATAGCACATCAGTCTTTATACACAGTACTGTAAGAATGCAGTCATCGTAACTGCCTCTAAAAAGTAGTGAAAGAAAATGGAGCCTTTTTGAATGATAAAATATTCCCTTTTAAGGAGTTCCTAGTGTAACGTGTTTGTATCTTGCTCTGTTAGAGTGCAATAAAATCTGATGATTGGATTACCTGCTAGCAATGACAAACCTTCCTAAAATATTTGGACAGAAAAGCTACTACAGGGATGGGTTAGAGGAGTTGAAACGGAGATGGAGCTTGGCAAAAGAAAATGTTATATAATGATTACATTTCAACACAGATAAATAAAAATTTGTAGCCTGTGTTCCTGTGATAGTTGAATGCCATTGTTAAAATGAGTGAAGTAAAATAATTAATGTTACTATTAAGAGTTTAAATTTAACTTTTGCTTACTCTCTGTTTGATTAGATACATGTTTTGACTTTGTATTCCCATAAATGAGAAGATAGCTGGAGTTTGGCCTTTGTTACTCTCTTACAGCCTGAAGTTTCGCATGCCCATTGGACCATATTCTGAAGATTGCAGTCAAAACTACAGGTATTTTAATGTAGTAACTTTATGTTAATTATGCCAAAACTGAGATTAATTAGGTATGCTGTACAATTGCAAATCACAAAAAACAGAACCTGAGTCTTAAAATTGTCACAAAGCTCTGGGATGATGACTTCGAGGTCAACTTTTGAGCGGTTATTTTTTTTTTTTAAAGAATGGAAAACAACAGATTTTCTTTGGTAGGCAGGAAAGGAAATGCTGTTAAGCATCAAGCAGTTGGTATGTCTTGTTGCTTATTTGAATTGTGTACTTTAAAGGAATTTAGCATTAAACTACATTATCTGCATTGTAATAGCCAATAAGGAGACCCATTCTTAGAACAAGGATCTGGTGTGATCTTCCAGGGGTTTTTGAAACTGTTCAAATGTGTCATGGGGATTTAAAAAAAAAGAGTCAGATCTTTATATACTGTAACTTTCCATTACTTAAGGCAGCTGGCATTTGCTGGATAATAGTGTTGTTTCTGTACAATAGTTAAAGGTCTTAACTCTCCATGCCTTTTTAAAAAATTAAACTGGCTGTTAGAAACTATGTGAGGATAACTGTATTCTCCTCTATGGATTACAAAGGCATATCATAATATGTCCAAACAGTATATGTTTTCAGACCAAGACAAGAATGTTTAATATATTAAACATTGTCAAATTAATTTTTTCAGAGATTAAAATAATGGGTTCCAGATTTATTGTGGAATTGGAGCTCTGTATGAGTGAGTAAAACAGAAGTTGTTCTTTCACCGGTGTATTCAGTCTGTTCACGTAAAGGTGTGATAAATGGACCAATAAGAGAATCATCATAAGACAGAAAAAGTGTAAAATACCTTTAAAATATGTATGCTTACATAAACTGGTTGAAATATAATACATTGGAAGAAGAGCTTGAGATCTATAGAGAGAATGTAGTTCTAATTTTGTGAACAGCAAGAACTCTTCTATGAACCATTCATACATTTGCAAAGAAGAGATTTGCTCTTTGCACAGATTGCTATGTTTTGTGATGTAATGCTAAAGAATAAATAGCAGTGAAAATGTAGTCCTAGAGCTGAACAAAAATTTGCTTGAAAGAGCAAAGATAGAAACAACTAGATTGTAACATCAATCAAATTTTTGACTGTTTAACACTTAAATGACACTCAGTTTTTTTAAGTGTGTAATGGTGGATATTGCAAGTGTAGTAAATGTAATTATACTACAGTATCACTAATGTCTGTTGTTAACTTTATCTGTATTAGAGCATAATCCAAAGAACCTAAATGTGCTAACCAAATCCCCTTTGTGCTAGATGTCGTATGCACATGTGTAATGAAAAGCTGGTTTATGCCTTTTTTACCCTTCCTCCAATTCTGTTAGCATCTGAAGGAAAATAAAAAAAGAGTAAGTTAAAAATAAACAGGGAAGAAAAGCCTGAAGCTCTAAATGGGGAAACGTTAATCTCTGGACCCACAAAAAAAATCTTAACCCCCACGAACCCCATTATTTTGAAAATGGAGAAATGCAAGCAGGCCTTGTGGCCGGGCAAAGCAGTATTCAAAGGTATGGGCATTTGTCTCCCCTCCCTTCTAAGTTACCTGTCAAGTTTCTCCAATGGGAAGTCTTGTGCGCTCCATTTATGATAAATTTTCAGCAGAAGCCTGATTTAAAGTGTGAGCAACAAAGGCCAAGAATTTTCTGACTTCAAGTATTTAAATATTTATGATGCAATATAAGCTTAATGGGCTACTTAATGTAGCTTTTATTTTGTTTTCTTAAAGGATATGCTTTTGATATTAATTCATAAAAACCTACAGGATTAAGGACTGTGGCCCTTAAAATTAGAGGGTATAGTTGACTGGGAAAGAGTGACAGTATTGGTCTTGGTTTCTGTATTTTTGGAACTTCCCCTTCCTGTACAAAATATTTTTGAATTCTTTTGAAATGATTTATATTCATAGTGAAAACCATTATTTATTCCAGACATGAGGTAATGAGTCCCTTATTTTTACATTTCTTTCCTGTACTGAAAATCTTGGGAGCCAGGATCTTTGGCTCAGCCCATCAGAACAAGCCTCTTGCTGCTACCNTTCATTTTTCCAAAAAAAAGTCCACCTTAAGCACCAGTTCTAATTCATAAGCTCTTTTCAGTATGTGAGTATCTTCTGTCAGATTAGCTATTTTTTTTGTGTAGCTGGTATCTCTGGCTTCTTGTCAGTACTCATTTAGGTTTGATTTTTTTTTGTTTTTCAGTTTCTAGTTTGGAGATATGATGAACATCAATTTTACACACAGAGGCTAACAAATACACTCTTTAGATTGTGTTTTGTTCAAAAATGTACACAGGCTGAAATTTTGGCATGGGCAAGGAATAAACTTAACTTGCCTCTGAGCAGTTAATGAAATCCTGTATTAGGTTAATGTAGAGAGGTGATCGTGGCACCATATTTAAAATAACGAAGAATTTACCACTGGAAGTAGTGACTCTTACTTGTGTTAAAACTTTGTCAAGCTAATCCTTTACATTCATAATACCATGCTTACTTTGCATCCATTCGAGGCTTTTTGTATGTCACGTTTCAGTGAATATTCAGGTAGTGCCCTAAGGATAAGGCTTGGAGAAGGAGTCCTGCTGATGCAGAAATGTTTTTCAGCAATAGCTGAAATCTCTAATTTATAGCAGGTCTCTCCCACCTTTTACTGATGAAAGGCATCCTTGTTTGGGAACTGGGAAAAGATCATTTTTTTTTTTCACAGGTGATTAACAGGTAGTGTTAATCGTTCTAGATACTTTGATGATGGGACTCATTTAAGCTTTTAGGAGGATGATATAGAGCTTGCATGGTAAATTCCTTTCTGTTCTAGCCTCTTCTCCTTCTGGGACTCCAGAGTGAATGTTTCAAGTCCTGCTGTAGCCAGTGGTACCTGGGTTGTTCCTGCAACGCAGGGAATGGGAGCCATAATACTCTTTTCTGTCTTGTGGATATTTGTGCAAAGGTGCAGCTTCACAATATCCATAAGCTAAAGTTTTCCTGCTGTTTCAAGGAGATGTTGGCTCTGGTCACGTGTTCCTGCCATCACCCTTGTGCTGGGACTATGTAGTTAGTTTATATAGTTATCTAGAGCAAACTTAAAAGTAATCCAAAAAGAGAAGTTGGTGCTAGCACCAGCAAAATGCGCTGGACTAGGTGCGGAAAATGAAAGGCCTGGAGGTCAGGACCCCACTCTTCTGTTGCAGAATGTGCACTAGATCGACTTATTTATTGTGGTACAGCACTTCTAGCTGTTGGCAATTACATTTCCTATTCATTCCCTCTTTGGCTCAGCCCATCAGAACAAGCCTCTTGGTGCTACCTGATATATTGTTAGCAGGTGACCACAAGGGTGTTGAAAGGACTTTAAGACTGTAAAATTGGGCTTTTAAGAGTTACAGCATGTTGGGGTTAGAATTGCTCTGGCATCCTGTGTGTGTTCCCTGCATGCATTTGCACTATGATGCAGTTCTCAGCTACTAATGTTGTGGTCTCTCCTTGTTTCACTGCTTCTCTTCTTGGGTGCAGGATGTAGGTGGTGAGGCGACAGATTCTGAGCAGGTACGTTAAGGCAATTTGTTTCAATCTAGGATGTGCCTGTTACAGATGTCCTATACAATGTTGATGGGTACAAAAAAGTAGGATAAGCTTTTTTGGTGTATTTGATGCTTCAGGTTAAGTCACAAAGTTACTTTCTTTAAATGCGTCCTTTTGTATATACCTATGGTTGCTTTTTCACTGCTGATCTCTCAGAGAATATTCTGCCTTCAATTTTAAGGATTTTTTTTTTTGTTCAGCTTTGAGGAACATAATCTAATCGCACATACTTTTCAACACCCAATTCAGAAATAAAAATCCAGTTTGCTAAGAATTTAGAAGTAATTCTAGCCCAGTGGATAAATTAGAGGTTGGACTTCTGGATCTTGTTGCATTTCACCATTTACGTATAACTTAGCTGAACTGCTAAAATAGAAAAGGTTTTCCAAGTGCTCTTATTTACTATCTTAAGCACTCCTGAGACATCAGTTTGCATTTAAAAGAAATAAATGAAAAAAATTAGATAGTTGACTAGTCTCTGCTTACCCAAGTTTCTGTCCCCCCTTGCTGTCCTCCTTTCTGTGGGGACCTTTGAAAAGAAAGAAATGTCAACTTTTCAGAAAGATTGCCATCATTTAATAGGCTGACTTCCTCTACAGGCTAAAATTTTGAAATTTAGGCCCTCATCCTGCAACTGTTTAAGCATGCTTAATTTCAACCACATGCTTATTTACAGAATCCAGATTTGTTTGTCTAATTACTTTACAGCATGAGAGAAGCCAGACTGTCCAACTCTGCGGCCCATCTGTTGGGAGGGGGAGGGAGGAACTTGATTGTCTATGTTCCAAAAAGCTGTTCCAGCCTTAGCCACCAGACCACACTTACCTTTCAGATCCAGAGGTTGTCCTATTCAAGGATATGTGGTAGATATTTTTGTCATAGTACATCTTGAGCTCAGAGTGGTTGTGGTTCATATGGAGCAGGGCCACAAGGGGATCTCGGAGATTGCTTCGTAAGTGTCTAAATTCTCTAGTACTACATATCGATACATATTATTGACTTGTTTTATTTATGACACTGAGATAATGTGAGGTGGTTATCCCAAAGCTGTAGCATTGAGTGTTGTAATACCACTTTTCCATCACAGTTTTTCAATAGATTTAAATATGCCCTATTCCACTTACTTCCTTATGCTATCCAAGAGTGTAATATACATAGTTTTAAAATAGCTTGAAACTTTCATAATATATAGTGGTGTTGGTGATCACGTGTAGTTCTTTGGTTTTATTTTTAAAGTGAAGGCAAAGGGCCGAATCTGATTGTTTGATTCATGTAAGAATATGTGAGACCAAGAACGGGGTTTGGTGGAAAATCTGATTTGTATATCCAAGTCTCATTACTTAAAGATAATAAAATTAAGAGTACTATTTTTCCATTAGGTTTGGCTACAAAAGCACCTGAGCCTTTTTTCTTAATGTTATTTGAACATCTGCATTTAAGAGGACAACACAATTGCACACATCTCTGCCTATGATATCTAATGTAAAACATCATTGTGTTAGTTGAGCGTAAATAGAAATCAGAGGGGGAACTACAGAAGTACCAAAGAACTAAATCAGCTGTTAGAACATACAAAAAAACCTCAGAACTTTCTTAAAATACTTTCCACAGGAAAAAAAAAAATCAACGATTTTTTTTTTTTTACTTAAATGCAGTGTATTGGGCTTCTCTCAGTGGGCAGCGGTAAGAGCTAGTTATGTTTCATTGCAGGGTAATTAGTCCACAGATTTCTCTAAGGAACTGTGTGTAAGATTTAAATAAGAACATCTTCTGTTTAATACTACTACATGCATCCTCTTAGAAATAAATAGTGAAGGAGGTAAGACAGTAGTGCTTAACAGAATTCTGTGAAGTGGTATCTTTTACTATGGCTATGTTGTCTGATGTTATCCCATATGAACACTAATGCTTACTTAACTGATGAGAGAGCATTATAGAATGTATGTAGTATATATACTTTATCATTCTCCTTCCCTCAGACTAGCTTCTTCTCCCAAGTGCTCTCACAGTAGTGCTGGTGTCCCTGCTTGCCTCTAGCTGTGTCTTCCCAGCCCTGTGCTGCATCCTGTGGTGACCTCTGAATATAATTGTCTTT
The DNA here is from genome assembly GCA_003993805.1 of Himantopus leucocephalus. Classification (NCBI taxonomy): domain Eukaryota; kingdom Metazoa; phylum Chordata; class Aves; order Charadriiformes; family Recurvirostridae; genus Himantopus; species Himantopus leucocephalus. The sequence continues at coordinate 169,313,727 of RSEF01000001.1, read as the reverse complement.
CAGAGATGGGAGATGGGAGCCTTTCGATGGGATTTTTTGTTTAAAACAATTATTTTACTGAACTCATGGATGTCACTTCTGTCTGCACAATTAAGGGAACAGCATACTTTAGTACAGAGGTAGAGAAAAAAAAAAATGGTTAGAGACAGCAGCACCACCAGGGATTACAGAAGAAAGATCAGTATTACCAGGCTCTGCTTTCTCAAAGAAATGGAGGCTGTGAGATTCAGTAGGAAGATCCATATCTCTTTATCCCAGGCAATCTAAGAGGGGTTTGTTTTGTTTTTTTGGCAGCAAGGATTGTGCCAAGTTCTATAAGCTGTTGGTTGCTGTAACCCTCCTCACCTACCCAAACACAGTAATCTTGCAGATATTCTACACTTAGGGGTATAGAGTAAATGAGTTTGGAAGGGATCTCCAGTGATCTAGTCCCTATCTCGAAAAAGGATCAACTGCAACAGGTCGCTTAGGGCCATGTCCAGTTGGATTTTGAATATCTTCAAGGATGGAAACCTCACAGCCTCTCTGGGCTACCCATTCCTGTGTTTGACCACCTTCTTCTAGTATCGCTTGCCATTGTAGATTGCAGCAATGTCTTGTGTCAGTCATCTCATCACCATTGCCATGGCAGTACCTCTGCTACCCACAGTGTGACAGTTTACTGTGACCAAGGGACAGCATCCTTTTCTTTGGGGTTTTAAAATGGCTTTAATTTTGAGCAACTGCTGCCCCAGTCCTATCCTTACTTGTGTATTTTTAGTAACTGAGAGGTCAGTATATGCTGGCTTTGATAGAAGACAGTGTGTTGGTTCAGTGAATTAAACCTGGTTTGTGGGGGAAAACCAAACTAACCCACAACCCAACCCAAACAAACAAATGTATGCACATGTGCATGTGCACTTCTTTGTTGGTCATATGATTGATTTATTGCCTGTTTAGCTCTTAACTAATGTTTATAATGTGATTGACAGATTGATCTTTATTTTTGAATAAATATGCCTATTTACCATATGATGTTGTTTTTTGTATGTCAGAAATTAAATCTAGTGCTGTTTAATGGCTCTGTGGGAAAATAACTGCAATTTACTAACAAGATGTAGAAAACTGGAAGCGTCTAAAGCGAACTCACTGGTCTGCTCTGCATCTTGTAGTGTAGCTCCTGGCATATTTATGAACTTTTTCTGAAGGTCTTCAAAACAGTCTATCAAGTATGATTGAGGACAGCTACAGCTACTGAAGAAATACCACCTTGTCTTATATCAGGGATGGCAGCTATTTGACAGGAAGTAACTTAGCCTTCGGGTTAGGACAGGGAAGATCCTAAACTACACCCACCAGCTGAGAAAAAGGAGCTGTTGGGTGGGTAGAGTGGAGTTATCCATGTTAGAATTTGGTCAGGGCAGTGGGCTTAACACCTTTGTCTTTGTCAAGAGTGTTGTTTATTCAGTGTCTTTGTCTTTTACAGTGTTTGAGAAATAACACCTTTCAGTATATTTTTGTGCAAGTTTCAGTGTATTTTTCAGTATATTTCTGTTTCTCAATATGCAGAGTGGTTATCAGCAAGATAATTCTAGGGTCACTTACCTTCTTGGCTATCAATAACAGTGTTCCTGCTGCTTAACTCATCAGTAAATTCAGGGTGGTGTGAGCTTGGGACAGTCATATTAAGTTTTAATTTGGTTTCTGAATGCGCAGTATAAATATAATGATGGTCACCTAACTTTGAAGCTTTGTAGAATGTCTGGAAAAATATCAGGTTTTTTTCAGCATGAATTTTTCTCTCCAGGTTCTGATTTATTATTAAGGGTTTTTTTTTTGCAGGTATAGAATTAATATCCTTTGACTGCAAGCTCAATGTAACATCTTGTCTCTTCTGTATTTTTTGAAGAGGGGAAAAAAAAAGCTAAGATGTTGCAAAGTGTACTTACTAATCAGGCTTTGTGTTTGTGTTCTGTATTTGTTTGCAGAGCTTCACATGCATCTGTAGGACAGGAGAAATAGTATGGCTGTATAAAGAATGTCTTGTGCCCATGCATTTTCTTAATCTGCTCTAACATTCAGGTTTTTGAACTGTTTGTGTTATGCTGTTTGTCTTACCTACTGAACTTACAGTTTGATAGTTTGATATAGAAAAGTTTGTATATGTCGTAAACTTGGGTCCTTGGTAATGTGAAGTATTGGTTTGCTAGATGGATGCTCCCCTGTTTCTCTCTCTCTCTCATCATTCTGTCCTGTGTTTTCTCTATGAATGCCTGGTTTTCATTTAGAGTAATGTACATTTTGTGTTAAACATCTCATTAAGTGTCCTCTGCCAAGCTGAAGACTTTTCTTCTAGACTGAAAGCCAAACGGCATAGAAGATAAAGTGCTGCTAACTTTCTCTACTTCAGTACAGTAATTCTAAATGCTTTTTTTTACTCCAGAGAAATTAAAAATACCATCTAGGTTGAATCCTAATTTAAAAAAATGTTGTTAGTTAGGAGATCTAGTACTCTTGAAAAATAAATTGTACTTAATTATATTCTGAAATAAAGTAGCTTAATAGTGTTGTTTGGCTATTTGAGTGTGGCTCAGATTTATTCTTTAATAAGGTGGAGTACTATGTAGCACATCAAGCAAGGAATCTTTCTTACTTTGCTAACATGTTCAGGGTGGCTTTGTGCAACACTGGCACATCACACTTTAAAACTAAGAGTTTGTATTAATGATTAAACAAATGCTAACTCTACATCAGGCAAAAATCTTGTGTGGTCATGCAACCAATAGAACTTTCCTGTGTTGCATGAAAAATGAAATGGTCTTCATGAGGCTAGATGATTGGGAAGACTAAGATTACACTTGTTAGTGTTTGCCATTTCCTTTGTGCATACCTGATTTCTTCTCTTTATCTTCGTGTAATCAGCAGCTATATCCATTTCCAGGATCTAATTGAACGTAATGAAGAAAGAGGTTGGGCTGTTAAGCTTCCACATTCTCTGCTCTTTGTGCAGCTCATGGTGCTAAAAAGAGACGAGTTAACATAAACCTGAGTAGGCTGTTTAACCTTCTTTCTCTTCTGGAAATGTAGATGCAATAACATTTGCAGCTGAAAAGGCTCATTCGCAGTTTCTAATGTTTAAGGATGCAAATGAAGCATTTTGTCTCTTCTGTCGCCTGGAGGTGTTAAGCAAGGAAACAGAAAGAGGTTTCTAGGATTAGTTCCAGAGATTTCTTTTATCATGTAAAAATCAAGGGTGGTTTCAATGCTATGGAGTGAAGAAAAGCAATATGGAAACCATCCAGGGAAAATTCTTAAGTTTCGTTTGTTTCTCCCTAAATTTTCTGAGTATTCATTACTACTGATGTAGTCAAATACTCAAACTTTTTGCAACACAGCAGGGCTAAGCTCCTGTGCATTGGGTGGGGGGTGTGTGTGTGGGGGGATGTTTTGTAGGTGATGAAACGATTCATCATTGACTGTGGTATGTCATACAAGCTACTGTATGTTCAAGTTCTATAGTTTGTATTTGAGAAAATCTTCTAAAAACTTGGACAACTCAATATTGCATTTGGGTTCTGGACAAAGACATAATATGTAGTCCATCTAAAGCTTTAAACTGTTTTAAAGCGAAATTATCAAGTAAACCTTCAGCTTGATGATCAGATCCAAAGTGAAAACTCTTAAGTATAGAGCCCCGGAGGTGGTACTTGTTCTTCTCACAGTGTCTTTTCACATTGAGTCCTTGGAAAAAGCTGTGCCTGTGCTGCTTTTCACTTGCAAAGATATGACATGGAAGCTGAATACCATTTTTTTTTTTTCCACTTAGAAGTATAATATATACTATGAAATGTTTGGTTAATCAGACTTTTTTTAATTTTAAAATGTGGAATTAAATCAATGCAAGCACATTTACCCTTCGTATGTATACTTTATGATAGTATGAATTCACAACTTGTGTCTTGTTAAGGAAGATGTCTACAGGTTAGCCTGATTCTTACAGTTTTGACTTTGTAAACTTAGTACTTTTGTGGAATTAAAGAGGAGATGTTGTTAAAGTTTGTTTAAAAGCTATTTTCTATGCGGCATTTGTGCTTAAGGTATTGCTGACCATCTAGATTTATTCTGGCTGCTCCCTGGTGTTTATGCAGGAGGTCATGCACCCTTTCTGACAGGTGCCCACTTTTGGGACAGTGGAGTTAAGTAGCCTTCGACTGTGTTTATACTGGTTCAGCAACTGTGCCTTTTGTTTAAGGTGGGCTTTAGAGTAGTCTAGCAGATGGATTTCTCTCTTCCTACCCCCAACGTTTTAATATACATATACTACATTCTGAAAAGCATAAATATGCCTATCTCTCTCTATATGATATATAGATATATACTGTTCCTACATTCTATTCCTAGCCTGCTTTAGAGAAGGCATATTTGGGGCCTGCATAAGGCCTGTTTTCATTTGGTCCTTTGAAATTTATCTGGTCATACTGGTGGAACTTAAATATACTACAAGGCTTTCTGGTAACTGATTAATGTATTTTCATGGCTCTGCATAGTTTGTACTTGGGAGACCAGTGTGAAGAGATTCACACCAGGATTAAATAAATCCGGTACTATTTCTTAGAATAATGGCTTGAAGGGAGTTTAAGACATCTCCATCCCCATGCCAAAGGTTAAACATGGAAACTGGCATCTGTGTCAGTTTATTTCCAAGTAAATAGTGTATTCAAGTTTTCAGTTTTTTGGTATTATTGCCCAGCAACCATCTTTTTTTCTTACTTAAGGTAGTGGTTGAGAAAATGCTTTAGTGTTCTTTGAATTCAGTTTTAAGAAGCGAGACAAACTTCTTGCAGCCGTGTTCAGTTTCAGGTAAGGCTTTTTCATTCTGCTAGCTTTCCCTTTTCTAAAGAAACACTTCCAATGGATCACTGTCTCTTACAGTACGTACTCCTATTTGAGATGGGGAGTACAGTTATTTAAAATGGCACAGTATAGCGTCACAGGTGGTGACATGGCTTATGTGGTGGGTCTGGCCTCTAAAATGCCGTGTGTTTTGGAGCCAAATAACAGTAAGTTTTCATTTCGAAGCAGAACTTGGAACAAGCTGTGAGGTCTGGTAGTCTGGGCAGCACAGTTCGTCACTCCCACCTCCTTCCTCTACTAAGTTGCATCGGGCTCTGTCACTTTCCCAGTTGCCAGTTAAAGTTTTACTTTTGGGACTAGTTGCTATCACAGTCTACCTGCCTGCTGCTTATGCAGCTCAAGGTGATTGTAATACTCCATTTCCTTCCCAAACGCTCAAACAAAACAAAAGGCAGACCTTCAGAAAGAACTACAGTAGCCAAAGGCAGGTATAGTCAGAGAAAAGTAGGATGCTACAGCCCTTCCCCCTCTAGCATATTTATCCACCTGCTTATAGCACCTCTCAAGTGAATGAAATGTGATATGCTGTTCTGTTGTAAGCCTGTACAGAAGGCTGTAGTTTGCTTTTCTTCAGCATGGCTCAGTTTTTTTTTTAATGCTTGTTCCATTGAAGGATGCTACTGTACATGTAAGTGTTGTCTCTTCTCTTTTGTGTGTGTATAGAAATGTGTGCATATTCTTAAGATCTTTTGGCTTCAAAAGTTCTGCTTATCTTGTTCTAAAAAGATTGGAGGAACTCGCATTTGCTGAACTGCTGGAGGGTTACTACTTTTGGTCATCCATGACAATACTTAGGCATGTTGCTGTTTTAAGCCTCTTCCAGCTTAAAATAAGTCTGCACAGGATGAAATTCTTTTTGTTAGTACTAAATTTACAGGTTGATGGCTGGTGACATCGTGCCCCTTCTGTATGTGTTCTTTATTCTGAGCCTTCAGGATAGCAGCACAGGGCCCAATTGTTTGAGCTGATAGGTCGTTTCTGTGCCTCTGGCAGAGAGCTTCAGGGTGTTCTTTCACCTTCACCACGTTCTGTTGTAGGGCATTTTACCAGTTCAGTATTTTGTAGGTTGAGTGGATGCTTCTTATCATATATTCTTATTCTTATAGTATATTTCCTAGGGGGATTCCTTCCCAGTGTTAAATAGACAGTTCCTGTATCGCAAGGTGGTCTGTTACATCCTTTCAACATCTTTCAACAGATGTCAGTCTGCCTGATTTTTTTTTTTTTTTTCCCCCCCCTGGTAGGACTCCTGAATCTTGTCTGTGTTTGGCTATTTCATCTGGTCACTTCAACTGGATTTTTCTGTTCTGCTTGGTTATTTTCTAGGTTGTTTAAACCTCTGGACCTTCCTTTTGCTGCCAGCTCTGCTTCTCAGCCCTGCGTTTAGCCCATGTGACTTAGGTAGCTGGGCAAAAAGCCTCTATTATAGTCACCCTTGAGCTGAGCTGCTTATCTGCTTTGCTTTGTACGTGGCTTCAGGCAGCTGCATGTACAAGTCTGTCTCCTGGTGAGCTGTGAGTCCCTGCTGTAGATGGGAGACCGTACTTGTGGAAGATTCTAAATGTTTTTGAACTGATACTGTTTGTGATTACCAGACTACTTCTGCCCCTTCGCTTCCCCATTGGATCTGCCTCCTTGGCAGGCTGTGTGTCAAGAGAAAATTAAGGCAGTCATTCCCCAGTACAACAGTGAAAGAATTCATCAGCTGCATGCAAGTATTTAATGGAAACCTTTTCCAGATTTTCCTGGTGAAGAAAACTTTTGAGTTTTGGGAGAAAAGCCCTTTGAAAACCAGATCTATGGTAACAGTTTCTGCTGGAGTTCTTATATCTGGACCTTCCTTCATAATCTCATTCACCAATAAGTTCCTGAGTAAGTGTGGGAAGTTGTTACCCACACTTGTCTATCTTGTTGTTATCTCAGTGTAACAGAGTCTCACTTCTGCTTCTCTACTGCCCCTAAGTTGTTCCACTACTTGGCAGCATATGTCAGAGCTGGTTCAAGAAGTGGCTTTGGTGCTTCAGACTTCAGCCATTCTCTGATTCAAACAGTGCTCCTCCAAGAAGCAGCAACATGCTTTTTTTAAAACAAACCTTAAAACAGAAATGCAGTCTTGAAGTCAAAAGCAGGCTGATATGGCAGCATGCAGTCCTGTCCCCCGTCTGTCCCCCCTCCAGTACACCTGAGAGTTTGAGGATGTGCCTTCTCCCAAAAGAAGATTCGTGTTCCCAGTTGCCTTATGTGGCCCTTCCTCAAATGCTCATTTAGCTTCTCTGTTTAGCTAATTCTAACTCACAAAGGAATGGAGAAAGCTTCTTACAAAAACCCTAGGCCATCGTCTGCCATGTTGGTCAGCTAGGTCAGATAAGGAATGCCAGAGCCTGCCCTAGAGAAGGGGGATAGATAGGACTGTGGGGAAGGGATGTGCAGGGGAGGAATGAGAGACAATGGGGGAAAAGCAACCAGGTTGGCTCAGTTACTTTGCTGGCCACTTCTGACAGACTGCAGGCTCCGAGCCTACCCAGCGAGCGGTGCTGGAGTTAAGCCTTTTTGTCCTAAGTGAATTACTTTTTCTGAAAAGTAGCACCCTGAGTTTGGGTAGTCTTGAAAACATTGTATGTAAGTCTGAGTTTGAGAACATATGATTCAATGGCTGTGTGCAACAGATCATTTGGCTTTTCCTGTAAATTTCATGAGCTTGTTTAAAACCAGCCCTGTGTTTACATAGGAAAGTTTTTCAGGAAGGTAAAACAGCTACAATTGCTCCTGTGATCTCTCCATCCTCTCAGCCATTTCTTCCTCAGAGATGGGAAATATTTTCCAACAACTAGCCATTTCAGGTACCAGGGAACGAACAAGAACAAAGCCTGCATTATTGCTGTTGCTTCTATGTGGCAAGATAATTATAGGGGCTCTTAGATCTGGAAGCAACTGGGCACTTGGAGTGTGTTTTGCCTCCTCAGCATGATGTGAGTTGAAGAATCCCCTTGCCAAATGATCCTGAAAAATAAAACACAAAATTCTTGATAGCTGTGGTTTTGTACGTGGCATACCTCCTTGTTGGCTAGAGCTGCTCATGTTAAGCTGGTGTTATATGCAGATTCAAATATCCCAGCTCAAATGAGGATGCCAAAAAGTGTGTTTAGATGTCCATAACTAACATGGTAAAAGACAGAGGAAAAGTTCTAGTATCACTTGTTTTGTCTAAAGCTGGGTTGGAACTGTTCAGTCGTTTCCTGCAGCACTGAGAGGCCTGGCAGTGAGTTGACTGGTTTGCCACACAAACTCTTCTGTTGGCTTATAAATATGTTGCCAAGGGAGCTAGTGTGTATAAAAGTTTATTATGCAGTCTTCCCTCCCTCATGCTTTCTATCTTTAGTTCTGCTTATGCTATCACTGAGGCCGAATCCACTACTGACTGTGTAATACAGCAATTGTGATCTCTGCATGCGTAATTTCCAGGAGCTGCAGAGGAATCTCGTCTTCTAGGATCAGTCTATTCAGTTACTTCAGGTCCACAAGAGTCTGTCAGATGGACAGGTCCTTTCCAAATATTGGGAGTATGGTAATTTACACTATCATAGGTCTGTTTGGCCCATTCTGTTCCCAGAGCAGTCAAACATGGTTGACAGACTGCAAAGGTCATGTACAGCTCAACCACAGACTTCCCAAATTGATTTTCCAGATCTTGCCTTTTCTTGTCCTACTTTGACATTGGTTGGTTCTTGCTATAGTTGGGGTTCTGCCTTCCCTGGGGGAAGAATAAGGCTTTTGTCTGGCGGGGGGGGGGGGGGGGNGGTGTGTCATGTCAGAAAATGCACACCTTTTCTATGTAAGAGATGGTTTAACATATTGGCTGGAAACCAGTGGACACCCCTGAGTTTGTTAAATTATTTTTTTATGTATGGATGCAGCCAAGTTATGTGGTTCCAGCTATCTTGTGATATCACATTGAGTTAAACTATTTTGTTTCGGATTTTGTTGCTGGGAAATAACTGGATGTGATGACTGCTCCAATTGACTAACCGTATAGGGGAATAGCTGGTGGTACTAAATTGCTGCTTGTTCACAATTCAAGAGCAGCTCTGTGTAAGGTACAGAGGTGCAGAGCAGTTAAAGCCTAGAGGTGCATGTGTAGACAAGCGCAGTTTGTAAGTTCTGGTCATTGAAGGTATACATTTTAAAAAAGACAAAGATGTAGGTTGCACCAGGTGATATTTGCATTAGAGTAACGTGAATCTGCTGCACATGATCTAGTATTTAATTTTTAATAAGTAGTATTGTTTGTATCCATGTGGAATATTACAGCTGTAGAAGATTCATGTAACAAATATACTGGATGCAGCAGATTGATTTCTTGAAATGGCCTGCAGCGTTCTTTCTCAGGTAGTTCATGAATCTCTCCTCAATAGTGCTGTCCTCTTCTCATCCAGCTACCTGCTTGGACAGGAGCAGGGAATAAACTGGGCACTTCCAAGGTCCATGTCACAAGTCAGTGAGAGTAGCCAGTAAATGAAGCAAGATGTCCCCTACATGCCTTTCAATGGAAAAGTGCAAGCTGGAAGTCTTGAATGGTCTGTCAGGGAGCAAAAGTTTTGGACCTGCTATCTTGATGACATCTGGAGATCCCATGTTTTTGATAGTAGTCTTTGAAAAGAGAGTGGGAAGAGGGATCAATACATGGTGAAGTTTGAAGTGGCATTGACCAGGATGCAAATGCCAATGTTATGGCAGAAGCTGTGTGTAAGTGAACCTTTTCCACAAAGCTTTCTGAGATCGGAATACAGTTTGATAGAAGGGAACTCTGCCCTACCTCCAGGTGTATGCAGGCACGTATTTAAAACTCCCTCTTTAAGAGGGAATAAAGTATCACTTTTCAGGTTGTAATATGCTATTTCTGAAACGATCAGCTCCAAACTTTCTGTCACTATGACTTCAAACATCAACTCCTTGCTTCTTGTTTCCCTTCTCCTTTAAAAAGTGAATTCCTTAGTGTTCAGCTCCTTTGGCACTATAATAGAACTGCACCCTTGTGTTGGGCTTCCTATCCCCCCGCAACCCCCCCGACCCCGCTCCTATTGCAGTCTTCCCAACTTTGTGTTTGTAAGACAGCTATTCATCAAATCAATATTACTGAGTTGCTGAGCTAATAAGCCTACAGTAGTAGAGAAGAGGTGGGCTGAGATAAAAACCCAGATGGTTCATTGTGAGTTGAAGCTAACAAGCCTTTGATGTAGCTGAACTGATGCTCTGCATTTGGTTTGGGTGTCTTTGCACTGAGCTTCCTAGTGTGTCTGTAATATTTATCTGGTGTTTTCTCTGTTATCTGTAGCACCCTGTTAGCTACGATGATAGGAAGTTGTCTACACAGAGCTTCTGCTATTACACTCTTCCTGCTAGGAAGCTGCTGACAGTGAAAACAGTGACTCCCAAGCATGCTGGGAGCTCTCAGCTCTTATAAGATCGTGAATAGGAGGACATTGTTCCCCAACTTAAACATATTTTTCCTATGTCTCTTCTGTGGTCACGTACTAACATCATATAAATATACAGAGCTTCATCAAATTAGTTTTTATTGTTAGTGACTGTAACTGTCTGGCAACCCTAATGTATGCAGCACAAGTGTATGTCAGAAAGACATAAAACATCAAGACAAATTCTGATATAAGAAATGCAATATTTGCTATTGTGTTAGTGTTGGTATTAACCAAACTACCCACTGGCTGGAAACAAGTTGGTTTTGAGCATTTTACAGGTGTCTTAGAATTGGGCAAAAAATCAATGAAACTGTTGGGAAAAATTGTCCAAGGCTAGTATGCTTACTCTTTTAACGTTTTTTTTTTTCTTTTTTCTCCCTGTGGTACAAAAGATGTTAAGTTGCCTGAAACATGCATGTACTCACTGATGCATCAGTAACTTTCAGTGAAACCATTCTGATAGAATTGCATTTAGCTCTGTATAGTCCTGACCCTGGAGAGCTTTGAAAAAAAGTCTGTGTACTAGATCACGGAAGTCTTGTTGGCATAGAGAAAGGGGGGATGGTGTGGGGATGCCATTTGNGAGAAAGGGGGGATGGTGTGGGGATGCCATTTGGTGTTCTACCTACATATTAAAGTATTAAAGTTGAAGTATTAAAGTATTTTATGTTAACCTATTTCCACTTTAGTATTGTAAAAGAGAGTTGCCTGAAAGAACTGTGGAAACATTATTTCCCTTATTACCTTATTTTCAAGATCTTTAAGTACGTTTGAGTAAGAGACTGCCCTTTCATTTTGGTGTTTCGTCAAGGTTTGGTTTTAGGAATGCAGGATGGAATTTTCAATTGCATTACAGTTTAGCAAGCATATCTTTGTAAATCACTTGTGGCTATTTCAATGGTGAGTTAACTAGCCTTTGTTTTCTCAAGGGATATTTCTAACTTTCAAGCTGGAGTACTTCCACTTTCAGCTATTTTTCTTTGGCCTGGCTTTGATTTATACAAATGCTAATTATAGGAGCTTTGAATCTGCGTGTATACATAGTTTCACAAGGTCATACAGGTTTTTAATGAACTGGCTGAAATGCTGCTTATATATTGCTAGGTTGTTACAGAAACAGATCACTGTCTTCTAAATGTTGTTTCATTAATCAGTTCAAAAAG
>RSEF01000001.1:169226885-169291857 GCA_003993805.1 Himantopus leucocephalus | reverse complement strand
AAAAAAACATGCTGACATGGTGTAGGATTTTTGTAACAACTCACATAGTCAGCAGTAGATGTTATAATGTACACTGCAAATGAATGGACAAACAGTGTTTTATGGGAAAAAAACCTCTACCTCTTATTTGACTGTTATAATCCATTTCTGGTCATAATCTTAAGAAAACAGGCACATAACTTATCTTTGAGAATGATATCCAGACTAAGAAGAAAGTTCAACTTGTAAGGAAGTAAATTCCATCATCTTTATCCTCCTTTTCTCACTTTGTTAAATAATGCCAGAAAGACTGAAATGGGGAATCAAGCAATAGAGTGATTAGCTCCTTATTCTGTTTTAGTTACGTTTTGCTGGGGCTGTGTCCCGATCGCTGCTTGTACATGTGGGCAGTGTTAAAGCATAAAGAGATTCTGACATCTTTGATTGACTTTGTATAATGGCTGGGTAAATTTATGCTTTGGGTAAAGAAGTCGGAGAGGGTTTGGGATATGAAGGGGGAGTGGGGGCATTGCAATCTTCCCCTGTACCAGGGAAGACTGCTGGTAAAACTTGCCTTGCCTTGTTTTTGGAATTAGTCGTGACAGTTACACTTCACGTGCTTTTGCTAGGAGTTTGCTAGGCACAATCTGGTCTACCTTAGATTCAGTTAGAGAGGGTGGTGACTAATGGCAATGTACAGTTCATTAAAATATTATGAAGAGTTTCTGTCTCTTTGGTCATATTCTTTACGCTTTTCCCAATCTCGTAGTTTTTGAGAGAACACTTTTTAGTGACTCTCCATGTTCTTGTTTACGTAGAAGAAAATTAATTTATGGTTTTGTGCATAACCCACCAGAAGTTCAAAACCATTTCCTTGCTGTAGTATATTATTGTCCATCAATTCCCCTAAATGGAATTAGCAATGGAGTATCCTTGGAGTTGATTCTTTTTATTATTTGTTTTTAAGATGTTATCTTTGCTGTGTTGTGGTGTCTTCCTTCCCCCTGCAATGCATAGTGGTAAGTGTTCGAAGTCCCAAACCTCAAACTTGCTTAATTGTAGAGGTCTCCACATACGCAGTAAGAAAGCTTTGCAATTCCATCTTTAAAGACTCCTTTTGAAATATAGCCTAAGCAGTTTGACAGTCCCCTATAACAGCAGACTCATTCTTTCCAACTCTTAAAGAAATTTACTAATCTTAAATTACAGTACTTGTGTAGGTATTCTCTATTCCTCTATCCTGACTGTGTATTGTCTCTAATTAGCATTTCAGCTTAAGGCTGGACGGTAGTAATTTTTTCTGATTCTTCTCCAGGCTTACCCAATTGATCTGTCACTTCTCCCAGGTCTCAAGTTTTACTTTCTGTTCAGCTAACAGTTACGCAACTAACATCTCATTCTTTCTCCCTTCTGTTAAGAGCCAAACATAGAAACTTCAGTGAAGCTTGTCCAGATTTAACTTCAGAACCAGGAGAGTCTCTAGATGTCCCTGTATTACTTCAGCCTTTTCCTTTTGCGTCTCCTAACTGTGAACAGTGGCTAACAGGCTCACTTCCCTTGCTTTTGCTGAATGCTCCACAGCTGGAAGAATGTTCCTAAATGATGGACAACTGATCCATAAATGATGCTCCTAAGGTCTATGTTAGTGTGCATTACAGACAGAGCTACCTGTCAGCATAATCAGAATGTGTCTAGTAAATTATGTTATTTCCTGTGTCTGTTTTAACATTTCACCAGTCTTTAATCAGACTACTGTAGCCTTTTTACTTTAGGTACAGAACCTTGTCCAATACTTTGCAGTGCCAGCTGATTTCTCCCCTCCCTCCCTTTGGTGTATTTGTCCAGATATCTTCCAGTGTTTTTTGTGAAGTATTTCGCAGTAATTGAGTTGTATTATTATTTGGCCGTCTTCTTGGGGAACTCTTTGGGAATATACCATTTCTGCTATGTAATTTAGCAAAAAAGTGCAAGTAGCACCTTACAGGAAGCTTATATTTTGTTTAATTTTTGTTTCAAGTGTCGTTGCAATACAATATGAAGTTGGAAAGTGAAAAAAGTTGGTGAATCAGCTCCATTGTCTCTTGTATGCTACACAAATCTGTTACAGATGTTTCACTCCCTCCAAGTGATTCAGCTAGAATGATTTATTCTGTGCTGTTGGCAATGTACTTTTTGTTGTATCTGCTGCTCTGCCATCTTTCAGAGGCTAGTCAATAGGTATGAAACATGAGATTGGATAATTGCATAGCAAAACTAGTTATTCTTGCTTTTCACAAGAAAACATAGAAATGGCTGCCTTAGCAGGTACAAGAGAACTTCTGTATTTTGTCATTTAGGGCACTTTTGGAGTGATTTCCAGGCAGGTTACCACTGTTAGGATCGTTGAGGCACACCAAATGTTGAATATCTGATTCCTTATAGCTGCTTACGCTGTGGTGTGCTTTGTCTTACTTAGTTGTCATCAGCCTAATCAAAGGCAGTCATAATCCACAATAGCCAAACATGAGCTTTGAAATAAATAAAAAGTTTCTCACCCCTTAGATTGATAGCCTTTCTAACTTCCAAATTGTGTCAAAGTCTCCGTATCACGCTACCACCAGAAATGCTGGTGTTCACCAGAAAAGCCTCTTCTGCTTTTCACTAGAAGATTAGAAAGTTCCTCTTTGACTTTATGGGAAGAGAGTCTACAGTCTGTAAATAAAGAATATCTGTTAACATGGGTGTGCGGTGTGGCTAAGATGCTTACATGTGAATCAGTAGGTGACAGCAAAAGAAAAATATCACATGTTCTAGAAGTTTGTAGTACTTTGAAAGGAGAAGCATCTCTTGTTGGCTTGAGGAGAACTGAGAAAAGTGCGATGAGCAGTGCGAAGAGACCACTCACCCTGAATACAGTTTGTGTGTGCGTGTGTCTCAGGTCTGCTCCCAACCTTCTGCTTCCCCCATGCATTGTGTGATTTAAATAACTAGTAATCTGACAGAAAAAATTGTTTGTATAGACTGTATTCAGCACAGTGGAATTAAGAAATATGGTAATTTGCGTAGCAGTGTGTTTTCTCCTAATGTGATAGTTTGAATATTTTTGTCATAAATTCTTAGGGATTAAAAGTTAGTTTGGATGTGTTTGTAAAAGATTTATTGAAAGCAAATGGCATATATGTGTGTTTTTATTTTACAGTTAATTGTAGAGAGAGTATTTATTTTATGGAAATGTTTTCAAGTTCTTTTAAAGTCACTTGATTCTAAAGCATAAGGCGAATGTAAATAAACTTCTGCGCACCCGTAAAACATTACCCAGTGTTAAGAATTTTGTTCATTGCTTTCAGTGTTTTCCTCGGGCGGTCCTGATTTCTGGAAAATGTTATATTCCAGAGCTTTGTCTTTGTACAAAAATGGCTGTNAGAGCTTTGTCTTTGTACAAAAATGTCTGTGCCTTATGTAAAAGACAGGAAGAATTTTTACATGCAACGTTCTCTTTCTACGTCCCTCTTCATCTGTTTGTCCATTCATGAGGGTATAAAAAGCATGGTTGGGAAATGTCTAGGAATATGTAGAAATGCTGTTGGTGATTGGAGCTCCACTGCTTACAAACTGCTGATTCTAACAGTCTCTTAATGGTATCTGTATTCTGTTGCACATCATTAGGCAGCACCTGCTACACGTTTGCTCAGTGAAGGAGAGAAGTGCTGGAAAAATATTGCAGCTGCACTATATAAACAGTAGCAGCAACACACAAATAGCGAAGTGGTGAGCTGAGTCTGGATTGCCAGCTAAAACCACAGAGAGGTGGTGACTTTGGCATTCGTAGCAGACCCATGGGATGGCAAGAGGTGGTTTTGTTGCCTTGGTGTGCGTAACTGCCTGGAGGACGAATTGTGATAGGTGGGCAGGAGTACGGGAGCAGTGAAAGGGGCTGTCAGGAGTCAGAGGAGTAGATTTCTACAAAGTCTGAATGGCGGGATTTCAAAGTAAAGTCTCAAGCGACTGTTTCTGCTGTTTGCTGAGACTCTTCATATTTCTTAATACTGGAATCTTGTTTTACTGTGACACTTTGCTTCAGTCATTTTAAATAGGCTAACGAACAGTGTCAGATGGTAAAGACTTTCAATTGCTGGTAACCTGGACTGAATTTGAACTACTGACCTAAAGGTGAAAGGTCTCTTATCCCATTACGAATCCCCTAAGCCCACCAGAATCCATTCTGCACACAGTTTATACCAGCTGTTCATGGCCATTTTTAGAACTGAAAGAAAAGGTGATTTTGCTGCCAAACAACACTTCTTCACACAAGAGGGTCAGCCGACAACAGTTAACCAGATTTTTGCCACATTCTTGCCTCCTAATGCAACTTCTATTATGTAGCTACTGGTTGTCTGCTTTTCAGGCTTCCCAAAAGAACTACAGAAAAGCATTGCTAATTGTTGTTGACAGAAGAGAACGACACTGTTTGTGTAAGTCATTGAATCTGAAAGATGCCATTAACAGTGCTGCCAGGGCATGGAGTGATATCTTAGAGACAAGGTTACCACGTAACTATCATAGAATACTAATAAAAAAAGTAGAGAAAAAGGAGGCTTCCCTTCATTTTTAATAAGTAGAGAAACAAATGATCATTCTTCAAAGGGTACATTAGTTTCTTTCCTTTGGTGAATTTTGATGTAAAGAAAACCCAAGAATGGCTGCAGTGTGACCAGAGCCACCTTGAATGAAGTAGTCAGAGAGCTTTAATAGTACTGCTAAATATAGTGAAAGCAGGAATTATATCTTTAGGAAAGAAAGTGTAGGTTTTGTGGGTGCAAGTTACCTTATTTTCTTACGTGGAGCATGTAGTGGAAAGAAAATTGTGTAGAATTACTGAATTGCGAGTTTTTTTTTTTTGAAGTGCGGGATGTTAACTGAGAAAGTTATGTTGAAATTGTGAGGTAAATAACTTGTTGGTATCAAGCGTATGCTGTTTGTTTAAAACACAGAAAAGAAAGATTGAGTATTCATAGGCTAGGTAGTTTCTTACCTGTGTCTGTCCAGTACAAAAAGAAACAAATCCTCTCAAAGAAAAAGTGACAAAATTGAATCAAAGATTATTGGAAAATAACTTCCTCGCAGGAAGTTATCTTAGATTAAATATTTTTCAAAGTTATTATATGCTGTTGTTAAATTAGTTGGCACTAGATGTCTGTTCATTAGATTTTATTTCTGCAACGTCTTACTTAAGAAACAATGAAAAGTCTACCTGAGCATGTTAGTTTATGGAAATGTTTGTATTTCTGGTTGCACTCAGTTCTTCAGTCACATACTAATAAATGAGAAAATAAGCAGTAATTCATATTATGTACTATGCCTATAGAAAAAGACAGTATAGGAGATTGCCTCTTGCATATTCCTGTGTGCTTTCCATTCATTTGGTACACTAATCCAAACATTGTCTGTTCTCCAGCAGCCTTTCTGAAAAGCTGTTTTTCACTATGTGAAAAACCCCAAACCCCATATACATGGCCGTTGTGAACTATTTTGTGGAAAGATGTGACCCCAGGGTGCTCCTGCTCATAGTAGTCAGGAAGCTGGCATGCCTGAAGAGCAGAACATGTGTGCGCCTCTGCTGTTCAGTTCTCCGAAACAGAAACCAGGCTTACTGAAATAAAAGGGGGCTGAGGAGCATCTGTAAGTTGGGTGACTTGATACTGGATTTGGCTGCTGCGGAAAAGCCCATGGGATTCCAGGTGAATAGTGTTTCCTGGAAACTGAGGTGTATGTTGAAAGTTAGTTTTGAGATTATTTATCTGAATGTAAAGGAGTATATGACACCAACTAGGGACTTACAGTAGTAAGGGTGACATAGGCTGTAGTTTTAAGTCTACTGAAATTTAGATTTTCTTGGCTGCTGTGGTCTGCTTGAATGCTCCAACTGGTGTGTGAGTAACTTGATGCCTTATGCACACAGGGGCAAGAGAGCAATCTGTGAGAGTATCCAGAAGTGTTTGCTGTTAGATCTGAGTACCTTGATGGTCTTGAGAAAAATGTGTCCTGAAATTATTCCCCTGAATATAAGAGGAGCAGTCATCGCTAATTTAACTCTTACCTCCAAATGCTCATAAAAATTGCATGACTGTTTTTTGTAGCTGTGGATGAACCCCAGTATGGTAAAGCTTTAAGACAGTTGGCAGTCACAGAACAGGAGGAGAGTTAGCAGCCTCTCCTTACTGTTCTGGGGACAGATGCTAACTGGACTGCAATGTTGGCAGATGCCCCTAGCTCTTTTGTACCTTATTCGCCATCTATAAACTAGGTCTTAATTGTTATTTTCTTACAGGCTTTGCCACTAGCATCACTTGCTGTGTAAGCTTAAAGAGGTTAGGGAAGCAGAAACACTTGTAATGCTCACAGGGAAGCTGATTGCTGTGAGGTGTCTGAAGAAGAGCAGATCCAGTATGAAGGGGAAGTGCTTTCCCTTTATCCTGTATGGATGCTGCTGGCCATAACAGCTGTGGCTTTATGGACTTGAAAGCAGAAACATCAGTGGCATTTTTTCAGAGAAAGAGGTGTGTGTGTGTGTATCACGAAGTGGGGAGTAACATTTTTTTAAAAGGAGGTATGTATGGTACTGAAGTGCATTGAAATGATGACTTACTATAAATTGTTTATGACCAGACTTGGTATAAGTAAAGGAACTGCTAGTAAAGGTGATACTTTCGACAGCTAACTAATTGAGAGTTATCATTGATCAGTTTTTCTGCTTGTCCTGTTGAGAATAAGGTACAGCTGCCTTGATATAGCTATGATCTGTAGATTACTTGCTGCAGACGTGTCTGGTTTTGCCCTTTGTGTTAAGGACAGAGATAATGTGTGAATTTACCGACTATAATATAACCATACCGCCATTGGCTCTTACCTTATTGACTGGGACTTCACTGGCAAGATTTCCAATCAGCTGACTACAAAATCTGAGTATGGCCCAAAGGTAGAAGAGTTGATCAATTGAGTGTGATTCAGCTCTGTGAGCATATTTGTATTAATTTCTTTAAAAATGTAGTCCTTGACTTTACTTACCATTTTATGGATGCTAAAGCTATTGATGGAGAAGAGGTATAGCATAAGATTAATAGGAGAAAATACAACAGTCATGTAAAACAAGAGTGAAGTAGAAGGCTGAAAAGTAAAAGAGGAAAACATTTAAAACTTAGCTTTTTATAGTTACCTGAGTCAAATAGCTGTGGCAGTTGTTCTGGGGCTTTCATAAGTAGGGAATGATGATGCCTGTGTTTTCTTTTTTTGGGAGGGGAGGGAGAAGAGGGGTCTAATTTCTTCACTTCTACTCCCATCCTTCCTTGCATTGTAAAAGATTTGAGCTTTAATTTCAGATCCTGCATGTATCTCTCTGTGGGTGGATTCTTGCACCTCCAGAACCTCATTGCAGGGTGCTTGTTGAACCAGGGTATGGCATTACTGCTTTGTTAATGTCCTTTGTACTGTATGCTGAAGCATGTTCTGTATCATGCTAAAAATACTGACCCTCTCCTGCCTTTCCCTTGCTGAAAGAAAACTGCGAATGCTAAAACAAGGGCAGTTTGAGCTGTGCACCTTACTGAAAGGTTAAAGTTGCAAATAAGTCAACTAGGATTTCAAGGTTAAAACTTTCTACCCCATTTTGGTGATCTGATGGCCTTAATGTATACTAAAATGCATTTTAAGTGTATTTGGTACCCCAGAGTTAGAGAGATGATTGGTACTGTCTACATTATGCCTAAACAGCACTAGCTGAAGCACAGTCCTAAAAGAATGCAGAATAACTTCTCCCCACCCCAAAAAAACCCTCAAAAATTTTTCCTCGTCATATTTTCTGAATGCTGTTTTGTGTGCAGACACAAAGGGAGTATTCTGAAGAAACAGAAGAAAATATTGACCAAGTCAAAGATCTGTATTGAAGAACAGATTAAATAAATGTTTGTGAGTCGTAAGAACCAAACAACAAAAATATTTTTCTTTCCAGAAACATTCCATCCTATTTTGATCATCAACAATAAAGCAGAAAACAACATTGAAGCTATTGAATCTGGAATGCCAATTGCAATCCAAGAAAAATGACAGTGTAACTAAATAATGCAAATGTCTTTGAAAAAAAACCATTTTATTTTAATTAGCTGGAATGTTAGAATTCCAAACGTGTTCTAAACTCAAAGGTAATTTTTAAAAACTTAAATTCTAAAATAAGTAAACAAGTTCTGTTGTCCAAATATGAATGTGTGCTAAGTAACTTTCTGTTAAAACTTAGGGAGCTTTAATAGAAACTTCAAGTCTTAATAGAAATTGAATTGCTTCAATTTAACACTGCAGGGTAGACACTGAGATGTTTTGTAGATTTTCCAAATACTGTTATTAAGCTTGATGTGCTGGAGAATATCATGTGTTAGGTAGAATCAAGATTGAATCCCAAAGGTACATCCTTAAACTGTATAATCAGATTCCCATTTCAACGTCACTTTTATCCTTCAAAGAATAGGTGCTTGTTTCAGTGATGATTTGTCATTAAAATTATGTCAAAATGTCTTAAACTGTTGTTGAAACTCTAAACAAACTCACAGCATACACAGGGCTAATTATGGATGCCATCTGTTTATTTTTAAAAAGCTTTTGTCTTAAAGACCAAAGCATCTTCTTGTTCTGATAAGCCACAAGATTATTATAATGACTAAATGTTTTCCTTAGTACTAGCATAGCTGAAGGAAGAAAGGCAAGTGGTTTGGTTACTGACCTTTTCCTGTGTCACAGAATGTACGTAATATGATGTCTCATGATAGAGAAACCATTGTGAAGTGCGTCTTCTTAAGGTATTTTGGCCCTTGGGACACAAGTATTTCATAATAAAAATGGCAGTTCTGTCATAATTTCTATATGGAAAGTCTTACAGCTGTCTTTGTGTGAAGAACATGATTTTAGCATGCCTTTTACTTCATCTGTGTGGTGCGCCTTCCTGTCTTTGGGTGCTTTTTTACTGTACTATGTCTAATTAAAGTTTTTTTTTTTAACGTTAATGAATGTGCTCATTTATATCCCTGTTTCAAGGAAAAAAAAGCATGTATGTGCATATGCGCGCACATGTGTGCATGCTTGTACGCACATGCCAGGGTTAGTGTGAACGACGGGTATTCCCATGGCAGCATCATCCAAAGCCGTTAGCGGCAATTTGCTGAGAGCGCAGAGTGACTCTGCCGGTCCAGCCCAGCTATTGTGCATGCTAAGCACTAAACAGATAAGTCTGGAGTGGGGGGGGGGGGGGGGNGGGGGGGGGGGGGGGGGGGGGGGAATTGAAGGATCCATCTGCTCATTTCTGCTACACTGCGTTGATGCAAGATTACGCTAATCTGGTTGCTTGTCAGGACAGGTTAGTGAAAGCAGGCGAATGGGTGAGATTTAGGGTAGGCTAGTTCTACGGAAAATTGTAAAGCGGCTCCTGTACATGCCATGTTAAGTGTAGCAGAATGGGTTGATTATCAGCTACTTTGAGATTTTCAGTTTAAATATATTTATGGCTACAGTGCAAGTCTTTTCAAAACAAAATCGAATGGGAAAGGCTTCTGAACAAAGAAAAATTAACTCATTGTCACCAGGTGCGTTTGAATTGTAAAATAAATGGAAAAAAACACCCCTGCAAAACCCCAATCTCCTAGGTGTTCTCTACAGTTTTCCTTTTGTATGCTGCTCCTGGTTACTGGAATCTGCTAATTATTTTATTTTTGGGTGTTTCCCTGCAAACAAGGTGGTTGCTGGAGTTTGTCAAGTAGAATGTTTCTGGGGAAAAAGACCAAGATGGGAATGTCTTCTTCGTCTGTTCTTTGGCTGGTCAAATTTCTTGTTTATCTGTGTTTGTTTATGGAGAGTGGGGTTTTTTTGATTGTGGTCTTTTTGGTTTTTTTTTTTTTTACCTACTGACTGACAGTTCTTGACCTTGCAGGTTGAACATCCCGTCACAGAATGCATTACCGGCCTGGACTTAGTCCAAGAAATGATCCGTGTTGCTAAGGGTTACCCTCTCAGGCACAAACAGGCTGATATTCCCATCAACGGCTGGGCGGTTGAATGTCGAGTTTATGCTGAGGTAAATAAGTGGTAATGGGGAGAAGGGTAGGTGGTTGAATTGTGGAGTAATAATACCCAGGTGTGGATAGATGCCAAGGTGAAGTCAAAGAATATCATGTGAAAGTCATGATTTAGAATATGTAACACAAATGTTTAATGAGCTTTTGTAGAATTGCGGAATTTTTCTTTTTAAATTCAAAATACAGTATGGATTTCAGCATGCCTTTTTTTCTGAAAATCAACATTAAAAGTGGTAAAAAGAAAAAAATAGTGTTTATTTCTAGGACCACTTGCTATGTTTCCTTCACATTTAATGATGTGGTTCTGGAGTTGTTTGCTACAGTTAACTAGCGTTTCCAGGTCCAGGTTACTTGACTTGTATACTTGAAACTTACTGTCTTCAAAAGACAGTTGAAATTCAGTGGCTTACAGAATTTCTGTTATTGTACTAAAACATTTTAATAGGTTGTTGAAAAAGCAAGCTATGTATCTTCTGAAACTACAGTTTATAGGACAAACTTTCAAAGTGCGTTCCAAAACAATAACTTTATAACTACAGTATGACCCTGTAGCTCACCTTAAAGCTTCCTAAAATATAAACCCCATTGTCAAGCACATTTAGGACATCTCAAGGTAATGTCTTTTTGCTGTCACTTTTGATACATGGAAATCAAGATTTGTCAATGAAAAAATGATGCTTCCCTTCCTTCATTTTGTTTTAGGAACATTTGAGGTAACCATGCTTTTCAAAAATAATTCGTTACCTGCAGATGTTTTTTCCCTTGTTTAACTATTGTGGCTTTTGTGACCCAGGACATCTTAATTTGTGTTGGTTTTGTCTTTCTCTTCATGACATGCACAGAGTCTTCCACTTGCTCTACTGATTACAAGTTTTATGAACTGTTTTAGTAAAGAATAAATATTTGCCCTGTGGTTGGCATGGAAGCTATTCTGAGTACGAGTAGGCTTTACCCTGGAGTAACTGATGCTTGGGGTGTTTTTTTGGTAAACTTCCTCCACGTTTGTAAGTAATGGATCCAACCACATTGCCGTGCATTTGGTTATTCTATAGGCCATATATATATTTGCTGTCCTATTAAGTTTATATTGGTATTGCATTATGTAGGAGACTTCCAAAGGCATAAAGGTCCGTTTGATTTCTTAAGATAACTGAATTTCTAACTGCCTTTTGTATCTTTGAATTTTTTTCCTTATACTCTCTTGTCAACTCCGCCCCTCTGAGTACTTTCCCATCCTTCTTCCAAGGCACAGTGTGACAAATGAAAATGTCATCTTTGTATGTTTTGGTGGTGTACTGTAGTTGTGTGCAAAGCACTTTCCTGATTTTTTACTGCAATGGAAGAGTTCTTTGAGTCACAGGGGTTGGTGGATGAAGAAATGTACTTCAACACAAGTAATTCTGGGGGAGAAAACAAAGTTATTCCAGCAGTGGTTTCTGTTAGACTTCAAGCTATTTAATATTATTTTCTCCGCATCTGTAGAGGCTTAATGATGTCCCATGTTGAATTTTATTTCAGGACCCCTACAAATCTTTTGGCCTGCCATCCGTTGGTAAACTCTCGCAGTATCAGGAACCATTGCACGTGCCAAGTGTAAGTAACTTGGTTCTGGTTTTCTTATGTGCTGAGTGTCTGTTTTATGAACAGAGACTATAAGTACTCAGCAGCTTTGTAAATAAGGCCTTTTTTCCAGGTTGGGGTTTTTTTTGGGGTGGGGACACAACATGGTAATACTTATTTGTGCTACCTGACCGTGTTTAAAAATGTACGGTTCCAAACTGGGTTGAAAATGTTCAGATTGTCTATGACAGAAAACCATTATATGTTGAAATATTTTGTCATGTTCTATAATTTTAAGCTTAAGTTTTTCAAACACAGCTTAAGTAAAAATACCGTGGTGATGAGAAAGGACAGTGAAATGTTGAGTCAGCTCTTTAACGACAGAGAACTGGGGACACCGGTGAGAAACTACCAGTGCTTTCTGTTTAGCTTTGTAGACTTTAAAGAGGAAATTTGTTACAGTGATTATTGCATGTTTCAGGATGCAGTCTAACTATATGGAACGGCTGTTTAACAAACAGTGTTTTCTGCTATGCATAAAGAACAAGGACACTGCCTTTCTGTAAAATCAAGATAGTCTAAGTCATAAGTGCACATATACCTGACGCTGTCAGTGGAATGGCAAGGCTGTACCATCTGTGAATGCGATTATTCAGTCTGATTGCTTGCATGGAAAATAGTGAAAGATTACAGGAGGAATCTTAAATGTGGAGATGTTATTGGATATATGATTTATTTCGCTTCTTAAATTGTTTTTGCCCGTGTACTTTCCGAAGGGACCTGACCCTTTCTGGTCTTTAAGGCTTCATGCTGTGTTCAAAGCCTGAAAGCAGAAAAAAATTGTAAAGATCTAAAAGGCATTATGTGATCTTAAAGAGGAGATGAGGGGAAAAAGGTATCATTGGATGTATCTAAACTTTTTTTTAAAGAAACAAAGAGTGTATTTAATATGAATTTATAATGAATACTCCAGTGGTTGTTAGAAGTTTTCACCATGTTGTAATAGCTAACAGGATGTCAAACATTTTGCCCTTGCAAGTTTTTGCAATTTGCAATTTTCCAAACGTGAGACCTGTTGAAAGTACAAGTGATAATGGACAAACTATACCCCCTACAGTCTTTGTCCCACCAAATCTTTCTTCAATTAATGCTGCAGCAGGAGTTTTATGTAATAACATTTGCGCTTGTAAGCCATCCATACAAAGAAAAAACAATTAAAATGCCTTAAATGTTCTGCTTACTGCTGTTATTTGCTTGTGTGAATGTTGCATGTCAGCTAAATGGACCACGGAATAGATAAAGTGATTGGGTGCAGGAGAGTGCACACTAAGCTTTGTCTATCATTATTGCTGGGAGCAATCAAATTGATGCCAGCAGGACAGTAGACGCGTTGACAGCTGTAATTATGTATCTCCATGGTGATCACTTTTGGCCTGTCA
The DNA here is from genome assembly GCA_003993805.1 of Himantopus leucocephalus. Taxonomy (NCBI): domain Eukaryota; kingdom Metazoa; phylum Chordata; class Aves; order Charadriiformes; family Recurvirostridae; genus Himantopus; species Himantopus leucocephalus. The sequence goes on along the minus strand of RSEF01000001.1, from coordinate 169,278,788 downwards.
TGGAGGCCCATGAGTCCCCTCCCTTGCAAGCATTTAATCAGATTGGGCTGTCACTTGTCAGGTAGACGGGGTGGGCTGGGAGTTGTGCTTAGGGGGAGAGGTGAATTGAAAATGAAGGGTGGGAGATGCCTGATCGCTTCACGTGGTCCATCGTGGTACCGAAGAGAGAAATTTTAATTACGCTGGAGGCTTCGGAGCAATGGTTTGAGGAGCTCATATGGAGTGTCTAGGCTGTTCTCTTTCTGTTTACTCCTATTGTCATTTTAAAAATAGAACAGCTATTTTCATGTAGACACTCATGGTTTGGTGTCTTAATACATATTTTCTGCCACTGTGAAACTAATTTCTCTCCTGAGAATGTCATGCCGCTAAGAACAAAATTAATATGACTAAAAAATTTCAGCGTTACAGGCCCATTGTGCCACAGTGTTTGTCTTCTGCATTTTAGATTTTGGAATTGTCAAGAAGTTGGCTTAAAACAAAAAATTAGCGGAGACTTGTAGTGTGTCACAGCAAGTTTGTCTCATGAGTAGTGTATTGCCAAATGCATTTTCAATTAATTTCTTCTGTGTCTCAGGTTAACTCTGTCTGTCTACCTGTGCCTGTGTGTCAGCTGCTCAAGCTAGTGGAACTGGTGTGCATGGCTGGGTGAGGGGTTTTTTTAGCCACAGACAGGAATATACTGGCTATTTTTGTGCCGTGAGTCTGTAATTTCCTTAGAACGCGGTACTCGTCTACATAAAATTTTTCTCATCTTTGATAATGAAGCTTAGGATAGAAAACCCTGTATTATGATAGTGAGCATTCATGTTCAGTGCTCTTAGACAACATGGCAAATGTACTGCCATATCTGAAGAGCTCCAGCATTGCTCTTTGCCAGTATGATGGGCAGTCTGGTCTTTTAATGACTCTTACCAGAAAGAGAAAACTCTTAGACTCTGATAAGGCAAAGAATTGAGAAATACTAGAACGTGTATCAGTTGGTAAGTGGAATTTGATGCACTAAGTTTATTGCAGGACTGAGACATAGATTGTACTTTTTTTTTCCCCCTCAAGCTTTTTTATCTTTCAGTTTACTGTTGTCCTAATGTAATAACACGTAATGGCTGTACAACAGCAATGCAAGTGTTGGGGGCTGTAAAACCGATGAGCTGTAGGGTACAGTAGGATCTTTAGCCTTTCTTTGGTATTTTAAATACTGAATAAAAGAAAGTAAATATGTTAAGCAGAAGTAAATGCTGGAGGTCTAATAAGTATTGCTATCATATATCAAGTTAAGCAACATTATAGCTAGTATCTCTTGAATTAGGGTTTCTTTTTCATCCAATATTCATTAAGTTCTGTCACACCATATAGTTTATAAAATCGCCTACTGTTACCAGGCTCTGAAAACGTAAGCACCACAGAGAGAACTGAAAATGTTAAATGTATTTCTTCTCTGCCGTCGTTTTTTTGTAGTCATCTTGAGTTTATTTTATGAATATTAAACTTCTATAGAGGACTCCAGTTTTTTTTTAAAGGAAATTATGGTGTAGTTATTAAAGAATTTTCAATTTTCACTGTAACTTTTCATTTTTCAGGGTATTGTACTTAGGAAAAAGTGTAAATTGTATCAACAGAAACACAGAGTAGGTAGAGCATATAGTCAGTAGCCTCAAAAGCCTTACGTTAACTCAGAGGTCTGACTAACCTGCTTACTGTGGGTCTGAATTATGCACCTTTCATATGTCTTTTTTCTTTGTCAAAATATGGTATACGTGTATAAATGCTTACATGCACATGTATGCGTATGTAAAGCACCCCTGAACACTTTTATGTAATCACTTTATAGGATACATATTATATATATCCTATATATATTATACTTCGGAGACAAAAGTCACAGTATAATTCAAGTATGTGTGGAGTATGTATGTCATACCTTCATGTCTTATATATGTATTTATTGTATACTACAAGGGTTTATCTGGGACTGAGTAGGTAAATTAATTATCTCCGATTTGAATGTGAGAATGTATGCATTGACTTTATATATAGGCAGGCTTCCTGGGAGGAAGGATGATATAGCACTTGCAAGAAGGGGAGCTGGGAAATACACTGCATGTTTCTTCTGTAATCATGACGTGTCTGAACTACCTTCTCATTAGTAGCTAATGTTAAGTGTACCTGATATGGGTAGTGGGGAGCCTAGTTAAGTATGGATAAAGCACATTCAGATAAGATGTGATAAAATGCTACAGAAGTGCTGCTACCTTTACATATGAATAAATATGCTGTACAAATAAACATAAGCTATAAGAAACAATATATGACTATAAATATATAAATACAAATATATGAGTAAATACATGCTTTTTTCAATAAAAAGAACATAACATCATGAAAACTGGTCAGACGGTGTTTCTTACTGAAGAAAGTGAGTACACCTGCTAGGGTATCTTTTTATGTCATTTGGATAATAAAGTCATCATCATGCCCTCATGTGGATTCTGTAGACAAGAGGTTCTACATGCGGTCCCTTGATAATTGCCTAAATTAAAATATTAAAGGCCTAACAGCCGTTGCGTTGACCTTTTTCTGCCTTGCTGCAGACAGATGAGCTGCTGTTTATTACAAAGGTTCCTTCCCACAGGTGAAGATTTAAGTGAGATTCCAGGACCCTCTTTCCCACCCCCTTTACAATGCGGTATGGCGGAGCCCTGCTGCTTCAACAGCTTTGATTAGAGCCCTCCATCCTTATGATCCCCAGAATGCGTTTATCACTCTTGAGTTATTTTGATTAGTTTTTAAAAAATGTTTCAGATTCCAGTGCTTGAAAGCAGCAATTTAATAAATATTTATTCCCCAGAAACTGCTCATTTGAAAAGTTTTATATGGCTAACCTCATTGCTACAGTGATGAAATCAAACTCAGAGATGAAAACAAGAATCAGCAATATACTAACTAACTTGTTGGCTGGTTAACAGCAATCAGCCTCTTCAAAAGAAATTTTTGAACTTGTGTTATTTTTTTCCGTGAATATTGCAGAATCAGAGCTTTAATTGGGGCTGTGTCCTTACAAAGCAAAGCCATGGAAAAAGCTGTGTAAACATTAAAGCCTCAGGGGAACAGCAGCAACAGAAAAAAAAAATGTTTTACAGTTGAGAGGGTGAGGCAAAGAAGGAAAGTGTTACAGACATGAAAACCACGGGATCAGTATTCCCATGGAGCTGATAAGCAGAGCTCCAAAGTTCCTGCTGAATGCTCCCTACTTGTATTCCTATTGGAGTCCTCAGAAGGGTTGTCGCGAAACATGGGGAACGTGATTACATATAGATGCAGAAAGGATGTGATTATAAGGGGCATCCTTCATGCCCGGTGTCAGTCAGGAGAATAATTACAGCTGTATTTTATTACAGGGATTAAATGGGAATTGGATACATTTAGACTTGAAGTTTAGAGTGTGTAACACAACCTAAATTGTTAGATCAAATTTAATGTGTTTACTGTGCCTTCTAGGAGGACAAAAGAGAATTTTGACTATCAACTGAAGATTGCAGTCATGTTTTCTTTTAAAGGAGAGAATAACTTGCAAGTATTTTTTCCCGGTGGAGGAAAAAGCTCCCCTTTCCCCCTCCCAGCTTCTCTGAAAACAAATGATTATTCTAGTTCTTCAAGGGGAAAAAATGTACACTATAAGCTTCATGGGTGTTATGTTTTAAGCCTGCCAGGTAAATTTGATCTTATGTTGAAATGTTTTTTTTTCAATATATAATTAATTTTGCTTCTTATTTCTTGAAGGTGCGTGTTGACAGTGGCATACAACAAGGAAGTGATATTAGCATTTATTATGATCCTATGATCTCAAAAGTGAGTTGATGATTATTTTTCAGTATTCTAAAAGTATGAAACTAATTTTATACACAGATCTTTTAAAGGAGGGAAGAGTATATCAAAGGATTGGTAAATCAGTATTTTAAAGGTGCTAGGTATAACGTGCCTCAATATGAACAAAGTGAAGGAAAATGTGGAGTAGAGGAAATTTAGTGTCACTTCTAAACAAATTTTCTTATCTTTTGACACCGTAATTACTTGTCTTGCAGTTTCTGATTATTAAAAGGATTCTGATTTAGACAGAAGCCGTTACTTTCAGACTTAGGTGCTGCCAATCTATCTTTTTTCAATGTAACCTAGCTAGAACTAATATTTCAATAATTCTGGCTTCCAAAAAGAAGCAGTAAAAGAAATGGTTGACAGTGTCTCTTAGTATTAGTTCTTGTTCATCAGTAACATACTGGTAAAATGAAAATATATAGTCAGAGTTCAGTTGCCAAAAAAATTCACACTTAAATCTTAGAAGCCGGTTGGGCATTCGAAGTCAGGAGAGTCAACTAGATATTGAACCTCTGCTCTAATTTTCTGTGTGCCTAAAGGAGAGAGCTTGTTTAGATGTTTTAATTTTTATGAAGGAAAAGTGATTGGCCTTCTTTCATTGAATGGGTTAAAAGATCTTAGTTTTCTCTTGATGTTTTAGAGAGCCTCTAAAGCACAGATACAGTAATGTGTCAGAAATGTTTTTGTGAGTGCAGAAGTTCCACAAATCATTTTCTTTTTAAATGTTATTCAGAATCTAGAGTCAAATTTTATCTTATTTCTAGGTAACTCATGTACTTTTTCTTTTTTAGCTGATTACCTATGGCTCTAATAGAGCTGAAGCACTGAAAAGAATGGAAGAGGCTTTGGACAATTACGTAATTCGAGGTAACTACAGAAATTTGGGTTCCTAGTGTGATAGACTGCCATCTATTTCAAGAAAACAGCTTGAAAATGTAGTAATTAGCAAATTGAGTAAAGTTCCCGCTTCTTAAGTGCAAATTAAAACAGGAAAAGCTTGTGTTAATTAAGCTGAGAAGATACATCAAATCTAAAGAGACTTCATTTTTTTTTTCCATTGTTTTCGCTTGAATATTAGGGGATAAATATTTAAATTGTTTCCTTAAACTCATAAGAGTTTTCACAAAATGGTAGCATTAATTCATTTACTATGTTGTGGAGGGAAAAAAAATGCTGCTACACTGTNACTGAAAACAATTTAAAGTAGTTGCTATTTTATAGCAGTGTAATACATTGATTATGTTCAAATAATATCACAACGCAGTAGTTGTTTGTGTATTATATGTTTCTTATTTTCAAGGTAATTGTTTAGGTTTCGGCAAATACAGATGTAAGCTGATGATCAGAATAGGTTTCAGCTCTTGCTGACTGTCTAGGAGAAGTAGCTGTTCTTCTAGCTTTTCCAAGGAGCAGGGGTGAATCAACCATGACCACTTTAACTCCTTTTAAGTTTTAGAGAGGGAAGTCATAGTTGTATAGGAGAACTCTTTAGCTCTTCCTCTGTCTTATGGAAAATAGGAAGGAAAACTCATAGGAAAGGTGAAATTGGATTTCTTATCCTTTCTTTTCCTGGGGATGATTAGAGAAGTGAACTGTAATGTGGCAGAAATTTTCATTTTACCTCTTAAGGGTGTGGGTGTTTGGGGGAGTTATTTTTTTCATTACTAGTCAATGTACTTGAAGAACCAGGGTAGGCGGGAAGGAAACTGTTGGAGGATTTGCTGCCTTTGTTCCTTTGTTTTGGTTGCTGGACAGGTTGTTCCATGGTTTGAGATGGGAGAGGGGCTTGGAACACTTAATTCCTCCTCTGAATGGCTGGGAGAAGGAGCAGGAGGGACCTCATATAGCAGACAATCATATGAGTGTTTCTGTAAAACGTGGTTTGGCTTTAATGCTGTCTGCTGAATATTACAAATGCCATGTTAGACTAGAAAGATTTATCTTGAGGAAAATGACCATCCCTCTACCACAGTGTAGCTAGATAGGTGGTAGGATTAGCCATTGTAAATGAACTGTGTAACTGTAAAGTGGATTTATACTGGTGCAACTTGAGCCATTAGAGCGTTGCAGTACAATGTGCTGATGTAAACCCCTGCTGTATATCAGCTGAGTAAATTTATGAGAGAGAAATTTGCACCACTGTAGCTGGACTGCTGGGAGGTGGTGTTTGGTGGTTTTGTTTTGGTTTTTTTTGTTTTTAATGAAGACAGGCTCTGGATTCAAACTCAGTTTGAATTAATAGAAAATTATGCTAGAAGGATTATAGTTAATGAGAATATTGGAAATTGTGTGTGTAGCATGGTCTTTTATTGTGTGCTATAGTACGGGATGGAACCTACTTATTTGTTCTTAGGTGTTTTACACAGATGTGTATGTACCTCATAACAGTTCCACAGATATATAAATACCTACAAAGGATATGTCATCTTACGTATAAAAATTAGTATATGCATTCTTGATTTTTTTTTTTAGTCTTTGATTAGTATGGATGTATGCATTTAAGTGTTCATACCTGATATATCTGTAGTATTTCTACCTGTGAAAAAGCTCTTCATCTATTAAAAACATTGAAAGAGGTAATAAATAAACTACGGGGGGTAATGCATTTTTTAAAGTGTTACAAAGAACAAATTTGAACTAACCACAGGTTTCAAAAGTAGGTGTTTCTAGAACAGTTTTTTAGCTGTGGTGAGCAGTGGTTTCTATCTGAAAACCAACAGGATTTTTGTGTAGTTTTATACAGCTGATAGTTTCTTCTCAGGGTTTATTTAAAATGTGACATTCATGGATGTTAAAGACTTTCTTCTGTTGCCTAGTGTGAATGATGCTTAATGGGGCAGTTTGTAGAAACTGTCCTATGGGTAATCTTATGAACTGCATTGACATGTAGAGAACTCCTCCTTATTCAGAGGAATTGTCTCTAATAAGTTCAAGTAAGCCTAACAGGTGATGCAGAAGTAGTAATGTATTGGTATTCAAATGGAAAAAAATAATTAAACATCAGAAAAGTAAATGCAATTTCATGCATTTTTTTCTAAAACGATTGTAGATATTTTTGCTTCTAAAAATACATAGGTATTATGTAAAATAATATTAAACCACCTTGATCTTATGTGAAAGTGCCTCACATTAATTCTTCTCCATAATTGAGTCATTGTTAGTAGTAAAAGGTACAGAATAGTTTTTTTACCTAGCTTTGAAGTTACTTGGTTTTATATTTGAATAGTGAGCCTGTACATAACTATTTAGAGATCACCGTAGTCTTCATGAATAGCGTGCCGCATATTCCTATTTCTGGAACAACCCCCCTGCCCATCCACCCCCTCAATTTCCTCGGAAGCAGCTTTTATTTTTGCTTTGTTTTAGAGACAGTGTAAGTAACAAGTCTCTTCTGAGTTATAAAACGCTTTAGCTAAGCGTTACCAGCTGAAGTCAGTGTGAATTGTACTGCTAATTGTACACTGAAAATTTAAATTTTAATTCCCAAGAATTGCAACATTTCTGTAAGCAAAAATGCTTGTTCACTCAGACAGGGTGGGAGTGGGATGGGGTGACTGGGTAACAGGTCAAGGACCATCTAATGGGTAGCTTAGGGACTCCTAATGGAAGATGGAGTCTTTCCCATCACTTCTGTGTCATCAGTTCAAAGCAGGCAAAAGTTGGTAAGGACTTTTAGTCACTAATATTTTGTTGGTTGCTTGCTGACCTGCATGAAATCAGTGGTATTTATCCAGTTCCTAGAAGGCAAATGTCCTCTTGGAACAAATGCCACCATATAATGTCATTCATGGCAGTCCCAGCATGGGAGAGAGAGCAGCAGTCTAGAAACTGAAGCAGCACAGTGACCCTCCAGGAGGTGACTCATCCAGGCTGGGCTGAGGCATGCTGACAGTGTGAAGCGCAAGGACTTACTCTGCTGTTCCTTGTCTACCGGCTGTATGAGCAGACAGTCAATTTCTATTGCTGTGGCTTTAGGATATCCAAGAGTTACCCATTCCCTTTTAGCACTAGTCGGCTTACAGGGAGCAAATCCTCAGACTACAATCTTTATTGACCTGTTTTCTAGGACTGGAGAGTACCTGGCCTTGAATCCATAGTTCAGCTGTCCCTCCCAGTTACATCTGCTCGACAACATCACAAAGGAAATTAGATTAATTAAATTTTCAAAAAATGTAATGTAATAATTGCAAAGAAAGAAACCATGCAAAATTTGAGTAAATAATGTTTTAAGCAACGAAGGCTGCATCATATAGTGCCTGTAATAGCAGTATCTTGATTATAAATGCTGAATAAACCAAATTGTGATACTTGAAACAATGCTATGCTCTGAAAGTGCCTATTACCGTAACATTTTATTACAGTTTGGGCTGGTGACAGCTTGCCCACACTGAAATGAGAAATTCTTCAGTCTGTTTGGTAGATGCTAACAATGTGACTAACTCAAGAGACAATCAATGTAGTCATGGGAATATAATCTGCATCTCATTTCCTATGTGATAGCTACAGTGTTATTAATGGGAGCAGGTGAAAATCTAGGATAGCACTTCTTTGAGTGGTGGATTGGATTAAATGATCTCCTGAGGTCCTTTATGGTCTAAAATATTCTGATAAGAACTGACTCCGCTATGGAGAACTGATCTGAATTCAAAATCTCAATTGAGACTTCTGAATGAGGAAGAGTCTAATCAGGTAACATTTTTATCTGTAGGTCTTCCAGTATAGTTCAGGGATGATTAATGTTGAACAACTAACCCAGATTTGTCTCAAGCAGATACACTTTTCATTTTATCCAGTGGTTTCTGGAGAATTTGTGAATACTGAAAAGTTCAAGATGTTGGTCAAGCATAGAGGCACTGTTGCTCGTCGGGATGAGGCATGAGTTGTTTCATCTGAGCTTGCATTGTTGTTAATAGTTCATCTTTCTCTTATTTTATACCACTTCTCTTCAGATACCTAACATTTTGTTTCTTCTTTTTAATTTGAACAACAGAAATAGGGTATTGGAAGAAATCCTTTCAGTATGTCTACTGTATGTGTAAACATGATGTGTGATTTTCCTCTTCTCAGTTTCTCCAAGATTTTAGCATGTGTTTTATCACTTAATTTATAATGCTGAATAATCTGTTCATTTTTTTTTAAAGCTGTATATAAAACCCAGTATGAAGTTCTGGAAAGTTTACGTATGAATATTGTTTTTATTGCTTTAAATAAAACAAATGGACATATTTTATGGAGCAAGTAGGACTGATTATCAGTTCACCTGAGGTCTGATGGGGCAGATAGCTTGTATCCTTGAGTGCAGAGATTCCTGTAATCTTGCCTTCAACCTCTGTTTGCTTTTTATCTTCCCTGCTGATTCAAATATACAGCAGTAGCATGAAATTAACAGTCCTTGTGTAAAGTCAGCCATTCTCTGTTGAGATCCTGCTTGCTGTGGGGAGAGAGGAATGTAGTAGACCATTTGGGAGCAAGAAGGGTGGAAAAAGGAGCATCTGAGGAAAGAGTAAGCAGCAGATGGAGCAAGATGGAGTAGAAATGAGGGGGGGGAAATAAGGGAGCCACCAACCTTGGGGGGGAGAGGGGCAATCTTCCAGCATTGGGTAAAAGAGCAATCATAGAAAAGAAAACAGGAAAGTGGTAAATAAGTGTGGTTTGAGGGGAATGGAAATATAGAAGTTAACTCTCTGATATGAATGGAGACCTGCCGGAACAGTGGCAGCAGAAATTGTTGTGAGTTTTTGCAGCTGTAAGCATGCTAATTGGGAGAAAGAGAGTACTGTGCTTAGTATTGTGGAGAAGGCCTTGGCTTTCCAAGAAAAAACACCCAACAAAAAAACCCCCACTTTAATTTTAGTATTTTATCATATTTCAAAGAAATTAATTTTCAAGTACAAAGGTTTTCACAATAAACTTTAATTAAATCCAAATGTCATCAATTACTGAATGATTTTGCCTTTTATATATTAACTTAAAAGGTATTTCTCAATGACAGTGATACTTGTAAGTTTTATACTCTCCTGTATTCTGATCCCATGTCAGTATGCAAGTGTGCTCATTGGTATTGTGAACAAAAACAATCTTTGTGCATAAGCCAGTTTTCCTGCAGAAGGCATACAGTATCTGTTTTTAAAAAGGAATTAAACAGGCCTCGTTTTTCTGGCTGTGCTTTAAAAAACTTCTCCAATAGGCTGTACAACTGAACTGTGGATTCTCTCCTTGGTGTAGCAGAGGGAACCGGGGCCGGGAGTACTGCAAGAGTCNAACCGGGGCTAGGAGTACTGCAAGAGTCTGTGTTCTCTGACCCTTTGCAACAGGGACCAGCTGGTTCCCAAGCATGACAGTGAGGCAACTGAAATTGGAGAAGGGAAAGCAGCAAACTTAGTTCAAAACCATGAGAAGAGACCATTTGCAGGATGCGTGGTAACATCAGCTCGGAGCGCAGATGTTGGCATAAGGGAAGACTCTCCTCCTTGTTTCTCCTCTCATTTTTTTTCTTAATCCAGTTGCAGGGGAGGGAGTGGGAAGGGCAGCTTGTCAGTGGAACGTTATGGCGTGTAGTTTAGGAAGGGTTATGGATTACTGCACTGTGGAGGAGAAAGAGGGAAGGGCAACTCAAGTACAGGCTGATCAGGTAAAAGAGGAAAGGAATGTTATTGGTGCAGGAGAGGGAAAGAAAATAAGGTACTTTTTTTTTTTTTTGTCAGAGGAGTTTTGGTGGGGTTTTTTTAAATAAGAAAAAGTTGTGGCAGTGAAAAACTACAAGAAATGCAGTGTGCTATGTTGAGTAGGCATTGAAAGACAAGTGCTGTTATTTCTAGTTATGCCCCTTAGATATAACATTGTCCTGATGTTATTCCCCTTCCTTACAGTAAAGGGATGGCTGAGAAGAGGTTGATGGCAGCATGGCCATCCATTTTCTTTTACTCGTTCTTGACAAAGCCTGCCTAACTTTTGCTTCCAATTATGCTACCGATTCAAACATTCATATGTGTTTACTAACACCATAAATAATGGACTGCTTAATCTTATTAAGAGGTTCAGAAGTGCATGCAGTACAAAATTTAGTTCCAGTTTGAACTAACGATTTTTACAGTACAGTTTTAGGGAATATTATGGCAACTTTTGGAATGGCAAAAGTGGAGGCTAGCTGGGTAGCAATCATGAACTTTGAAAAGTTCATGTGTTGAAAGTGGTGTTTTCATAGTCTGCAAATCTATGATGATGTTCTTGTTTTAAGTGGAGAGTAACATAATCAGTGTTTCATAATGCTTAGTGAAGGGCTTCCTTAATATATTTTTCTTTTTTGGTTAGAGAAATCAACTGGGATGCTTCCTAAACTTCATAGTGTTTATTCTTATTCAACATTTAAATTGATTGGTGATAATTTAGCTTTGCTATTTTTTAAAAAGAGAAACCTCTAGTACTGTACTCCGCATATTGGTCTTGCAATCAGTAAGTATGCAAATAAAGTTCTCTCTGTTCCACTTAGCACAATTTGAAACTATCAGCAAGTTAAGTATATTCAACTGCTTATCTACAGAGAGGCATGTAGGACTCCAATTAAGTTTACATGGGTAAATGCAGATTTGCGTTTGCAGACGTCAAGGTGACAGGAGCTTAATACTGTAAAAAGGCTAATCAACACTGAATATGTTTAGTGTCAGTAAATATTTATGGCGAAAATATTGCCTATGGTTTTCTGCCTTGGCATTCCAAGTTCTGATTTTTAGTGAGTAAAAATGTGGTATGATATCGTGTTCATAAACCTGCTATAAAACTTTTGTTTTCTATAGATTAATTTGATTGTCTTTTTCATCTTTCTAATTTCTTGGGAAGACAGGTTAGGAGTTAGGCGGCAGTTTGTAAGTTAATAAAAAATCTGGTATATTTAGCAAGGTTTTAAGGCATATGTAATCCAGAGAACNTTCATCTTTCTAATTTCTTGGGAAGACAGGTTAGGAGTTAGGCGACAGTTTGTAAGTTAATAAAAAATCTAGTATATTTAGCAAGGTTTTAAGGCATATATAATCCAGAGAATGGGAAAGGGAAGGAGGCAAGGTAAAGAGACAGCCAGTATGTGGAGTAATTTCTTCTGATTATAATTTTATTTTATTTTTTTTAATGAAGGCCTCTGCAAAGAGTGGTTACTAATCAGCTCTGGTGAACGATGTGATTATTTAGTGTACACGTGTATTCATTAGACCATAACTACAATTTAACTAGAAAATGAATTGAAGCTCAGGAATATGTGTTTGTTATATATATATAACATACAAATATATATGTATTTATTTTATTAGATCTCCAGAAGTTAAATGTTAGTCCACTCTCTCTTACAAATGTATTCTGGAAAATAGTGTGTCAAAATTGAAGTCCAAGTACATCTTAAATTCAGCTTCTACTGCTGTAATACTGTATGAAAAATGCAGCCAAGTGAAAAAAAAAAATACAGGCACAAGGAATATCCATTATTATTTTTTATTGTATTTTGACTTAGAGAAAAGACGAATATAAGTGTAACTGCAGTTCTGCATCAGTCTTAACAGTGTAAAAGAATGATGCTGAAGTGAAATTTTGTTTTCTGGAGGGGAAATAAATTGATATAGTTAAGGATTTTGTTTGTTTGTTGGAAATGTCATGGCTTGTCAGGTTAACAAATGTGATTTTGTTCCTGGCAGACTGCAGACCTGGTCAAGAAAAAGAAAAATTCCCTGAAAACCACTGCCACATAAATACAATATACTTCAGTTTAGTGTCTAACTTTGCATGAAATAAGCACTGCCTGTTAGTCTCTGTTTGATCCTGTGAGAGTGTGGGGCTAATGTCTGGCCAGTGTTTTGGAAGCAGCAGGTAGCCAGGAGCAAGCTGCTCTAGGGGTCCATATTTCTGTAGCCTAGCAGTTACTCACACACAGATGGAGACCTTATGAACTTTGACAGAGGTCACGCTAAATTGCAAATCTAAAACTTCTAGACTTCTGAAGGATTACACTGTTGTGTGGTTTTGGGGTTTTTTGTTGGTTTTTTTTTTTTAAGCCATATGATTGGGAACATCACTAAAGGTATCAGTTTTGAGAAGTAGATCAGCCACGCAGTCATTGCTTGCATAATGATCATGGGGACTGATAAAGATAGCCTTTCATGATACTTTAAATGGAAACTGTTGTGTATTAAATTTTAATTTGCATATATAAAATACATATGTTATACTGCTTCCCAAACACCCAGGCTTGTCTGGTCTATTGAACGTGTTAAAGGAATTTTGGAGCTTAAAACATTGCAGAAGCCTCTGATTTTTCTGATGCATGTGAGTTGGAAGTAATTAAGATACTTATAGTATTTTTTTGATTTCAGGTCTTTTGGGGCAGTCAGTTGAGACACCAAGCTCTGTCATCTGTCATCAGCCATCATCTCACTGGGGATCTTATAGCAGTTTAGGAAAAAAACCCATGAGATGATCTGGTTACACATTGTAGTCTATTTAAATCCTGGATTCAAAGTCAGGGAGCATTGAAGAGCTCCTTTTTGTCTTCTAATTATAGTCCTGAAGCTGTACTTAATAGATGAAAATCTCTCTGATATTTTAACTTACTATTCAAATGGGAAATTTTGGGGGGATTTTGTAGCAGCCAAAGAAAGTCTTCATTTGTTTCGATGTTACAGTCATTTAGCATAAGATTTTTTTAAAATTTTGTTTAGTGGACATGCAAGGTGAGTTTCACTCAGTGTTTATGAAATCAGGGTCTGTGAATGACTATCTAGGTCACAGGCAGTAAGGAGGCTGATCCTCTTTTAATCAAATGGTCAAATTTTTATCTTGTCATCATTGAACTGGTTGTGTAATGCGCTAGTTAATGGCTCATGAACTAGTCTGTAAAGCTATGACTTCATGTTTCAATGAGGCTGAGTCCGACTCTGTGTGTTGAAAGTGGTTTCAGTGACGGCCACACAGAGAGCTTGAAAATTCACACCAGCAGCAGACTGTAGGGGAAAAAAGCTTTGAAACTGTTTGAACTGGTCTGCATATAAAAATAACAAGAATGTTATTCATCCTTCTAAACTGGAAAAACACAAAGGAAACAGAAGTGCAAAAGAATCTCCTTATGTAGTTACAGCAATTTGCAGTCACTGTACTGCTGGTATTTTTGCTTTGGTGAGATCTTTATAAGGGAAAAAAATCCAAATAGCTTAATTTACAGTTGAGAGACCTGAGTTTACAATGAATTCTTATGTTGTTTTAAACTAGAGCTATTAGAATAAATGTGCAAATAACTTTCAGTCATGTCATCACTGTGTTAATCATAATAACTTGTAAGTAAACATATCCAAAGTTGAAGATCAGAATCTTGTGCTTTGCAAGAGATATGGATGCACAGACACATTTTGACAAGACAAACTTGTGATGTCCTCTACATTTTATACTTCATGGTGTGCGCCTAACACCAAAGTTCATGTGACCTGGAAAATGCAATGTGATGTTGAGTTGTGTCTCCCTCTGACATGGAGAGGAAAGAATGTGAATTCCTTTGTATTTCCTGAAGGGTGAGACACAACACACAGCTGAGGTTGGATAACCTCTTTCCTGTAGCAGCTCCCTCATCCATACCTGGAATGGATGCAACAGCTGCAGCCAACGCTTACAGTTTATGCTCCTGAATTGCATGTCTTTTGCAGCTTCTCTTAAATATTAATGTTTATGAGACAGTATTATTCTCTGTAGTCTTAAGATATTAATGTTTATGAGACAGTATTGTGTAGTCATATTGGGCTTGAACTGTCGTGGCTTTTCAGGTTTTCTGTTACAATCTCTTTCCAAAATTGAGGAGAGATGAGATAAAGAATAGTGTTTTTCTCTTACCTGCATAATCTTAAACTTTTCTTTCCAGAGATGACCTATGTGCTATGCTCAAAAGAGAAAGTATCTTCTCTTTGAAAATTGTTTGGAGTGCAGTAAGCAGAAGATAATTTAAATTGTCTGGGAATTTTTTTCTCAGGGATTTTTTTTGCACCTATAAAGACTTCTTTGTATTTAATATTTCAGTGAAATGACTGTTAATGACCATCGTATTTAGTGCTAAACTGCAAGTACTTTTGGCAAAGTGCAGTTTAGCATTAAGTTACTAACTTGGTTATACAGCCCTGTTAAATTCAAAGAAAAATAAAACTTGAAGGATTTCAAAAAGTCATCTAGTCCCACTACTTGAACTATATCTGTGTCCTGACAGGTTTTTCTTTAACCTGTTTTTAAACATTTTCACTGACTCCAGAATCTTTTCCTAGTCAATCTTTTCCCAGTGCTAACTACCTTGAGCACCTATCTTTTGCTGACACCTACTCCAGCCTATGCTGGAAATGGGATATGGATTATTCCTTTCCTCAGAGTTTATCTTTCACTCATCTGTGAGGAAGAAGCAGAGGACTTACTGTTTTGTGTGCAAGTACTGGACGCTGGCGGTATCCTTTGAGCTGTGTAGCTTTAGATTGCGTTTGTTAGAAGTTGTCTGTCTTTGACACGAAAAGCGGGGAAAAGAAGGGAAAGAAGAATACAAAAAAGAAAGAGGAGACAGGCTGAGAAGTGGAATGGAAGGAGATGAAGAAATTCAGAAAAAAAGTATAATATTCAAAGAAATGAAAAGACAAAGGTGGCTATAACGGCTCTATGATAAGTATTTATTTAATTAAAGAGATAATTGGGGGGTGGGGTGGGGGAGGGAGGGACGGCACACACTATATGCCTAGTAGGGTCATGGAATGTGGTACTAAAGGAGGAACAGGGCATTTGATAAAAAAGTTGACCAGGCAAGGTTGGATGAATGTACATATGGATCAAGCAATAGATTTCTTTGTTTTGTAAGTTCTACAGTAGTCTTTTATGACTTATAAAAGTGTTATAATTATATATAAATGATAAAACTTTCTACTGTCTTTTGTTACTGTGGTTGGGGTGTAACGTGGTGCCTATCTTTCACAGGAGTGTGTGTATTTAAGGTGGCAGGATGACAAGGTGGACAAGGGTTCACTGGAATTGAGCTGGTATTTACAGTCATGACTAATCTGTCATTTCAAGGAGATGACTCTGGTCTTGCCTACATCTGCTAGGACTGAACCAAAAGTCTTGGTTGTGCTTGCTGTCATTGACTTAACTAGGTGTTTGAATTAGGCTTGGTGAGGTGAAAATTTCGAAGATTTGGTTCTTAATTAAACTGAGTGTTTAAGGAGGGTATCTTAAGGCAGGAGTGAAACAAAACTGGTAAATTTGCATTGATTACATCAAAACTATGGTCCCTAGGTTGTGGACAAGTATTTATTCTACAAAGATAAGAGCTCATATTTTTACAAGTTTGTTTCCTACTGTTGTTTGTGATTAATATGTTGACCTGATTTTTGTATTGATGTTCTGTTTTCAGGTGTGGCTCACAATATTTCTTTACTGCGAGAAGTGATCATCCATCCACGCTTTGTTCAAGGAGACATCAGCACTAAATTCCTTCCTGAAGTCTATCCTGATGGTTTTAAAGGTTTGTTCCATTTGGGAATGTTTGTGGTGTGGTTTTTTTTTTCTTGAGAGGTGGTGTTTCTGATTATTTTTCCTTTATATTTATAGACTGCCACATTCCCCAATCAGCCTTTACTTTTTTTCTCAAATGTAGCTGTGCATACGTGCAATTAGAGTTTTTAAATAATGCATTGTATAATGGAAACAGTTACTTTCTTTACTTTCAGGAAGGCAAAATACATACTTCTAGTGGCAAAAGAGTAAATGAGGTATATCCAAAGTCAAGAAAAACAATTTCTAGGTGATACGAAATATGTAAAATAAACATCAGTTCAACTCTACCATGCTATTGTGCTTCATTACAGACGGTGCTCCTACTCTTAACTTGAAGATAAGATTTCTCTCTACTCAACACTATTAATTCCCTAGTGAGTTTGTGCAGCATCTTTAGAATCACCTTTTGGAACCCTTTGCGTTCACTGTAGCATTGTCTAGAGGATCTGGCATTATTATCAAAGTATTTCAGTAACCTGGTCTTAGTACCCATTACACACAGTAATGGGCATCACCTTGAAATTATTATAAACTCATACACTAGGTTAACATAAAGACAAATGCAAATGTTTCTTTAGAATGTCCCAAGCAAAATCAACCATGCAACCAACCCATGCAAAAATGTATAACAGCAGTTGGTAGAGAAGTGTAAGTAAACAAAGAGATTGGTTTCCTTTCACAAGGATCAAATTTTCAGAGGTTGTCTTCTCTCAGCCAACCTGCTGTAATGCTTTCTTGACCTGTGTGGTCATGGACTCAGTCCTTCCATACAGGCCTCACCTCAGCTGACATTCATCAGGCAGAACCTCTCCTTTTTTTTTTTTAAAAAAAAAAAAAGAAAACCAACCACAATGTTTACAGCTCATCATTCATGGGTCCTTTATGAATGCCTTGGAGATTCCTTTCTTCCCCATTCATCGTTAATCCAATGCATGGCACTTCGGAGACAACACTGCCAGATTGGCAGTCATTGGATATGACTGGCACCTTGCCAAATTCTAGGCTCATTAATGAGCAGAACAGATTTTTCTTACCTCAGGACTCAGTGTATGAGTTTGGTGCAAAGAATATTCATCCACAGAACTACTTTATATCATGATGTAATTGCAGCTCTGTATGTGATAGTCCTACATGTGGGATGAATGCATCCAGCTTATAGGCTCCTGACTGAGACTGCAGCAATAGGAATTAGTCACCTTGGGTGACAGTGAGCTTGTGATGGTCGAAGCTCAAATGTTCCTTTTGCCTTCTTTGCTAAGGTGTACTTAACTAATCTTGAGGTAACTCGGCTGGCTTTCATCCAGCGTAGACTTGAGGGTACTCTGATCTTCTCTGAAGGCTCAGTGTTGCTGATTAGCTGCTCTCTCTCTTCCCTGACACTTTAATACAGAATCCCATGTCCTATCTTGTTGATGATTCTGGGACTTTTCAGTCTTTTTCCTGAGTGGATTCAGTTCCCTAAAGTGCCATAAAACTGACATTTTTTTTTTATTGTTGCTGCTTTTGTTGGGGTAGTTTTTTTGAGAGTTCTTGGGTTGACTTAGCTCATCAAGGAATCTGGTGAACTTCAGCAGATGTGCAGAGTGATATGCTAGGAATGGGGAGAGGGGAATGGAGAAAGGCGAGGATGCAAGATGTTAGATAGGTTTATACCATGTTGTGAAAAGGCAGTCTCACGTGACACAACTGGGAACAATAAAACATAAACCACTCTACCCTTATTTGTGATAATGTGTCTGTTGGAGCCCTTGGTCACTTGTAAGGAGCTGGGACAGGTTTTGTTGACCCAGGAGGAGACCTCTTGCTCTCTATTTTTGACTATAGAAAGGCACATTTGTCTCTTGTTCTTTTATTCTTGTTTTAATATTTTTATATTGTAATGTTAACCTGTATGTAATCAGTTAATTACTTGTTGGTCCACAAATTGCAGGATGAAAAGAAATTTGTTTTGGGGTCATCTGACTCGAACTGTACATGCACATATTTGCACATACATGCTGATGCAAATGGCTGATTAGTGTCACACTCTGAGGTAAACAATAATATCTTATTAACAGATTCTTAAGATAAGCTTTTGCCCTAGACACCAGAAGACACAAGAACAGTATTTCTTGTAACAGTTCATAATAGAAACTCATGAATGGCACACATGAAACGACTAGACTTTGTTCCTGTAGTATGAAAAGTCTTGCTCTTCTCCTTCCATATATCAAATACAAGCATACATTAGCCTTCTTAATGATAAAAAAAATGCAGACATCATTATTACAAAGCATTTGTATTTTAAGTCAAAAATACTTGTTCACGAGTACTGACTTAAAGCTCACTGAAGTAACTGAGAGCCCTTTTAATGGATGTAGTTTGCTCTGGATCAGACCCTTCTGCTTAAAAAAAAATCACTGAGTTGAATTAAAGTACAGTTTTGAAGTATTGAAAAATGTTTCTGCAAATGCAAATCTCTAACGGAAACTGTTGAAGGCAAGCAAGGGTGGTGGGCAGATGATGGGTAGAAGCTCAGCAAGAGAAACAAAGGCAAATTAACTTATGCGTTGTAAGTCCTCTACTCACTTGAACTAACTTTTTTATATAAATACCGGGGGTAAACTTTGCTAGGAGGACTTGAAAATTAAGTAGCTTCATCTATCTTAATGTTGTTTATAAAAGATGTGTAGCTGTAAAAAAAAATAAAAAAAAAATAAAAAAAATCATAGTAGGGCAGGGATAATCTGAAAAATTAAAGCAATGTGTAGCCAAAGTGGATTTGGAAATACCTAGAAATATGTGCTGTTGTTAACAGTAGAAATCCATACCAGAAGTGTTTTAGGTTTGGAAAACTTAAGAAATTAAATTTCAATGAAGATGTGTGCTATATTAAAGCTTCAGCACAATCCAGTGTGTTTCTTTTGTAAACTACACAATTGCCACTGTTGGTAAGTAATGAATGTCGGTTGTGTTCTTTCTGGTGACTGCATGAAGTACTGACCCATTTCCTATGTGCATTTTTCTTCAAATATAAATATTAACTTTAGTCTTACTTAAGAGTAAAATAAGTAAATAAAAGATTCTGTGTTTTCCAGTCTCATTTTCAAGAGTTTCATTATGGAAGTCCTTTATTCAAAGGTTTTTACTGTAAGTTAAGAAAAAAACAATTATTAGAAATATCTTGGCAGCTTTTCCATTAACCTGTGATGCCTGCTTCAAATTACATCTAGAACTGGAATGTTTAGTAATTTTCATGATTAGGGTTTAACTCTTTCTTCCCTTCTTTAAATAAACATTCATTAACAAAAACAGTTTATTGCAAGTTATTTTTAAAATATTGCTGTGCTGAAACTAACCTTGCTCAGGGTATGATTAGTGTGGGAAAACAGCTGCTGTCATAACCTTTTGTTGTTTATAGGAGGGATGGATGGCTAGAATGCCAGCTGGCAGTGGGTGGTCAGCTGGAGTGGGTTATTGCTCTGAGGACACATGCATGTTTTGGGAGGAGTGCGGATCTGAGGGTAGGTGCAGCAACACTGATCATAGAGTGGCTTGTAAGCACTCTGCTCACAGAATAAAAATGTTTGCTAAGCATACAGGAGTAGCCCATACTACTAGATAGAGTATTGTCAGATGAGCTGTCCTTCTGCAGCTACCAAGCAGCCTGGGATCACAGAATCATAGAATTGTTAAGGTTGGAAGGGACCTTTTAAGATCATCTAGTCCAACCATTAACCTAACCTGACAAAACCACATCTAAACCATATCCCCAAGTACCACGTCTACCCTTTTTTTTAAAACACCTCCAGGGAGGGCGAGTCCACCACCTCCCTGGGCAGCCTATTCCAATGTTGGATAACCCTTTCAGTGAAAAAATTTTTCCTAATATCCAACCTAAGCCTCGCCTGGCTTAACTTGAACCCATTACCTCTTGTCCTATCACTTGTCACTAGGGAGAAGAGGTCAGTCCCTATCTCCCTGCCTCCGTACTTCCTAACGTGCCTGGTGGGAAAGTAATATATGATCTATTATCCCTGTTTTATAGGCACAGAAAGTATCTGTATTTTCACAAAGATCTAAGAGGAGTTTTTGACAAAGAATAAATTAAACTCAAGGATCCTTAGGTTGGTACCCTATCCGTTGGATTACTTGTTGTGGTTCAGACTGTTTCACAGTTAATCTTTTCCTGAGTATCTGTTTTAATATTGAGATTCTTTTTTAGTGTTCCACTCTTCCTGTTTATTAAATGGTGTCCTAAATGCTCTTTGGGAGAGACATCCTGCTCAAGTGAGAAATGGGGCATTTTCCAAGAGATTATCAGAAAAGTCATACCAAAACACAGGAGAAAATGAAAAAGAATCCTTTGCTTCCCCTCTTGTAGCATGTTTATCTCAGTTGGGTGGAGAAGAAGAGCAGAAGTTCTGATGGCGAATCCTTTGTTAGCTGATTTCTAATACAGAAGGGAAGAAAGAGGAAATGCCTCTCTCTCCTGCAATTGTGTATTGGCTCCAGAAGTGTGTATGAGGTGAAGGCTTCTGGATGCATTGTGTCTGTCATAATTACATGGGTTGGAGGAAATGATTACTTTGTTTTACTCAACACTTATTAAACCACCTGTGGAATGCTGTGTCCAGTTTTAGCCCCCTCATGCGTATAAGATGTCAATAAACTTGAGTAAGTCTAGTGAAGAGTCACCAGGGTTGTGGTGGGTTTGGAACGGAGGGGCTGGGAGAACCAGGCTTGTTTAGCCTGGAAGCAAGAAAGCTTAGGATGGACCTAATGGCAGCCTTCTCAGAGGTATGAGAGGGTTCCCAAGAAGGTGGAGCCAGGCTCCTCAGTGAGGTGCACAGCAGCAGAGCGAGTGGCAGAGAGCTGTGCTACCATTCAGTGAGACATAGACAGGCTGGATAGGTGGGCGGAGAGGAACCTAATGAAGTTCAACAAGGTCCTGCACCCAGGGAGGAATAACCCCATGCACCAGCACAGGTCAAGGGTTGACCAGCTGGAAAGCAGCTCTGCGGAGAGGGATCTGGGAGTCCTGGTGGGCACCAAGTTGACCATGAGCCAGCAATGTGCCCTTCTGGCCAAGAAGGCCAAAGGTATCCTGGGGTGTATTAAACAGAGTGTGGCCAGCAGGTCGAGGGAGGTCATCCTTCCCCTCTACTCTGCCCTGGTGAGGCCGCATCTGGAGTACTGTGTCCAGTTCTGGGCTCCCCAGTTCAAGAAAGACAGGGAACTGCTAAAGAGAGTCCAGCAGAGAGGTACGAAGATGGTCAGGGGACTGGAGCATCTCTCTTATGAGGAAAGGCTGAGATACCTGGGTCTGTTTAGCCTGGAGAAGACTGAGAGGGGATCTCATCAATGATTCTAAATATCTAAAGGGTGAGTGTCAAGAGGATGGGGCCAGGCTGTTTTCAGTGGTGCCCAGCGATAGGACAAGGGGCAACGGGTACAAACTGGAACACACATAGTTCCATCTGAACATGAAAAACTTCTTTACTTTGAGGGTGACAGAGCACTGGAACAGGCTGCCCAGAGAAGTTGCGGAGTCTCCTTCTCTGGAGATATTCAAAGCCCGCCTGGTCATGATCCTGTGCAACCTGGCCTAGGTGAGCCTGCTTTAGTAGGGGGGTTGGACTAGATGATCTCCAGAGTTCCCTTCCATCCCCTACCATTATGTGATTCTGAGAGACAGTGGTCGTAAGTTGGAGATTTTCGAGACTTGATGGCACAAACCTCTGAACAACCTGGTCTGAATCTGATGTTGAGATTGCTCCGTGGGGAGGGGGGCATGCTGAATAGACTAGAGACTTCCCAGGGGCCCTTCAACCTCAGTCATTCCATGATTCTGTTATGAATGAAAGCACTTTTTGGGTGAATTGGGCCTGTAGATATGACTTTTAAATTTAAGTCTGGAGACTTTTGTTATTAGCTGGGGGGGTGTGTGGGTGGGGGATGGAAATGCAGCTTCCCCTGTCTGTGTTACTGTTAGAAGGGAGAGGATGGTTCCTGTTAATTCCATTCATCTTCACTGGAACCTAATCTTTGTCTTCATTTTATGAAGCTACTGGATTATACAAATTGGCTTAACAGGTACCTTCCTTGACTTTTTTTTCTTTCTGACAGGTGAAGCAAAGAAATATTTCTTGGTCTGTCACTAATCCCTTTATAATTCAAAATAGTAGAGGTTTCCTTTCTGTATGCTATAGCATCCATCTTGTAAGTAATCACAAGCTCTCAAGAGACATACTTCTTTACTATTCTGAATGGTTTGAGATTCCATACGCAGACAATATTGTCTGTCTTTTACCATGACAGAGCAAACCTCTGTTGGACTTCAGAAGAAATTAAAACCTTCAATAACATCCAACTTTGTTTTTGGCCTCAGCCTACTTGGTATACGTGCCATCTGTAATGGTCAACTTCAAAATCCATTGGGGAAAAACTTGAGCCAAAACAGAACCTAAGAATGATATAAACATGGCCTGTATTGGTATGGATCTGAATTATGCATTGTGCTTTCTATCTTACCCATTTTGCTTTTAATTTTTATTCTTTCCAATCAGAAAACAGTCACTTTTCAAATATTAAGTAACAGACTGGAGCACATAACCAGGGCTTGTTTGTTTTGAATTTTTTTTTTCCTGTAATTGATAGTAGGAAACACATTTCTAGGACAAAATGCAAATGAGACTGTTATGGGAAAAATGACCTTTTATGTAATTTAATTTGAAGTTGGTTATGTAAAGTAATTGCATGAACCTTTTTGACTCAGCTTGGGGGATACTGGGATAATATTGATTTAAGCAATCATAACATCAGGGAAATGAGAGAGAAATACTTTTTCCTCGTCTTCCTTCTGACCAGGGTTCTGTCATTTAGTAGTAATAGATGCGTACGATCTAGTTTTAAATAATATGAACAACAGTGCTTCCAGTCCTTTGGTTATGACTTAATTTTATAGCCATTAATCCTGTTTTATGTTCATCTTATATAATTCAGCTCAGCGATGATAGTCAGAATGCAGAAGCATATCCTAGGTTGAGCAGAGGGATTTGGGAGGTGGTTTACATTTTATGGTGGAGGTGAAGTCTCTGTGTAGCCCGGGAGTCTGCAGTGATGACAGTAGGAAAGAGCAATGACAGAACTTCCCATGCCGGAAGCTAAGGAACCTTTGCTACTTACTGCTCTCGCTCCCTATCAAGGCAGCACTTGGACAAATGCCCCAGAGGTAGCTTTGTGATTTTTCAGATCCATCTTCTCCATGGTGGACATGAAAGGCTTGTGTTGTTATGTCTTTATTGATGGTGAATATTAACTTACACCTTAAGACATACAATTGAAGTCCTAAGGGGTGGCTTGTAAGGTAAAACAAGACTTGAAGTGAAACAAAGGTATCACTATCTGGCGCATTTGTGTATTTCCAAGTATAATAATGTAATTGAAAGCTTAAGTTTGAAACTGTTTAAAATTCTGCTGAGCATAGCAGAAGGCAAGGGAAAAGGCACTGGAGTTCAGAGAACTAAGGCAGTACTGACAGCAGTCTGTCTTGTATCATAAGGGTAAATTGCCATCTTTGGGAAGCAGCCTTTAATCAACCTTCCGAGGTATGCCTCCAAAGTTATGCTAAGGACATTCTGTGGTAGGATTGTGTCTTTACTGCCGAAGACCAAAACCTAATTTTGGTACATTCTTGTTAACGGTTTAATATTATCTTCCAGACTTAAGAAAATAAATGCAAATTGCCCACATTTGATACTACAGTCATGACCGGTTTTCTGCTTGCCACGTCTGTGCCACAACTAATGCAAATAGTGACAAATAGAGAAAGCGGATAAACGTTTTTTTTTCCATGTTTGTGATAATGAAGAGGTGAAAGTAACTCTTGATTAGTTGTTAACCTGTTTCAATTTATTGACCTCTGTTCACTGTTTGGAGTTTATTTTCTCCCTGTATCTTCAATAAAAATCAGTTTTTTGCAGCACAGCAAGTGCAAAAGCAGTTATTGATTTCATCCAAGATGAAGGTCATGCAATAAAACCTTCAAATTGGGATCTTTCTAGTTTCACCTTGTTCCTCTATGAGTTCGTACTACTAGTGTGTGGTGGAGCAGGTGGGAACATGCAGTTTAGTCACACCTGCCTTACACCCATGGCAAGTCTGTGACAGAAAAGCAAAGGTTTTAGGATAGATTTGCTGATGTATCTTTAGCTGAGACATGTAAACAAATTATCAATTTTAGATCCAGCATTTTGGAAAAACGATCTCGGCTTCTTCACTGTGTGTAAACAACTGGAAAATTGGCACATTTCAGAGCCATATAGTTGATGCTATTGCTTTGTACAATTATATAAGGCTTATATATACATGTATATGTGTTTGTATATACAAATAGTACAAAAGTTCAGTGTTTTTTCACTTCAGCTTTGCAATCAGTTTTTCTAGTAACTGGCAAAGGAAAGATGAAGTTTGTTTCTCAAGCCAGTTCCTCAGCCTTTCAACATTTGTATTTCTGCATATGTTTGCTAAAGTAAAGGCAGTTTCCATTTCAAGGCAGATAAAAAAAATAATAAACACCGAGTGAAGGAAGCTGCAGTAATCTTTAGCCAGAATATGTTAATGTAGACTAAATTAAAAATAAATTGATGCAGATTTGCTGGCTTCTGTTATTTTAAAATTTACATTTTTTTGGCCTGTGACAGCTCCTTTGTACTGTTAGCTGGAACTGTAATGAATGTNCCGAGTGAAGGAAGCTGCAGTAATCTTTAGCCAGAATATGTTAACGTAGACTAAATTAAAAATAAATTGATGCAGATTTGCTAGCTTCTGTTATTTTAAAATTTACATTTTTTTGGCCTGTGACAGGTCCTTTGTACTGTTAGCTGGAACTGTAATGAATGAGTTTCCATCACTGTGGCGTGATTGCATTGCTGAGGTGGACTCTAAGCAGCCTCTTTACCTATCCGTATTTAATGCACCCAGTGGAATGATGCATCCTGTTTTGAAATTGTGCACTTGTTACTGTAAAGTCTGCTCCAGTCCTTTTCAGAGGTCTCCATTCTGGGTGTTCTTGAGGATTGTATTAGTCTTATTATAGATTGTATTAGACTGACGGAAGTTGTTGGTCACTAGTGACCAGTACTGGGGAATGTGAATTAACATTGCATGCAGTAGTGCTGAGGTGATGGGAGACTGGGGATGTAGAAGGGACCTGTGTAACTGCTTCTCTAGTGCAGGACTGGAAGCAAACATGCTGTGCTGGACGGAGTTGCCCAGGGAGATGCAGCCTGCTGAACCCCTTCTCCACCTCTTCCCCTCTCCCTTCACATGAAATCTGTACTTGCCGTGGATGATGGCATTTGCTGTGATGCATACACATAAAGCACTTTGAGAGCTGTGTTGTAACTGGGTTCAGCCAAGTCTTTCAGTCTTAACCTGTATCTTTTTTTTTAACTTTATTTATTGCGTTATCCTCCTATCTGGCTTTTGAAACACTCTGGCTCTCATCTGTGCAAAATCCTTCTCCTGACAACAAAGTTTGCCTCTTTTTCTCCGTGATGATTCATCTTTGCACTTCTTGTCCTCTCCTACGTCAACTTTAACTTCCTGCCACTGCCTTATGGGCTGACTACTTTACTTGTCCTTTTGCTTCCTCTCACATCAATTCTACTTCTCTGGTGACACCAGTCTTGACCACCTATTTGCCAGCTTCTCGTACCAAATCTGTGTTGTGCGNCAGCTTCTCGTACCCAATCTGTGTTGTGCAGTTTTGGAGCTAAGGGTGGTGAGGGCAAAGTTCTTTCACTGGGTTCTGTCTTTTAGCCTGCTGAATGAACAATTGAATTTCTAATTAACCTTCACTTTCTGGAACAAGACTAAGCTAGGGGAGATCTGCTTCCAGTCACCCCAGTTTGCACCTTTTTGTCCAAACCTTTATTAGCTTGCCTGCCTTCAGATTGTAGGCTACTTTGATCCGTTTTCTGCTTATGAAGTGCCAAACATGACTTTGACTCCATTAGCCACAAGCTAATGATTACCCAAATGGCACTAAGTAACCCAGGGCTGATGAATAGTTTTATCGTCATTTATTTGGGGGGTTTATAGTGTTGTGTTATCCCTTTTGCTTGGAAGTTCTGCAGCCTTTGCAAGGTAAAGTACTGAAAAAGAATGCTGTATATTTTGAATAAGTTCTAATGTACAGATGGATTCCTTACCAGTACGAGGCACAATATGTCAACCAGTGACATTTCAGTAATGAAAACAAGATGCTGCAGCATCCTTCAGGTTTTTTTTTTTCAGTTGTCAAATTGTTTTTAACAGAGATACTAGTGTTAGCAGTAGGGCTTGATCTGTATGAAAACATGCAATTTAAACTCTGAAACTCAAGAGTGTCTGCTCTGCTGAGCCTCATCTTAACTTAGAGGGAAAAAAATGTAGGTTTCATGTATAAGGACTGAGCAGTGGCTTCATTGGTAGCTGTTACTTTTTGTGTCTGCCTTGGTCTGTGGTATCTAATTTTTTTTTAAACTGCTTTCTGAAAACTAGGACACCAGTTGACAGATCTTGAAAGAAGAGAACTACTGGCAACAGCAGCGTCTTTGTATGTGGCTGAACAACTGAGATCACAGCGATTTCTAGGGACTCCAAGGTAAGTTCATTTCTAGGAACTCAGATGTGCTGATCCGTTTTGTTAATGGCATCTTCTCATGCACGGGAGACACTGGTGAGAAACTGCATGGTTTCTTAATATAGTCTGTTTTTTTTCTAAATTCAAATGAGTTGTGGCTTACATTTCCGTACTCACACCAGTCATACATGATTATTTTTATTCTACATAGTAGCAAACTAATAGGCACAAAAATGTGTTACAAGCCAGTACAGTAATTAATGCACATCAGGAGTTTCATTAATGCAAAATGTTGCTGCATTAGTAACTAACCACAAATTGAGCATCACAAATTTCCCATGTGCCCATTTGAAGCGATCTAAGCACTTTAGGATAAAATGAATATTCAGCTACAGAGCGTTAAAATATTGTGGATTCATGAGTAATTTGCTTCTTTGAAGAACCTTAATAGTTTAGGGTCCAATTCTGAAGACGCTTTCTGACTGGTAAATGCCACAAGAGTCAGCACCTTGCTTTAGGTATGGTTTTGGTGTTTTTGTTCCCTGACTCCCTTATTCTTTCAGATAGTAGCTGCTGGTAACCTACGTAGTACTGTTAATTGGCCAGCCATTACTGTAGCTCGTGTTAAAATACTAATTCATTTCTTTTGCTTTTTGGAACAGTATGCTTTTTTTCCTCTAGGATTTTTCCAGCTTTTGTTATCCTCTGGTCCATCATTGTCAATGCCTTGAGACCTATTAGAACAATTGAATTTGTGAAACTTGCTTGGATAGTTGGTGTTTGCAATGGTTGCACACAGTGAATCTTAACTTCAGCATGACTCTTACTTCTTGCCTCACATTCTTTAATGTAGTTGCGTGTGTGTTTGTGTGAGAGGGAAGTCAGAATGAAGGGATAGACATTATTCGCATTCCATGCCAGTGGTTTGACAGTGTATTCTATTACTGATTTTACAGTGGTCAGGAATAAATCAAATGTGGTTTCAAGAAGTCTTTATTTTTATTTGTACCCACAAAGATAAATAGTACCATATGGTGTTNAAAAAAAAGAAAGAGACAGTTAGGGCAAGCATAACGGCTTTGTAATATATAGCATATGTAGGGTTAGACCATTGCTTGCCTTATGCACCTATCGGGGAAAGTAAAGCACCTTTTTATTTCCTTCCACAAGTTATATCCTCTATAGCAAACGGCATAAGGAGAACAGAGTCTCCCTAAATAAAAGACGAATGAGGGAAAGTAAGAAGGAGCCTTGATTGTAGTTTTTACTGGCCAGCATAGGAAGTTAAGTAGTCTGGTACTGTTATAGAGAAGTAATGGATTACTTTGTACTTAGAGTAAGGATAGGAATTGTTGATTTAAGTAGTGATTCTCAAACTGCTATTGCATTCCCTGCTCTGACTTGAGTTTTTTTTTCTCTAGCTGTAAAGTGTTCTTACTTGCTGAAAAGAAAAGGAGTCCAATTTTTTAAGAACCTTTTGATGTCTTTTCTATTGCAAGTATTTTCTTTCAGTACTAGGTGTCTGTGTCTGTAGAAAAGACATATACAACTATTTCAGCAGAGTTCAGATATGTAAACAAAGTATTGCATTGAGCAATCGGGCATGGTCACTCATCTCTTCTCATGCTGCATTCAGGAAACAAATAGACCCCTGCTTTGAAAAAAAAATTAGCTTATTTTTGGAGTCCTAGATGAACTCCCTCACATATTCCTTCACCGTGAGCAGAGAAGGTGAAGAGTCTGACCACGTTAAGTTTGTAAGACTAGATTATTGTCTGATTTTTCAGATTTGAAATGTTGAAGCTAACAAATCTTTTCAGTACAGGAAAGATCACTTTTTCTCTTGTTATGATGGGGTGCACTTATGTTCAGCTCAGCTTTCAAAGGATGGTCTTTTCTGTCTGTTGAGGCATATGCAGATCTGGAATGAATCCTTCGGAAGCTGAGCCTTTCTCCAAGTGGCAGCTGAGTGTGGTTCTTATTTCAATGGTCATGGTGTCAATCCACATATATTGTTAGATCTACTTGTTTTAATGCTAGTAAAGCTATCTGAGGCCAGGTAAGGACAAGATAATGCAAAAGGATTTACTGGTAAGTAACTTCTGAAGAAAATCAAACCTGATAATGATATCCTTTCCCCAAAATCATGCAGCTCCTTCAGAGGAAAAGTCAAAGAAACAAAGGCAGAATGAGGTCAAAGGATTGCTCAGTGTCCTGGACAGTGTTCTCCATTCCTTAGAGCAGCTAGTGGACTCCCTCTAGAGGGGACTGAATACTGTGGAGCGTAGAAGTTACTGCAGTCCCATCAAGGATCCTTCATGGCATGTCCTTAACTTACCCAAACTGCATTTGACTTGTTTTTGAAGGTGTTCTATGTCATGGGTACTTTTTAGGAAGCAGGATTGTAGCCACAGAAAACACATCTTTATTGCTATGACTGCAATCTGTTTGAAAAATATTAGTAAACAAAAAGTGCAGAGTAGGAACCTGTGCTACTGGCAGCAAATCAAAAAGGCCAGTTGTAATCTTGGATGCGGTTCACTGTGGCAGCATTGGGTGTTTGGAATCTGTGTGAATTTTAAATCCACATTGGAGGATGTAAGCATATTAGACAGACTGCACGCTCCAAAGTTGATCCATAACATTCTCCTAATGGTTTGGAATAGTGCATCGACATGTTGATCATCATCTTCAAAATTTCAACTCGCTAGCACTTTTTATGTTGACAGCATCTTTTTCTTTTGCATGCACTGAATGCAATTGAGGAATTTTTTTGTAAGGAATTGCACTGAAAAGTAGTATTTTGAAATCATGTATTATTTCTTCTAAACTTGTCACAGCTGCCAAATAGAGTTTTCTGCTGAACTTGAGTTATATGCTTATCTTTGGTTTTGGTTTGTTTTCTTTTCCCTTTTGGGAGCCATATTTATAACATGCATTCTTTTCACAACTGCAGGGGTATTTTGGGTTCTCTTTTTTCCCCATGATTTATTCAGCCCAAGCTCAGGATTGTTATTGTAGTCAGATAGAAAGAGCCATGCTTGGAAGGCTTCGCAGAAGCTCCACTTTTCACTATCAGGGCTACTGAGACTGTAATCAGATGAAACACAGCTGATACAGATTAAGGAATCTGTGTCCCAGTCTGTTCCTCCCTTGGACTCTGCCTTCCCTCCTCCTCCCCCGGGTATGCAGGCATGATTTTGTGTGTAGTTGCTTTCTACTCTGGTTCTGCTAAAATAACCCATATTAGAGTAGAAACAGTTGAATAGTACTATACTTTACTTTAGATCATTCAGACAGAACCAGGTTAAGTACCCATGACAAGTGATATTATTCTGGAAGAGCTACAAGAGTGGGAATGTGTATCAAGGAGGAAGAGGTGAGCAGAGGATGGATCATAAAAGGGATGCGGAGGTGGGCCTTAGCTCTGTGCAACAGATCGGTTCTCTACAGTTGATGATATTTGCAGGGACGTGAGTGGAAAAATACGTATTTTGCAATCCCCGGGGTGACTAAATCATCAGTGGTAAGGTTCTTGCTGGAATGCGCTCTGATCAGCAAGCTATTGCCTCATTAGGATCAAACGCCCAACTTTCTTCAGCTAGTTTCAATTAGACTTGACCCCTGTAGTGGGATTCTTTGTTGCAGTAGTTTATGTGGCATTGAGGTTAATACAGGCCACAAGCTGAAGGCCAGTTTGCCTTTCCTGTTAGAGTAAATTGTATTATGATTTGGGTGGAGCACCCACAGGTGAGTTTCCACTGTCTGCATTGCTATGTGCCCCTGGCCTCACCAGCAGTCTCCTAGGATTAATTTGCTATCCGTTAGCTGGAACAGCTGCCGGAGACCTGTGCATGCTCAGAGTTACAGGAATATAGGCATTTACTTTTATTATGCAATCTAATATTTAGATAATTTTCTGTGGGTTTTTTTTTAATTTAACTGGTTGTTATTTAACCAGTTTTCTTGGGGAAAAAGGTTGTTGTGGGGTGTGGTTTTCTTTCTTTTTTTTAAAGATGATTAGGTAATGAAAATGCTTGGTATTTTGTGAGCCAGATACTAATGTGAATATTTCACTGTGATATCCAGATAATAGGGGCACATGTTTCCTACAGGAAAGAACCATGAATGATTGATGATTGTTTCATTGTTCAGCTTTCAGTTATTTTACTTAGGACTTTTCCTACTTATTCCATAGTTCAGTTTATTGTGAAACTGGTGCCACCCACAGCTGCTGAACAGATTTACAGCATCTAGTAAAATCCCAAGGTCTTCTAGACAGACCTCGATCTTGTTTCAAGTGGAAACATATTTTGGCTGAAGTGAATCCAGCTTATTTTATGTCTGTTTGATGTAGTTAGTGTTTGAGACCAAAAATGATGTTGTACAGTTGAATCTTCACATTTTGGCTTCAGACTTGTTTTCATTAGTGGGTTGGGAGGGGAATAGGAGAGTGACTCTCCAGGTGTGGCTACATCATGCTATCTCATGGGTCTACTAATGTGATGTTTATACTTCTAAACCCAATTGCCTACAGCACTTCCTATGTGTTGCTTGTGTTGGCTGCTAAGTGTATTTTCCTAATTTTTCTATGGGTTTTACCCTTTCATCATTTATGGCTTGGAAAGAAAACAGTGAGACTGCATGCCCATATTACCTGATACTACATGCAAAAAGATGGCAACACATTGGAAAGTGTTTTATATTGCTAGCAAAAAACCTAAAGATTTTTCTTGCTTGTGTGTTTAATATAGAAGACTGGGATTAGGGAGTCTTGAGTTAAACTTCTAATTGTTCTTGTGGGACCTCAGAGAAGTCAGTTGGATTGGACCTCAATTCACAGAAAGACAAAATGGCCTTAATATTTTACTATGTTATTGAGGTTTTGTAAATATTTATCAACATGTATAAAGTCTTTGGAGATTTAAAAAGGATAATACTTTCTAAGCATAAAACAATACTTTCACAGGAAGGGCAAGTGTATAATGAAGTTACAGAAAAAATATAGGCAAGTTCTTGTCAAGTTCTGAAATAGCTAGGCTGAATTCTTGTACGTGTTAAAATTCTGAAAATCCAGGGGTCCAGTGCAGTAGACATAATACAATGGTGAACTGCAAGAACAGAAATGGATGTATTTAGCTTTTTATTTAATGAATTATTGTAGGTTTGTGTCTAGGTTGATTTGGTACAGATATATTGACGTAAATCCTCAGGTACACTTAGTAATGATGGTTCGGATGCCTGCTTTGCCTTGCCATTGTGTGATTAGGGCAGCGAGGGAACAGCTCAGAGAGCAGTGGAGCCCCGCACCTCTCGGGCATGCTTGCTTTCACATGGTCTACACCTATTACCCTGCTGGAGTCTGGGACAGAGCCAGCTCTTTGCCAGCCTAGAGCTTCCCCATATGGAAGGATGGTCAGCTGCCCAATAGGAGAGCTTTCTGGTGCTCCGGCACTGCTGGAGCAGCAGAAAATAAGGTTATGTTACATTAATTTTAAGAAAAAGGAAAATGATGTCAGGAAAATTCACGGGAGTCATCTGAACTGGCTGCTTGGAAAGAGGGAGAGTTCTTACTTGCAGCACAGTCACAGACACCGCTGAATTGCATCCGTTGCATTATGTGACTTTTATTTTTTCTCCCCCCTAGAACCGCAGTAATAACATGAACAGTTATTGCAAGTACAGCTAAATATTTATACTTTGTATTACCCTACAGATACCCTCTAGTGTGATATAAAGATAAAACACTTTGTTTTCATTTGGTAAGGATGACTAAGTCCAGCCCACTTGTGGCTTTCTTCATTCCCTCACTTTGGAGTTATGCAGTCATCCTTAGCTCATGAAAATAACACTGTCTTATCCTTACTGTTCTGGTCCCCTGGTTGACAAGTCAAGCATTCTTTTCATGATTTACGGTTATGCCTTTGAAAGTCCTCGATATGTTTATGTCACTACTGCAGCTTCAGACAAGAAAGCTGGAGAGGGACTTTTTACAAGGGCATGTAGTGATAGAACAAGGGGTAGCAGCTTCAAACTGGAAGAGGGTAGATTTAGAATAGCTATGAGGAAGAAATTTTCCACTCTGAGGGTGGGGAGGCACGGGAACAGGTTGCCCAGGGAAGCTGTGGAAGCTCCATCCCTGGAAGTGTTCAAGGCCAGGGCTGGATGGCCTTTGAGCAACCTGGTCTAGAGGGAGGTGTCCCTGCCTATGGCAGGGGGGTTGGAACTAGATGATCTTTAAGATCCCTTCCAATCTAAACTATTCTATGATTCTGTTATTCCACTGTGTTTTCTTCTTCCCCCTTAAACTAGGAAGGTACTAAGACTATTCCACCTCTTTTTGTGTGATATCCTTGTTTATAATGGGCTCTTCTGGTTGTGACAACCCTCTCTTGTCTATTTAGGAGTTACTTAATGATGTTCTTTTGACCTCTTATAAATAATGATTTAATTTTTTTTGTAATCTTGCTTAATCACTGCTAAACCAGCTGCCCTATATAATATTCTAGCTGTCTTTAAAATCTGGTATTATTTACCCTTCTACATTGTTCAGTTGCTTATTACAGAAAGAGGATTATATGTGCTAGAGACAAACAAGTAGATTCAAATATATGAAACGGGTATTTTTGGCCAGTGGAAATGAACTTTTATGTAAAATATAAATGTTGAAATGGGACATTTCAAGGTAGCATTTATGACTTTCTACAGAATGTATGTATCATATTTTTTCTTTGATTGGATCAAATTAATGGAATTAGAATTGATAACCTAAGTAATATAAGGTATTTACATAGTTGTTTTGAAAGCAGAGTCATCATTCTGTATGATTCATGAACATGTATTCCAGAAACAGAATGGTCTGTTATGGGAAACTTTCATAGCCTGTCATCCGTATGTAATTTGTAGGGAAAAAGGTGTCCTAGGCACTCAGGAATACATGGTTGCTCAATCTTTAGAGTTAATAATCATTATGAAGTCATTATGAAGATAATAATTATGAAAAGTTTGAACCTCGCTGAGCATCTCTTGGGAAGATCCCCAGAGCAGTGTCACGCAGCTTGCTGAGGTGATTGCTGGGGGCAAAGCTGTTCGCCAAAGTAAATGGACCTGGCTAGGTCCCTATGCTCACTTTTTTTTATTTTCACCATGTCTGCTGGGAAAACAGCAGCTGCTGTAGGAGCTTTATAGCTTCTGTGGCTACTGTTCACTTAATGTTGAAACTTGAATTTACATAGTGTACACACGTGAGTGTTTTCGGTTGTGCTGCCATATTCCTGGCTCTTTTTACTTGTGAATCTGGCCCTCTCCTCATCCATGCTTTGCTTACGACCTCTTCTTCTGCAAGATACTCTTTTTACCACAAGACCTCTCTGTTTCCTTTACTTTGATCCTTTTTATAAGACCAACAATTCTTTCCTCTCGTGTGGGTTTACACCTCCTAAACCTTTTCTTTAATATTTGTTGTGTGTCAAAAGTGTAGGCTTGAAACCGTAGAACTAACAAGGTGTGTGCTGATCGCCACATGCTCCCCGGTTATTTTACAGCTATTTTTAGCATAGTTTTTGCTCTCCATCTGTATGTTTTGTTTGGAGTTCTGAAGGGCAGAAATGAAATTGTATTGGAGGATTTTAGGGAAGGGCAAAGTTTTTCTTGACTTTGTGGGGACTCTAAGCTCAGTAAATGCAAGTGTGACTGCATTCACATGAGAAGTTTTATTGGTGTTTTTTTCCTAAGATTATTAACATAAAAAAGATAAGCACAAACATCAGGACCTTACCTTGTGAGGTTCCTTGGGGCACTGACTGTGTCCTGCTGTTTGTTTGTGTAGTGTATAGCTTATTCTGGATGCTGTTGCAGTAGAAATGTTATCAACAAAATAATATGGGAAGAAAAAGTCTCTCATTCAATATTGTCTGCATACTTTTACATGTATGTGTCTTGATTTGTCCATTCTTTAGCATGCTTGCTTCATTCATGGTTCACAAAGGCTCTGGTTAAATATAAGATATTGATTGAAGGGATAGATAATTCATTTATACCTTTGTTATCGAGTATTACAATTTTCAACCGTTTCTTTTTCCTTTGATTCAGCTGCAAAAGTGGGATGGGACACAGAATGGCCTCATTATTGTAGGAGTATTTCTCTGTTCCCTGCAATGATTCCAAAAGCTCTTGCACACTTCATCAGTATTATTGTAATTCTTTGGCTGCAGGATATTTGGCAGCTGTTGCACCCCACTGGCAAATCCTATTCAGACTTCACTTCCATTCACCATTGCCATTGGAGAATTGATTTCTCTCTCCTCTGCTCTAACCTTTCCCAATTCATTTTGGATTGTTCAATGTGAAACATTTTAATTTCATATCATACAGCCATTCAGCTCACAGTCCTTTTTTAACCTGTCACCAGGGTAACAGCATAGCATGCTTTCTTTAGGCAATCAAGTTTTTATTTCACATGCTTAATGTTGCATTAAATGTTTGCATTTTGTTTAACCCTCTTAAATACTTTGAACTGGGGATATATTTTGCAGGGTAATGAAGTCTCTGATTTCAGTGTCAAGTCTTCACAGAAATCGCCTTACTTAAAATAAAAACCAAGAAATCAGAAGATGAATACAGTAATGAAAAGATTATTAATAAAATCCCAAATGGCTGAATGAGGCAAGCATCTGTAGAATAGCAAAAATATTTTTCTTCTGGAAAAACCTTCCAGAAGATTATAACATATAATCTTTAGACATACATTTTAGGGTTACTTTTACCTGTAAGTGCTTGTAATCAAATTAATGCAAATATAGGATTAACCATGCAATAACATGACTTTAAGAAGTGAAATGTCTGGCCTATACCTGTCAACCTGCTTCAGACTGCTTGCCAGATCTGTGTGTGGACCTGTAAGCTGAATAGCAAGTAATTTATATACATAAAAATTAGAATTTAATGGAATGATGCAATGGATTAAAGAAATATGGAATTTTTAAGTGTCTGTTTTCCTGTGCATGCAAACCATCATGGCATGAACAACAAGCTATATTCATTTTATTGGAAATGAGAATAATAATGAATTTAGGATATGTTATCATAGATGATTACAAAAATAAAATGGACATTTCTATATCTGAAAAAGCATTGATTTAATATACCTGTGACCTTACAGAGCAAGTCCTGCTTGTCTTGGTAAAGGAATAGGACCAGCTAGGTTTACCCCCACCTATTTAGCCTAAATTTTAAAAAAGTCTGTAATAGATGTCCTTAAAATACCCAGAATTTCATATTCTATGTCTATAATTATAACTAGAGGTGTAGTGCTAAAGGCTTTTTATCTGTCGTGTTCTATTCTCAATTGCGTAGGTATAAAAGGCGGGGGGGGAGTATTTAGTTTTAACATAAGTGAAACTTAAGCACTTGGCATTGCAAATAAACCCAGACTTTGCTCATTTATAATGAAATAAACCCAATATAATGAAAGCTCTCATGATACACATTTTAATGCTTTGGAATACTAATTTTACAAAGCTTCTCACTTGCAAAATAGATCATACATATCTATCATTCTTTAAAAAACAAATGCAGAATATTTGCATTACTGTACTAGCTGGAGTGTTTGGGTTTGCATTTGATACAGCTTTTTTTGAGGAGACAGCTGCTTATTATAGATCAGACTCATAGAGTTGACTTTGTTAGAATTTTTCTTTCAATGGCATATAGCTAACAATACAAGGATAGAAATGCAGTTTCTTCTATTAATTTCCAAGCTTTCTGTCCAGTTTCCTTTTTTCCAAAGTTATACTATAAGCTACCAAATATTATTACCTGCCAAAAGAGGTTTGGCAGTGTTTTGTTACTGAATTTTGCCAAAAGGAGCCAAACATATGGTAACAGTTAATTTATTGGTTCTTCTAACCTCAGGGGAACTCTTACAGAGAGCATATTACCTTTTTATCTAACATATTTTAAATAAAAGAGCTGTTGGCTTGAAATGTGATACGCCAGTATAGAAGCTGACCTTCAGTGCGGTTATGCTCGATTCGGTCTTGTTTAAGGGTAAGATTAAAAGTGTAAACATGTAAGATTGAGCTAGGGCTTCTTTCTTTTCACTTCTGCATAGTTCTAGTACGTGTGTGTTTAAGTCAAAATATTGAAGAAACGTTTTCATGAGAAAAATGAGTCCTGCCTTTCTCTCAGAAGTCACGGAGAGCTCTTTCTTCACTTTCTTGATAAGACATTTCCTGGTAGCTGCATTACCAAGTGATAATAATAAAAAAAACCAAAAAACAAACATTTTTCATTTCTTTATATGTAAGACCACAGGTCCATTTCTCACTCTGTGACAATGTAGATTTGCCCAATTCCAATGGGAGAAGTATTTGAGAGGTAACATTGCTACTTGTGCCACTATTCGCTATCTTGGAGTTGAATCTCGTGCCTGAGACTTGCACAACTCAAAATCAGTGATCTGCTATCTGCATTCGAGGTAGCCCTCTTTGTTCCACCTTAGATGCTGTATGTTTTTCTTTGTAACTTGGTGGTGTTGTGAATCTTAAAAACTACATGGATATGTTGTCATATTTCAGATGGGATACTTGAGATAGATGGTGCCTTAAATCAAAAATATCCTGATTTCTGTTGGCTCATACTAAGTATTCAAAGTTCTGGATATTTTTCCTTGGATCTCTGTTGAGACTGCTCAGATGACTTTTCCTTTTGTGATTATGGATGATTCTTTAATATCTTTCACAGACCATTCTTTAGTGGTTTACTTCTCTGTAATTAGATGTGGTGCTTGGAGTTTGTTTTGGCTATGGTTTCCCTTTAACATGTATCTTCAAAGCCTGTAGTGTGAGAAAGACTGGGCAGGAAAGAATGGTGCAGGACCGGGTTCTTTTGAAACCAGGGATGTTTATCCATTGACTTAGAAAGGAGATGATGACGGGTCTTTATCCTGTCTGTCTGTGGTGCTTAGTCTTGCTGCAGTTAGTAGTGCGAAGATACAAATAATATATTTGCCTATTGAATTCCAGATTTCAATAGCACCTAAAAAAATCTGGGGTATTTGATTAAGCTTTATCCTTCCTAGGCTTTAAGCTTCTGTCTTTACCCCAGTGTTGTGGTACATATTTCTGAGGCTTCTCTGTCTGCCATGGGTGGTGATCTGATGCACCTTGGTCACGCAGTAATGATTTTCTCCAGACCCTGCTGCCCATTTTTCTGCCAGACACTGAAATTTAAAGCAGGTCCTTGTCTGGCTGCACCCAGCCCTTAATGTCCTTAGACAAGGGAGATGCCATAAACCAACAGCTTTTCTCTGTTGTTTCCTTGAACTAGTGAGAGTACTTGTCTTTTTGAAATCCTACATTTTCCCTCCACTGCTCTGCAGCAAATCCTTTTTTCTTGTTACTCATATCCTTAGGCAAATCACAACCATTTTAAGATGTTTACTAACATTGAGTCCACCTTATTCCTCTATTAGCTGTGATTTTTCCACTCTTTGATCTCGGACATTGCGTTTCTTCCTCTGCTACAGGCTGCCTTTTCCCATGTCTTAACACCTATTTTAAGTGAACCCTTCAGAGTGAATAGAGTGAATCTCTGTTGTGATTTCCAAAATCCTGGTAGCCTTATGGCCATCTAAGTTGCCGTCTCCTTACATTGGGCACCGAAGCACCATTCCACAACTCTCTTCAACTTCCTCAGCTTTCAGTCATTCATATGTCTCTTCCCAGAAGCCAAGGGGTAGTGAGAGCTGATAGCATTTTGCTGTTTCACAGTTCAAAAAAGTTGGATTGCTGAGAGAAATCAGTGCGTTTGCAGCCCTTAAAGGGTGGAACACAACTCTTCAGAGATGGGGCGGCTTGTCTCACACAGGAAGGCCCAGAAGGGGCTGCAGTCATTTGCGTTTTAAAGAAATTGTTGGATATGGGTGAGGAGACTTTGGGCTTAGAGGGAACATGGCTGTTGTCATGTATGGATTCACTCAGCAGGAGCAGGAGAGCACAAAGGAGGGGTTGGGATTGATGACAAAGTTGTGAGAACCGTTTCTGAACATCTTCCTAAGGTATCCTCTCTCAACTGCTGTATACTACTACTTCTCCAGGTGTATTTTGAAAATACTTTGGCTTTTCCATCATGATTTGTTTGTTTCTTTACTGATTATTGGTGTTTTCCATCTAAATTTTCAGGAGATACCAGTGGGCATAGTTGCAGACACTGGATCAAAACCAGTTAGATAATGTATGTCATGTCACATTTGTGCAACAGTTTTACTTTACATTTTCTGTTCTAAATGTGTCTGTTTTTTCTGTGTCAGAAGAAATGGTCTTGATGTTCTGTTTGAACGTCCTCTTGACAACAGACAGCTTGTTGCACATGATTGTTTACAGAATAGGAACATTTACAGAAAAATAGTTTTATCTATTAGCTTACTAAGAAAGAACAACAGTACTATCTTTTTAAATAATATGTGTAATCATATTTAATAAATAATTGTGTTTAAAGAAAATTGTGTTTTCTATAGCATATAAAGATGTACCTGTACGGCACATGTTATGTATGGGTCATGTTATTTATATATATTGTGTGTGAAAAATGTTCTGTAGTTAGATAATTTATTTCTTTGCTTTGTGAATTACTGACCTACTTTGATTAGTGCAAATTGTCTTGGTGAAAGGCAAGGAAGGAGAAGGAACTTCTAGTTAGTACATTGTAGAAGCGTGACTACATTCTTGTACTGTTCTTATACCTTAACTATCTGCTGTTGATCATGGAATATTGGACTAGATGGGTATTTGGGTTACCCAGTATGACCATTTTCATGTTCCTATGCTATACTGGTCATGATTCTCCCAAAATAGAAGGAAATCTAAGATGACTACCCACTTCACGTGCAGTTGTGTTACTGACACTCCTTGGGTCCATCCCACCCACACAGCCTGATTTCTCTACTTCGACTTCAGTCAGCAGAAAGCTTAATGGGCAGAAGTCTCTTATTAATACTGAGCATGAGGCACTGGCTGTTACAAATTTTTTGTCCTTCACAATCAACCCTAGTTTAACTAACTTCTGAAATTCTTGCATTCACATCTGATGCATATAACTAGATAAGTAGGAAACTTACACACAATTTTTTTCTTAGTGGCTTTCTTCTCTTGACTTGTGAGACCGTAATGTGAACAATAGCAGGTGTCCTATTAAAAAGATGAAAATATACGGAAGGCAATAGATTTGTCTTCTTTTGAATACATATGACTTTGTTAAATAACAAGTTGAGCCTGTGTGTGTGTGGCCCGGATTCGTAGTGCCTAAGTAATGTAATAAATACAGGTAAGCATCACCTAAAGGTAGTTCAGCCTATCTAAGGTCTAACTCATTGTGAAGAGTTCCCTTTCTCTTTCCATTAGTTATAAAGGGAAAAGATGGTTAATATCAGGTGGTGAAAGCTCAGTGGTATGAACTCTGGATGTAAGCTGAAAGTGCAGTAGAAGATGTGTTGAAGGTAATGTGAGTCACTGGAGCTCTGCTATGTGCTATAATTGTCTAGATGTGAAGAATTAGTACTTATTGAAGATACGCATGTTTTATGTTATCTAATATAACTTTAATGAACTCTTGGGGTTTTTCTCATCTGCTATTTTTTTTCTCTTTAACTTAACAGAATTAGGGACATTAATTTGTTCCATAGGAATGTAGTGCAGAAGTCACAGAGAACAAAGCCTCAGAATCTGTGAAACATGCCACATTTTTTACACGTTAGGGAGAGGAAGTAGCTGTCACATTGCCTGTTGGAAATGCTCTAATCACATTTGTCTGTGGTTTGGTAGATACATCATGGATATTTGTGCTGTCACCCAGCACTAGATCCTGTGTATGTAGTAAAGAAGCATCTTTTTGAAAAGCTAGCAACTATCTAGAAAAATATATTTTTGCAAATTGATCACTGTTCTTGGCCAGCTTCTGTTTCTTACACTATGGCTAGTAAGTGAAAATCTTACCATACTTTTCTGGGACTGTGTGCCACCCTGAATGTGCATTCTACGTATACAGAGGAGAAATCACAACAGAACAAATATGATCAGTACAGCTGTATTACAAAATTGGTCTCATTGGCATGAGATGGTTAAGCTCTTGGATGTACTCTTTTGGTCCTGCTGCAAGCAAGTTTGCAGGCGATGATAAGCTGTATGTGATGAGTAAGGTTTTACAATACTCTGGAACCCTGCTGAAGTCTGGTGCAAGCATTGTTTTCTCCAAGATGCACAAAAAATGAGTAGAATTCAGTTTTAAGTAATGACCTTTAGTGCATTGCTTATGCGACAGACTTCAGAGAGACCAAGTCAAATCATTGGTACTACAAAATGTGACAGCAAGAAAGTCATTCCATACTTCTAGCAATATAATCTGGTCAGTTCTGAGGGGACTGACACATCAAAAGGGGACTGTGGTAAGTCTGAGGTGAGAGATCTAAATGAAACTATTAAACATAAGAAAGGTAGTATTCAATACATAGTTTNATAAGAAAGGTAGCATTCAATACATAGTTCTTAATAGTAACCTCAAAAAGATATTTGGAGATCTTCTAATAGAAGGTATTTTCAGTTTGGCTCTAAGACAGTTTATTGGGTTTTTTTTTTGGTTACCGTAATATAATCTATAATTCTTCATTAGTTTGCACAGTGTGTTCCCTGTGGGCCCTGAAGAAGGCCGATGTTCTCACTCTCAGTGCTGTTGCCAAATTTCCTCAGAGGTGGCCTTATTCTGATGACTTTCCTATTCCCTTGACTGTAGTAGTTGTGTCTCACACCTGAGCTGGTTCTTGGTTTGGTAAGTTGAGCAGGTGCTGACAGGTTTCACTGTACTGGGTCTTCTAAACTTTATTCCTTAAAGAAATGCTGCATTTCAGTCAGATGTTACTGCCTTTAATGGTTGATATGACAGTCTATGGGTGCAGATGTGTACCTCTGAATATGAAAGGGTTATTGTGTTTTTGGGGGATTAACATTGTAAATTACTGGTAGTTGGAGAAACAGTAATGTGTTCAAGAAGATATTATTATGTAACAGAATAGGCACAGCACTGGAATGTCAAGCCAAGATTTCTTCAAAATGGGAGTTTTAAGTTTGATCCTAATGTAGGTATTTTGTTCTCCGAACTGGCAGAATGATTTTTCAAGTGTGCTGCACTGTGCACTATTCTCATTGCTTTCAGATGAGAGGAGCT
This sequence comes from Himantopus leucocephalus, assembly GCA_003993805.1. Classification (NCBI taxonomy): domain Eukaryota; kingdom Metazoa; phylum Chordata; class Aves; order Charadriiformes; family Recurvirostridae; genus Himantopus; species Himantopus leucocephalus. The sequence goes on along the minus strand of RSEF01000001.1, from coordinate 169,236,541 downwards.
GGCAGGTGCTAAGCACTTCTTAACCTAACTAACTCTTCTTTGTTGGGGCAACTAAATAAAGGGGTTTAAGTATCAGGTTTTTGTTTACCTTTTAAAATATGGCCCAATATCTAAACTAAATACTGAGCTTATGGTTTTGAGAGAGTGCAATTGCAGAAATTGTCATTAAAATCAAAATCTCTTTATGTGAATAATTCTTCAATATTTAATCTACCTATTGTTAGAGTGTGTACCAGTACAAGTGGATTTCTAGTTTGTGATGAGGAGCTGATGCTCTCATTTGTATGTATTTGACTTTTGATTAGTTCTAGTCCAGCCCTGTGCACTGAATGCCCATACGTGGCTGGCGTGTGCTGGGTGCAGTTCTGGAGCCTGCTGTCTTAGTTGCATCAGACAGGAACCTGGTTCCCATGTCCTCAGAGTCTTCTGCAGTGTGATCCAAAGCAGGGTAAGTGCAGATGATTGGGATAATTTGCTTTGAGAACTACTCCTGATCTGAACTAAAACACCAGTGTTCTCACATGCACTGTACGTTGTCTTGATTACTTCTGGGTTATCGTGCTCCCCAGACTCGTGCTCTACTGGAAAAGCGGGTGAATAACTGAAACTCTAAATTCTGACACAGGGGATGATGGATTAAAGCAGCAAATGTGTTTTGACTTGGGGTTTACAGCAGTAGTGGGATGAGTAGGGCAAGCCTAACAAGGAGTTTGCCTGGATGTTTCAAAAAATAGAGTATGGAAAGTTGTCTTATGTGTAGATGTAAAACTGAATGGCTATTACCTTATCAAGCTTATTAGTAGGTAATCTTTTAATCGTTTCACCTCCATTTTCATATTAGTAGTTTAGAGATTGCTTACTGTGTATTTTTAACTTACACAGGAAACCCATAATGTTCTAAACTTAATACAAAGTGAAAAATAGCACATTATTACTGGGCACAGCCGTTGTTTGAATGGAGGTGCAGGAAGCAGGCTGCCCAACAAACAGTTACATCCCAGTACCATCATGTTATATGGAAGGATGTAACTGCTACTGGATGATGCTGACAGAAGAGCTGTAGTCCTCCCTACTGTATCACAGTGATTTGTTCTGAAGCTCTTTGAGCATTAAAAGAAGCAAGATAATTATTGTAAGACTATTCCTAAATATCTGCACAGTAAGAGAATTAGTAAGGTTCCTTGTTCAAGGAAATACAGGAGAATTTGTACAGGAAAAGGATTTGTCATTTTCCTTTTGTGGAGTGTATTATTAGTAGTAGTAAAAAGTAAACTCTTATTAAAGATAAAGGGTGTTCGAGAGAAACACAGTTGTGAAATTAAGTACTTTAATGGAGGAGAAATAACCCAAGAATTTTTTGATGGTGAACAGATTTTCAGATTTTTCTCTCTATAACAATTGTCAGCATGCATAAGTCAATATTGTTGACTGATCTGATTAAAAACACCTGCTTGCAAGTAGTTCCTTCTTTGGTAAATAGTTTTGCTGATTTAGGAAAGATGGTTTGAAAGAACAGATCAGAAGCACAGACTTGTAAATTATACGGAAAATGAATGTCTATTCTCTGTACTTGTGAACACGTGATTTGAAGCTTTCTTCCTTCTCATCTCACAAATGCTTGCAATGAGACAAGGAGCAACATCTCTTATCCAACATTAATGCTTGTGATGTTTCCTTTTTCCAAGAGAAACCAAATGCTAAAGTAGACCCTGACGTGCCATAGGAGAGGAAGTGAGTTTCAGATATCATGTTTTACATTTATTTATTTGTAATTTTCAAGGTATGCTGGCATCTGCTGAAGGACTGGGCAGTCTGACCCTCCTCTGAAATTGAGAGGTTGTGGACTGTACTTGCAACTCCCAGGATTGTTTTGTTTCATCCAGTTTGTTAAATGCAAAATGCATAAAAACTTCCTGGCGTAGGACCAAATGCCAAAACTCCGTCCCAGATGATGCATCACTAGCCTGCAAAGCTGTATTCTGCAAGTCTCCACAAATCTCTCATTCCTTTCTACCATCAGCAGGGTAGGATGGTGAGTCCCCGAATGCATCCTTGGGCCCTGACTCTTTCTCTTGAGAGATGGGAGGTCACCTCGCAGGCTGAGGGAGACTGGTAACCCAGATCTCTAATTCTCTGGGTGTACACGCTGCAAGCATGAATTTGTTTTAGCAAGATGGGCAATAGCAGCAATCCTGCTTCCTCTTTCTGATAGGTTTAAAGCTAAAAGAGCCATAAAAGACTTTTTTCAAGAGGCTTAGAGTTGTTAATGTTTGCCTGAATGCTTGGAGCACACCTTCTCCTTAGGGCTATGGAGAGAGCTTTGGCAGAGGAGCGAGCCCCCTAGTTCCTGCCCCCCTGCCAGGGTGATGGGGAAGGTAGCTGCAAAGCAGTCGGGTTAGGGTGGCTGCGTTTGCAGGACCCAAACCCTGTACGCTTAGAGACCTTCAGAGTGGAAGAATCACGGAATCACGGAATTTTCAGAGTTGGAAGGGACCTCTAGAGATCATCGAGTCCAACTCCCCTGCCAAAGCAGGATTGCCTAGAGCACATTACTCAGGACTGCATCCAGGCGAGACTTGAAGATCTCCAGAGAAGGGGACTCCACAACCTCCCTGGGCAGCCTGTTCCAGTGCTCTGTCACCCTGACCGTAAAGAGGGTGAGCTCAGGTTGTCTGCAGGGTTACTTGCAAGTTAAACAAAGATGAAAGGGGTTGAGCCCACACACTTAGATCTGGGCAGCTAAATTCATCCTAGATTTCTAAGATCTAGCTTTATCTGTTTCTTTATTTAGGCTTGATCTGGGTTCACTGGTGAAGGCAGTGGAGGTTTTCATTGGGCACTGGATTGCAGGCCCTTATGTCAATGCAGATCCTCCCGAAGGCTTCTATTAAAGGAAAAGGAAGCATCCAGATGTACGCTGTTTTGGATCAAAGCACAGTGTACTCCATAGCATCCTTCTAAAGCAGTGCTTTTTATTTTATAGTTTACCTTCCATGTAGTTTAGGTTTTTTTTCCTGTGGTCACTATTCAGATAGAGTACGTGGCTATAAGTATGCATATTTGTTATTGATCTAAATGCAATATGGAAGAAAATGTAATGTAAAACCATTTTGACATAACCATTGAGTAATTCTTTCAGCCTTTGTCTGATCAGCTGGCACACAGGCTAGTAGAGGTTATTATTTTGTATGACATATGCAGAACTATAATTTACTCTAATGATGGTATGTTTTCATACTCTTGGTGAAAGGAATATATATGTATACATATGCACACATAAGGCAGAAAGAAAGAAAACCCATTTTTATGTAAAAGTGCACGTGGTATGTATAGATGGATCAATCTGAATATATGTAGGAAATGTGTGTGAATAGATGTAGAAAATACTTCAAATTGCTGAATAAAATATTCCCAGATTCTTAGGTTCCTTTCACATAATTTTTAGTTCTTAAAATAATCCTGTGAAAGTGCTGCTTTTATCTTTTCTGTGCAACGATGAACTTTTATGTTGGAAAGTGTTGAAAGTACTCAGATAGTAAAGCTTAGATTTTTGTTTTGTTTGGCAGTACACTTCTGTTTAGAATTCTTTTAATCTATCCATTCCCTGCTTTTATATTCATCTGATAGTTGAAGGTTCTGTGAAGGATATTTCTTTGTATATGAACTTATTAAACCAATAATGCTCAAAAGCGTGAGATTTACTTCCCTTTTCCCTTTTTTTTGCATTGTAAGATAGGCTCTTGTTTGAGTTGTTAAATTTCTATTTGCCTTTCTTGAGTTTTTTTGGGGGGAGGGCGGAGAAAATAAGAAACAATTTATATGGTAGATCTAAAGTTTCATTAAAATTGCTTATGCCCTGTCCCAGGCATTTTAAGTGGGCCATCTGTCTAAACATCTCTCCATTTTTTTCTGATCATTTCCTCGACTTATTCATGAGCCATGGGAGGGCTCCTTTGTAGTCTCCATGTAGCTGGTTCAGTCTACCCCCACTGAATACATCTATGTGCTTGCATAACATATCTTTTCACAGTGCTGGAAATTCTCTGAACTTGGTTCAGATGAATGGCCCACTTTCTGAAGGTCTTTTTTNTTTTTTTTTTTTTTTTTTTTTCTCCCCCTGCAAAGATTTGTATGCAGAAACTGACCTTGGTGGCTACAGAATCCAGCACATTATTCTTGATCATTTTACAGGCCACCTGCTGTGAAAGTTATGATGAAGGATTTCTTAATGATTCTTTGACCATTAACATTGTTTTAAGTCAATATTTCACTTTTATTTAACTGCTGAATAGGTAATTGCACAATTGAAAAACAGCTTTACGGAGTGTCATATAATGTGGTTTTCAAACGCTTATAACCTTTCATAACGGGAGAATTTGTTATGAGAGTTTGGGATTTCTCTGTGTTTACATAAAGTATTATGCATCAGAAATATCAGAAGTAAAGAGAACTTGTAAGTTTTTTTCCCCCCAGTGTTAGAACTTGCATTTTGAATTGGAAGTAAAAAATAATCTATACTCAATTTCCTGACCCTTTAGGAGCTGGTGACATTTATCATAGCTCATTACATCATCAACAGTAATCGGGAGAGGGGAGTTTATTTGCCACAAACTGCAGAAAATTGTGGTTTTATTGAGTTCCTTCTATCTGATTGGTTGATTACAATCAAAGTGGACGGGCCAGGACAGAGTTATTACTTGACTTGCTTTTGTGAATGTCTGTTTTCTTTCGTTATTTGTTTTTTGACTAGACTAGATAATGGTTTAACTAGTGTCTGTTTTCCATGTGTGCAGTAAGCGTGTGTCGATCTAAAATTTTTAGCAGTTGTCTGCTTTCCTCGCTGACAACTTGCAAAGAAAGCAGGAGCTATAATTGCTGCATTACAATAAAATATCTCCCTCGCTCTGTCTCATGGCAGTTGGGGGTAAAAAGGACAACAATACACTGTGCAGTGTATGAAATAAATTATGGGACCATGGCATCATCTGTAGTTGAACAAACAGCAACAGAAGTTGAAAATAAATAAATAAGCAGGCAAACACTGCAGTTTTTCTTCTTGCACTGTTTACATGTTTTTATAACTTCAATACTTTAGAGTAATGCCTTTATGACTTAGAGCCAGGCCATCACCGTACTCTCCGTCCGTTCCCCTATTGCTTATGATACTTCCCTTTAGAAGGCAATATGGAGTAGGGAGGTTCAGAACTCCCCGTTTCTGTATGGAGGGAGTTTGTAACACCCGTCCCCCACCCGCCTCCTGTCGCTGCAGCCGTGGTGCTGCCTTTGCTCCCTCCTCTTTGTGTGCAATACTCCTGGCAAGGGACAACAGCGCGCAGCGCTCTGTGGCCCTGCTTCCCATTCACCTGGCGCTCACCTTGCTGCCAAACTTGCATTTCTTCCTGCAGCTGGTGGTCTTTATCTGAAGAATGTCATTTGCCAAAACTGGGAGAAGAAAGGGAGGGCGTGTTGAACCCTATGAAAGACATACTGTGTGGATTCTGAATCTGGGGTTGGAGGGTGAGCGCCTTAAGTTTTTTTTTTTGTCTTTTATGATGGTGAAAATGACATTTTTTTTTCTTTCAGTATTTTTTTCCTGTAAATAGGTCAGATTTCAATCCAGTATGTAGAGTTTTAAAAGCTGTACGTTTTTGAAAATAGCCAGAAATTTGGGGAGTTTTCCATGAACTAGTGGAAAATATATTCAGAAGTCCAGATGTTTTCCCTTTGGAGGACTTAGAAGAGTTTTCAGCCAAGGAAGCAACCTTGGCCAAGAACAAAGAGATTATTTCCCATGCACTGGGACTTCTCAGACATTAAAAAAACCCCAAACCCACCAAAACCAAAAAATCCCCCACAAAACAACAACAAAACAATACACCAAAAAGCCCCTTTCTTAGCCTCATAGAAACTGCTGCATTTCTAAAGTAGTTCAAAGACTTGAACAACTTTCTTTCCATATCCAAGAAACTTGGATTTTGATCCTTACTTTTGGACTTCGTGTTCCTTACTACTATGAATCCCCCCCCCGAATCCCATCAAAATGGAGTCTACAAGATAATTTATTTGAAAGGAATTTGATTTAATGAAGAAAAAATAGGATTCTCACGAGCTAATAATGTAAGTATTTGTCTTAGCTAGTGTAACTTAGGTTACAGTTACAAAGCCACAGGCTTTTGGTTAGCAGAGCTGAAAAATGTCTCTGTGCAAATGGATCTCGCAATTCCAGGAGGGAAGTACAACTTTCTGCGTACTTGGTATTAGATGCAGCTCTGGACCTTGCCCTCCTGACCACCAGTGTTGCAGAGAGGAATTATATGCCTGTGTGGCTGTTTGAAACCCAGGCAAAGCAGTGATCATAGTCATGCCTTTCAAGAGGCATGCATCCTGTTTGGAGATACACTTGACAAAGCTCAGCAAGACAGGACCGAACAAAAATAATCCCTGCTGGAGAACAAGACTGTCTTTCCTTTGATGGCCAGCAGCCAGATTCATGAGGTCACTTCCAGTCAAATGCAATATGAAGCAGAGCTGTGCCAGCAAAGTTATAAGGAATCTCATGCCACCAGTGAAGCGGATCTACTAAGCTGTGTTTGAGATGAGGTCTTACCCTCTTATATAAGAACTATGAAGTTGCTAGAAACCACTAAATCCTGTTGGTTATTGCAGTGGGGTACCACAGAGAGTTTAGCTGGGCTCTGCCAAAACCCTGCTCTATTCCTCCTTACTGGTGCTCTGGTACCAGGAAGCGCAATGAAAACATCTCTCAGCTTGCTGCCTGCTACCTGTGCAGGAAATTCCTGTTCCTCTTCTTCAGGAACTCCTGTGTCTGTCACGTTTCCTATCAGCCAGTCTAAATGTTTTGGTGACATACAGGAATTTGAAGATGAGGTGCTGAGAAATGTCATTGCACCCAATGAGCCTTAGATATTTCCTCAGATTTGTTGTTTTGACAATTGTGGCTGTATATTAAATGCGAAAGGTAACGCTTGCCATCATTAGTATGGGAACAGGTTATTTTCAGTATCTGTTTTCATGAACTTTGTGGGTAGTGATAGTTAGAGGTGAGCTAAGATGTTAGGCAAAGTCTGGTGCAGGCCTTACTTGGCCTGGATCCAGAAATAACTAATGATAAATACACATCTATTTGTCTAGCTAATATATTTAGTGTTTCCATTTTTCCTTTTCAGGCACATTGCAAGGCACAATTTTTGGAAACTCCTTGCCTGATTAGGTACCAGAACTTGAACTCGCTTGGATTATAGCTGTCTAAAAACACAACCTTCTTAAAATAATTGCTGAAATCCTTAGCAAGTCAGTGTCTTATCCTTGGCTTAGGCAGACAATTTCTCCTCCTGTGGCCTCTGGAGGCCTAACAAGGTGCTTCTCCCGGCTGATTCCACAGGAAACCTCAGCACTCCCTTTGGGGGAGATGTGGTTCACTGGGCATCCACATACTCAGGAGGATAAATGTGGCACAACACAGAAAGATGTGTTTCCAAGTTTTAAGACTCTGAAGGCTGCAGTACAATGGTATAGTAAGCTCTATAATATACAATAGATTAACATTATAGCAGAAGTTATCCTGAAGAAGAGACCTAAAGGTTATGAACTTATTATCTCTATAGATTTCTTATGGAGAATCTAAACGTGTGTAAGAGTCAGCGTGGAAGAAAAGCTGTACAAAAATAACGTGTCTTTGTTTTAATGGAGTTTAAACGCCACCTTCATACGTTCTCTTTAGGCTACATGGTGCTTGCCCATGCTAATATATGGCAACTGCTCATCAGAAAAGTTATAGCGTACCTTTGGGCACCAGTTGTTACAACAAAGTGGAAGAGACTTGAGAAGTTAGGGTGAGGAAACTGAAATCAAATAAACATTTAAATAAAATTGCTGAAAATTACTTGTTTCACTTTGAACTTCCACGAATGGGATCTCAGGTCTCATTCCTTTGCTGTCAGGTGTGCTTCTTTAAGCTGAAGTTGAAAAGATTCAGGTTTCTCCTATTACCTGATAACTGGTGCAGCCACAGAATGCTGCAGGAATAGGTATAATCCTGCATGTGGGCTGTGATGATAAATCATTATTTTTTCAGTTTGCTTGAAGGACTCTGTGGATGAGATACTCCAAAATGTATATTAATTATAGAATTACTTGTATTACTTATTTGGCTGAATCCTTTGTCTGTAATTGACCTTTAATGAAGGTTTACTGAGAACGAGATGACAGAAATAGTGATTATATTTTGCCCTTAAAAAGGATGCTTCAGCTATCACTGTTGCTATTCTCCTGCCAGCCCACTTTCTCATCTGCTTTTCATCCTGTTTGAGCTAATTCTGCAGCAAGCACTGGCTGTATTCAAGAACTTCCTATAACTTTATCAGTGTACCCAGTGTGTCAAGGCAAATCTAGAAAGAAAGCAGGGTGTATTTTCTTCTCATATGCCATTTGACAGTAAAATATATTTAGGTTTTTTTTTTCAAGTATGCTCTCCAACTGAGCCCATAGATTAATGATATTTTATATCCTTCATGACCATCCTGTGAGGCAAGCGCTTCTGGTTAAAATGGGAGAAGCATGAAATCTCTGTTAAAAATTCTTCTTCTGTCTGTTTCTTTTTTAGAATTCCTATTGCTAAATCAAAGCGAAGTAGCTGGGAGCTCTCTGTGCGTCTAGGAGATGGAATTTACCCAGCTGCAGTTTCAAAGGATGGCACATCATTTTCTGTAAGTTCTGCTCATTTTCTAAGAAATTCAATGTATTGAGTCAATGTATATTATCCTTGACATCTACTACAGTTTTCTATCTGTTCAGTGACCAAACATAGATGGATTTTTGTTTTGTCCTTTTGTAGGCACTGGTGTGAGTTGCAAAACAAGACACTCTATGTTAATTAAATAATACTAGTGTACAGAGATTTTTCTCTGCTCGTGCCTGTGGAACATTTTTGTATCGAGTTGTTTATTAAATTAGTTTTCTAATTGATGGTGCTGTTTAGTGTCTTGTTTAGAAGTAAGGTCTTATGCTCCATTGTGGATATATGAAAGCAGGAAAATAAGTGCAAGGTGAACAAAAATCACATTAAAAAAACAAATCAAAGGACTAAGGAAGTTGAATGCATAATAATACTGGAATGGAATTATTCAGCACCTCAGCAGTAAAATTATGTGGTCATAGTTTCAAGCTATTTCTAGGTCACTTCAGATGCAATGTGTACAAACTATTTTTTTTATAGCTATTCTAAGATAATTACATAAGCACGTACATAACGTTGTCAGCGTGAAAGGCAGACCATGACAGTAGAAGAATGGTAATGCTGTGTTCAGTAGTTCAGCTGTTGAGCAGAATAAAGCCAAGACACAAGCTGGTTGAATTGGAGTATTGAGAAGGTAGATTTATAGAGAGAACTACTTTTTAAGTCTGTTAGTGGTAATTCCACAACCAAACGGAGAATTCATTTTGAAAAATAGATGGCTAACTTGCATGGTATCTGTTGACTTTTAGGCAAAAGTTTTCAAAAGAGTCTACAGAAGACAGTTATTCTTAGAATCATTGAAAAGCGGAGCTATGAGGAATCCTAGAAGTTTTCTAGTTTATTTCTGATGGTTGTTTACTGTTACAGAATCTCAGAACCATTTAGGTTGGAAAAGACCCTC
>RSEF01000001.1:169199771-169226785 GCA_003993805.1 Himantopus leucocephalus | reverse complement strand
ATTAATATTTCATATAATGAAAACATTATTGTCTTGATGATTCGCTTCTGCTTTGCTCTACTGAAATTTCAATGTAAAAGACATTATCTTCAGTTGAAACTGGTCATGTTTTTAGGTGATTATTTTCACTTATGTGAATTGAGGTAANACTTCTGTTTTGCTCTACTGAAATTTCTATGTAAAAGACATTATCTTCAGTTGAAACTGCTCATGTTTTTAGGTGATTATTTTCACTTATGTGAATTGAGGTAATGAAAACCTAGAATTTCTTTTTCAATCTTTTTGTTGGCCTAATTGGGGCAAGAAGATGCCTAACCAATATTGGTTTTAGTATTACCTTTACCTCCATCACACTGTGTTTCCTGTATACTCATGATGAATGTGAGAGTATGAATAGAGAGCAAAGATACTTTCTGTTCCACATGCATTATAGCTGCACTGTAAAAAGGATGTGGAGAAGATCAGTCACTGTGGTCAGCACCTTTAAAAGTTTTCTCTTTCAAGTGTACTACTTTAAGTGTAAAAGGATGTGTTCATTTTAGTTGTAGTGTTTATTTTAGAAAGAATTCCAGGAGGTCTCGAACAACTGTTTCCTCAGTACCTAATATATGGCGTTGCATAGTGGCTGGGACACTCACCCCACTTACGGAATGGTGCTTCAGGAGCAAAGGCCATGTATGCGTGCAGCTTTTTACTGAATTAAATTTATATAACAGCCCTGACAGGCATCCTGTGAACTTGGATAAAACCCATTGCTCAAACAACAAAACATCTCTGCCAGATTTCAGCCCAATTTAGAGTTGGACTGGCAATGGTTTGTGTGACAGAGAAAGCCCTTCCCAGGAGCTGTTGTTGCCCCCAGCCTTCCCACCTCTTTGTTGACGGTGGTCAGCCTGGAGCTGCCTGCTGCTGTGAGGGACCCACGGGGCGGCTGCTGGTCACTGTGGGTGTTGCATAGGCCCTTTCTGCTGTCAGCTCAGAAATCTAATTCCCATAGCCGGACCTCCTTAAACTAGTAGTTTGGCTTAGCACAGCTAATTACACAGGCATGCATCTGTGTGCACGCATTTAGTTATCTAGGCTGTTGCTTATACTTGCTTAGTTACGTTCTATAAAGATATATCTTTCAATCAGCCAGAGGAAAGTTTACAGGCAGAGGAGGCCTCAGAATCCTTTTATACTTTTGTGTCTATCGATTGTGAAGGCACCTGAACATACAAGCTTGTGTATGGGTCAGTCCCGGATTCCGCTTGCAGCTGAGCAGCTGCATTGTAAACTGCAGTGTGTATCTCCAGGAGGTACGGACTCTGAGAAAGGATGCTGAACGTGTAATTCTATTGCTGCTGATGTATCATTTCAACATACAGAAAATCATTCCTACCTATAGCACGGTCCAAACCCCTCTCTTGCTTTAAAAGGGGCTGTTAAACAGTTCTGGTGTCTTGCAGCAGTACGAGCATTACAGCTGTTGTTAAGCCCAGTTTAACAAGGCATATGTGGAGTCTGATTTCCAGTCCTTCAGTTTGTTCTAGTCCTTCAGTTTGTTATTCAAACACTAACACCTTCAACATAATCAAGTGGTTGGTCAGGCATTAATGAACTAGGCAAGAATAAGTAGTTAGGCATGACCTTATTTTTGTTTGTTTTCGTTAATTCCTTTATCTCTCAAAAAGTTGTTTGAGCCCCATTTGCTACTTTTCCTTATCAGGGAAAGCGCTGAGGGACAGCAGCAAGAATCCCATCAGGGTGGGGAGGGGAGCAACAGACCTGTGGAGGTTCCTTGCGTCCCTGCAGCATGCTACTGCTGTTACCTCTCACTGCTAGGTGAGGGGAGAGGAGCACCCCTGGGGAGCTGAGCACCCCCCGGCATCACGGTGAAGGGACACATAAGCAACAGGGAGGAAGTAGGGGTGCCAGGAAGGACAGGCTGCGTACCTTAAAGATTGGGCCAGAGGGATTGATGACAGAAACTTTTGCACTCTGTTTCTACCCTAGCCAAGCCTGTGTACTTCAGGAGAGATAATTCCTTATTTACTTGTATTTGGAAAATTCCATAGCTGGTGAAATAAATCACAGTAGGTGGATTTCACTGTGACCAGAGGTCTGTCTCATTTAAACCTTAACGTATAGTGTATTAAAACTAACTCCTGAGCTTGGGTTTGTAAAAAAACAGGTAACTATTTTTTGAATACCAGGGTTGTTCAGGTTGTTTAGAGTTACACTTATTTTTCATTGTTACTGGATAAATAGCAGAGGACATGTTATGCTTTATTAGTAATTTTCTTTTTGCTAGGGTTCTTGTGTGATTGTGCTGCAGACATGAGAATATAGTCAATACAGCACAACCTAAAATCTGAATTATTATTCAAAGCTTTACAACGGAAAAACAATTGTGTTAACTTCAAAGAAGAAAAGTCAAAGACTAGGAATGAGGAATCTTGTTTCTGATCAGGAGGTATAACATACCATCAGAAAAAATGGGGAAATTCAAAGCCTTCTTTATTAAAACTTTGCTGTCAGAAACACAAGCCTTACTTTTTGAACTCCTGCATTTACTTTTTGCTATTAAATTGGTGTGACACGGGTTCCTGACTTTGTGGGTTGTGTCCCCTTGTGGCTTGTGACAAAGATAGCTGAATCTGTGGTGCAGTTAGATAGCCCAGTGGGAGGGCCACCTTCACGTTCCCCTTCAGAAGTTTGCTCCCACGGCAAACAGTGCATTGCAGCAGCAGTGTTCGCATCCTGATTTACTTTGTTTACCACTGGGACTCTTCCAACAGTGACTCCTTTCTTTTTTCCTTAACTCTTCTACTCTCGCCAGCCGAAACCTCAGCACCTCACAGTATGCAGTGCTTTGCTCTCTGTGCAGGGAGTGTGAGCAGCAGGCTTCTCCACGGTTCCTGCTGTTTGCGAGCAGATCATTCGTCAGCATCTCGGTCTATGGGTCATCTGTGGTTTTCTTACTTTATCATGAGAATCTTAATGAATTGTGCAGTGTTAACTGCTCTTTCCTTGCTCTTTATTTTTCAGGATTTTGAGTTTTGTAACCATCTGTTTTTAACCATTTTATTAGTAACAGAGGTCCTTGATGCAAGCTGGCTTTCGGCCACTCTAGAGGCCTTGCTTCCCCAAACTGAAGGGCTTAAAAGATCAGTGGTCCAGTGTGAGCAATACTCTTTGCCTGAAGCAGTGCAAACAAAAATATTAGTTTTCTTGTTTCCAGTAGAGGTTAAAAACTTTTGAATTGTAATTTGATATTTTTTTTCTTTTAAAATAGAAGTAGCTCTGTTGTTATCGTGAAGCCAGCAACATATATGCTAATGCTTAGGTTTGTATAAAATTAGTGTACTAGAATTTTCAGTATCAGACAGTTGCTTGTGGTGATATCCTATCAACATAACAACAAACGCTTTAGCAATTAAAAGATTCTAATGACCTGACTTGAGAATTAAAATTTATGAACTTTGAGATCTGCTTACTTGTGTACTAAGAACTTGCCAACTAATAAATTCATGTAAATGTCTGTTATTCTTTTTGTTTGTTATTTTTCCTATATAATAATTGCTAGAAGAATCTTTAGCTAGCTGCTTATCATATATATCCATTTAGTTCTTTGGAGGACAGGTGATCAGATTCTGGGCTTTGATTAGTATTCTTCTTATGCTTAAAATTTTTCCTCTCATCAATGGAGTTAAAGATCTTACAATCAAGATTACTGCTAAAATAGAATTTGAAGGAAGAATACCCTTCTTTACATCAGACTAATGTAAACCAGCAACAGTCAGCCCAGAAGCATCCCTCCACCAAACTCTGGAATCTTTTGTTTAGTTCAATTTCACCCAGGAATCTTTTTCATCTTGCTCTTTTCAATTGCCAGTCTGGCTATGAAATGTATTTTCTGATTTCATTGATACAAGGACTTGAGCCTGTTTTGCTGATGAAGGTTGGAGTCTGTTCTTTCCTTACAAAACTTGAGCATTCTGCAGAGTACCAAAGAGCAGGAGGGACAAAAGCAAATGGGAACCTACATATATTGAGTAAACCTGGTAGCTGTGTGGTTTCCCTGCACCGTACTAAATTGACCCTTCAAAGCCAGATGTCAACCACCAAGGGTGCTGTGGATCCACGTGATGGTGACTTTGCCTGTTTGCGGACTTTCATTCCTGGCTGCACACAGCCAGTGTGGAGTCCCTTTGCTAATGGTGTGCTGGATGGGAGCTGCCCTCCCCAGCTGCGTTGTGAGTAGCCCCCTGGCCACTGGTGTGTGTAGGGCTTCAGTGTCACGGACAGCTGTGAATTGACCTTCTCCAATGTGGATGGATTTTCATGTAGGCAATACACTTAAAATGTGTCATAAAAATAATAGCAAAGAATGTAAGTGGCTGTCGTGGTTTGGGCTGGGCTGGCCAATGCAAGGGAGAACGTAAATACATTGAACTGGGTATCCGATAATAAAGTTCAATCTATTGGATCCACCACTGCATAATTTTCATTCAACAAAAGAATGATGAAAGCTAAGTAATTACATGACTGTAGTGCAATCTTTTCACTGGTATAACCCACCCTCCTTATCTCCTTCAATATTCTTCAGTTTTATTTTTCTGTTATGAATGTCACTCAAATTAGACAACTAAGGAATGGTTTGTATTAGTATCTTTGTGATGGAGGAGGTGGTAGAAAAGGGGTGGGTCATCTTGATTTTTGTCTACACCTCTGCTTTCACAAAAGCGATGGGTGAATCCAAAGGCTCAAATGATGAATACTACCAGTAAGGAATTACACTTTAGGAGATAGTCATGTTTCTTTTTGTTTAAAGTTCGTTGCTCTATGTATAGGTTGAGGACCTAATTTTAGTTCAACAAGGAATTTGTAGCTGTATTTTATGCAATAAACTGCATTCTTGAAAACCTTTTTGGCATAATCCATTTTCTGATTCTTTAGTATAGGAATCCTCTGTCTTGAGAATTCTTTATTGCTGACTTGTTTGATCTCTCTGCAAGTAATTGTTCTTGTTGTTGTTCTCCTTTTTCGTGTTTGAAACCAGCCCTTTCTGTTTGGGTTCTTCATCTCTGTAGCAGATGCATACCTTCCCAGACCACTTAGCCTCATCTTCTCATCTGTTCAGTTGACAAAGAATTTCCAGATGTTTTCACTTATAAAGTAGCTCCTTATCATTGAAGTTGTGGTGAATGAAAGTTGTTTATTTTTTTTTTTTTTAAAGCGTAAGGTGAAATAGTTCAGAAGTTACTTTGAGCAAATGGAAATGTGATATATTTCCAGAGGGACCTGTGTAGGTCAAACACTGAATAAGAGGAGTAGAGAAAGCTTAATTACTTTTTTCAGATTGCTACTAGAATGGGCTACCACTATCACAAAATATTGGATCACTTCCTAAATTCAAATTTAAGAACACGTAAATATAGTACAGACATGAAATCTTTATGAAAAATTTGTGAAGCTTGTTCAGCCCAATGAGAAATTGATTAGTGAATGCTTTTAATAATTTTTAGGAAAAAGCAATGTTTTTTTTTCCCCCTATCTTTTTCATGAGAAGTAAAGAATTTATTAGCTATCTGTGTAAAGTTGGCCTGTGTACCTCTTAATATTTTTGCAAGAGAAAACCTATTGTATAGTACATAAATGAGAGCATGAAAATACAAATCTAAGGCGTTACTGTCATCGTTATTTGAGTATATCCTGTATCAGCAGCATAGAGTATAACAGTAGTTAGTTATCTGTGTGCCTTAATTTAGTTAGTGAGTTCATGTATATTTAGTTATGATTAAACTTTGACTTCAAATTAAGATGTACTAAACATTTAATTAGGAGAACTCTGCTGTATTCATTTGCTGTAAATTTCATGACTTGAGGCGTAAGTTGATTTTAAAATTACTTTGGGAAATATTTTCTTTGTTTTGTAAATTCTTTTCAGGGGGAGGAAAAAATGCTGAAGTAGAAATATCACCCAAAAATCAAACTAGATGCAGCTGAAGTATGCAAAGCATCAAGTGTAAAAACGAATAGTATAATGTAAAATCAGAGCAACAGTACAGAAAGTTGCTGTTAACGAACTTAGTCCACATTTAATTCCTTAAACACAAATGTGCATGGAGCAGGATCATAATTCAGTGTGTCTTAAGTTGTGTCTTTCCAGTGGTCCATGTAGAAGAATAACATTGCCCAACCCTATCAATATAAAATTAATAATCTTGTTAAGGGAAACAATAAAATACCAGAATTATTATTACTAGTATTTTACACTTCTGGTATGCTTCAGGCACATAATATATAACTAATTGGTCATATAAAAGAAATATGAGGGCTGTTTTAATAGGGATGAAAAGCAAATACCTGTAGGAATTAAAACAATGAGAGGGGCAGCCAGTAGAGAGATAAATTAACATATATCCCCAGGAGCAGCAAATAAAGTTTTTTCCGGTTAGTCTAGTTCTAAATATGTATTGTTATATATTGGAATGTTACATATGTTATAGTGTATTTCATTCCATACATATAACACCGTTACTCCAATGTCCGGTATTAGTTTGGACAAAGGGAAAGTGCACATGTAAAAGCAAAAGTGGAGGGAGGGGGCAGATCAGTTTGATAATCCTTACAGCAGTAAGCAGAAAACTTTTCCTGCCTTTGTCCAAATGGTTTATATTTTACCTGCAGAGTAGCACACAAATTCTCCATTGCAGTACACATATAGTTATGCAAACAAAACCCTTCATTACCAAGTTCTATAGGTTGTGTACCTACTTTTACTCTTTTAATTCAGGTTCAAAGCCAGGGTATTTCTATTTGTAAGACTTATGTGTTTTGTGTAATGGCATTTTAATGTGGTATGCGTAAGCTAGCCTTGGGGCGATAGCAGAACCCATGATTTCTACCCTTGCAAAGCACTACCATTATCACTGGGTTGTAATAGGGCTCCTACTTGTTGACAGACTCTGGTGGCTTTACGGACCCTGTATTCCTTTCTGTCCAGTGGCAGATTTACTGGAAGGGCAGAGGCTGCTCCATCCTAATCCTGATGGGGTGGCGACAGGTTCTCCTGGGAGGCAAGTGCTGTACACTTGAACCCTTCAATCTGAGGAGAGCATTGATCCTCATGTTCTGACTCTGTGGGCAAGTGCTTTAATTGCTACATTTCTCTGGCTGCTGACATTGTGTTTTTTAAATGAAAGTGGCCTTGGCCTCAGTATCTTGTTGTGAACTCTTTTTCTGGTATGCGTTTCCACTTTGCTGCATTGAGTCTCTCAGAGAATTTAGATACTGGCACATGTTAGATGAGATAGAGGTAAAAATGCTTAGGGAAATATTAAGTACATTCATTTAATATTTGTATGTACCTGTATGAGGTACGCTTGTGTACTAAGCAAAAAAAGAAGCAGAGTGTATCTGGATTGCACTTTTTTTTTAAATACCACACCAGTTTAGCAGTAAGTATGTGTAAGGGATTGGTACAATAGGTGCATGTTTGCTTTGTAAAGAGAGATTGTTGGTGTGGGTTTGTATGTTGCAGATTAGCTTATTCACACAGTACTCCATAAGCATATAGAGAAAATATCTACAAGGTTGAGAACTAAAAGTGACATGAAAAGTCATGAATTAACTGTGTAATTTTAAATATGCTCTTCCTTCTATGTCAGGGCAGTGTAATAGCTCGGTTATAGTAGTTTTTGGAGATTTGCATTTCTGCTGCAAAACTCACAGTAACATATGGTCTGGCACTGGTATGTAGCCTACAAGAAATGTTTAAAAAGAAAATGCAATGAGAGGTCTGAAGTGCTAAAATGTAAAATATTTTAAAAGGAAGCATGGCTAGTTTGGATATTTATTTTCCCTGTGTTAGAATTGGACTTCATTGTTTTAAGTGTAGTTCTTAGATGGCAGAGAAGGAGCTAGGTTTTTACAATGATTAATTCTACATTACCTAATGAAGAGTTTTACCCACACAGGTGGCTTCATAGGATGAATTCCTGTGGTATGAAAATGGACACTACGTTCTGCCGTGGGTCATGATCCAATGATTCCAGGAATTCCAGTGAACTGAAATATAAATTAAATATCTGTAATGATACAGATAACATACCATTTTCTTTCTTCAGAAAGTCTTGTTTCTGGCGTAACAGCATTTAATGTGTCTTGCCACCCTTCTTAGTCCTTCTGTGGTCTCTTGGTGTAAGACTGAAAACTCCGTGGGGCATGGATGTTGTCTTCAGTTCGTGTATGTGCCATGCACACTTCAGATCCTGCACCACAATGTTCGTATCATGGTTTTCTAGTTTCTAAAAACAATGCTTACAAGAGCATCGCTTGGATGCTTTTCTTTACCATTGATTTTGCATCCAACAAAACGGGAAAGAAAAAGCCCAACCAACTCCTCCCTGCCTTCAAAACCCCCTCCAACTTCCCAACCCCCCTCCCCAAATTTTGTAGCAGGAGTAGATTAAAAAATGTTGTGAGCTCCTCCTGCTGGTTCAGCTGTAGCAATAGTAACATTTAAAAGCATGCTAATGTAATGTTAAGAGCCTGGCTTATTACCACAAAAGCCATAGTTAACTCTGCAGCTCCTGGATAGTGTTTCATCTTTAATTCTGTTCTCTGAGCAAATCTCAGCACATTTAATATTCAGTATGACACTCTACTTTGGGATCTCTTGATGCTTTGGCATAGGGGGAACTATAAGGTCGTTGCTGCTTTGAGTTGCTTTCTTAGCTCTAAATATCTTTGTTGCTTTTTTCCCTCCTTTAATTTAATTTTTAAGTAAACCAGACTATTAACATTACTTTAATGTAGCTTTTATGGCTTATGAAAAATAATGCTGCTGTAGTGGATAGATGTGTGTCAGCTGTGACTAAATGTTTTGATGTAGTCTTCTCAAAAGATAGACTAGAAGAGCTTTCCTTTGAAATATGTGAAGCAGTTTTAGACACAGCTTCTCAGATGGATCTAATTAGTCTTTCATACAGACTGGATGTCCGTTTGTTGCAGCTGAATTCTCATTTCATTCACCCATAACTAGAAACACCTCGCTTCAAACGTGTTTCTTCAAAGAAAGAAGGGTTTAGGGTTCCATGTTTTACTGCTTTTTGATGTTGGTTTCCCTTTAACTGAGAAGACCTTATGTTTATACAACTGTTATTATTAAGAAAACATAGCTTTGTTCATGAGAGTTCATTCAGTATCAATGTTAGCTATTGGTAGAAGTCGGAGATCTGTGGAATAGATCTTGCTATACGAGGCTAGTGGGACAGCTGTACGTCTGGCTATTAAGCTTGTTGTAGGGAAGATTTGAATGCAAGCAGGATGTTCTAATAAAACCAGGGAACCTGGGTTGTGGAAGGATGAAAATGAAGATTAAATGTACAAATGATCAGGCTCATCAATGGACAGCATTCCTATTTATTATTTGTACACAGTAGTCACCAAAGAGGCATTGTACTCTGTACTGTTCACCATTTAGAATATGTTTACACAGCACAGTTTAGTACAGTACAAACGAACCTATGCTGGCTAACCTAGTTTGGGCAGCACTGCATTAATTAATGCAGCTATACTGCTCCTTGTTGAACTAGCTCGTTTAGAGCTGGCACGCACGTCTTCACTTGACACTGCATTGTGCCATGTTGCAACACTTCTACAACAAAGAACATCACGAAAGCTGCAGTGATGAGTCTCTGATCGGTGTAAAATACTCAGATACTGCTATGGTTGATGCTTAAGGAAAATGAGTGGAAGGAAGGCAAGGTGACAGATGATCTGCCTGTGTCTGTTCCCCACTGGCTGCTTTGCAGTCATGATGTCCTTTGACTGAGGGGAATCGGTTTGCAGAAATGGGCTGATCGTGCTTGCTGGACTTTGCTCCCCAGCAACGTAGCTGAGCTGTTTTTGCCTCTGGTGACTGCCATTCACCCCTTCTCTTCCTTGTCAAAGAACGGGCAGTCCTACCCAACTGCCTCAGATGGTGGCACCTAGGACACATTGATAGGAGAGGAGAGCGTCTTCAGATGCTTGAAGAAACCCAAGAACCGTGCAGCACTGGATGCCCAGGTAGTGGCATAATGTCTTGGGTGGTGTGGTGGGCTGTGAGCACTCTGGCATTGGAGGAACTCGCTGGTCTGCAGGGTTGTCTCTCAGGTCCCTGTTACTTGTCCCCCTCACTAACTATAGCAAACTTGGCATGTCTGCTAGGAAACTCTCACTGCAATACTTCTTCCTGCCGCTGTCTTCACCTGGTCATTTCCGCCATTTGCCTCTCACTGTGTCATCCTCCTTTCTCAGATCCTCTGCTTGTCCACAGGTGCCTTCACGTTCCCATTTGTCCTGCCAGAAAGCAGGCCTGGGTCTGCTGTGCAGTCACTCACATACAGGTTGGCCAGCCCAGCTGCTCGGTGACAACCAAATTGTCCTTGTCTGTCTGAGAGCTGAATGGGGACACTTATTTTGTTCTTTGTGCAGCTTCTAATTTTCGTAAAACTTAAAGGGATTTTAATATGTTTGGTTAATACAAGTTGAGTGCGTGGTGGGGATTTAGAGGGACTCACAAATAAACGGTGCATTTTTTTAACCACTTCTTCCTTCCAAGATCAGGCTAAAGGTACTGTTATTGAAAGGGTTAAAAAAGAACAAGGTTGTTCTGAATGCAGGAGGAGGGAAATGATTTTAAATTATTAAAAATGAATTGCATCACTGTCTGTGGCTCATATAAAGAATAAAAAAAAAGGAACCTGATTTAACTAGTCATAACCAACTGCCAATGGTTTATTTTGTTTTCCAGAGAAAATCTACAGATCTTAAGGACAATAAATTGAAATCAACTGGAAACCAAAGTAGACCTATAACTCCATAATGCTAGAATTATTTCAAGTAATATTGTATGCACCAGTCTTTATTTCAGAGGTGGTTGTTGCAGTTCCAAAATCACTCAGATTTAAGGAATGCCAGATGTCAGGTGTGCATTTTGCAATAGCGTTAACTATGTGACTGAATGCAGAATCCCTTCGCTGTTCAGTGTATTACGTAGGCCAGCTCTGGGCGTTTCCCACAGTTTGCGTAGTGATGAGGATTGTTGTCTATAGATCTTCGTTTCATTTGTTGTGGAAATGAAATGAGAGGCACTGTACGAGGGGAGGGTAAGGAAGAGAAGGGTCAGTCTTGTGGTTAACGGGGCTGTGTGCTGACTTCTATCTCTGCCACTGCCAAAGTCTTTCAGAGGTGCTAGCCAAATCTTTGAAACCATACTTTCTATAAATACAGTCAGGTTTGTACGCTCTTCATTCTCTGGGCCTCAAACTACTCACAAGAATCAGTCATGGAAATGCTGAATACTTACAGCTGCTGGGGAAATCACTGCTGTCAGAACATTGGAAGTTACAAAGCAACGTAACCCATTTCTGAAATCACTTCTAAACGACTGTTCAGCCCAAATCGTCAGAGTTCAGCTGAGTTGTAAGAAACTGAAAATAGTGTGATGACGGGAGGAGTTGGACAGCTTTGGCACTGAGGCTCTTCCCTTCCCCCTCATGCCTTAGCTCTGTGTCCCAGACCCATGCCTTTTGGCAGGCTCTCCTCCCGTGCTCCTTCTGTCTTCATTCCAACCTTGTCTTTCTGTTGTGGCTGCCCTCTTGTTTCCACCATCTAACCTCTATCAGCTGTTTCCTTTATTGCCGTAATCACTGTGTATTTTCACACAGTGACCCCTTTGTCCCTGTTGGAACAGCCCAGCTGTTTGACGCTAGCAGGCTAGCTTCCATGCACAGTTTATCCCGTTTTAATTTAGTGTTTTCTCCCGGCTGATAGGGGAGGAGGGAAATAGTTTAATGAAAATTGTGTTTGGTTAAACTGGCATCTTTATTTTGATGATGGTGAGCTTTGCATATTGTTAACTTATAACGAATGTACTTTTGAGTAATTTAAAGTCTTTCAGTTTTATCATCTAAACTCTCAAACGAAAACTACATTGATAGCATAATAGAATCATAGAATGGTTTGGGTTGTAAGGACCTGTAAAGATCATCTGGTCCAACCCCCCTGCCATGGGCAGGGACGTTTTTTCACTGGATCAGGTTCCTCAAAGCCCTGTCCAACCTGACCTTGAACGCTTAATGGGCAATAAGCAAGAATGAAGACCAGTTTTGTTGTGTAAAGATAACAGCAATAAATGAAGAGAAGGATAGAGGTAGATAGTATATCCAAATCTCAGGAAACTGGGAGCCTGGGCCTCCTTTGTTTAACAGTTAAACAGACCAGGAACAAAACCAGCCAGAATAGGATGCCCTTGAACCAAGTCAGCAGCAACTCGTAAGACAAAACAGAGAGAAATGGACCCTCTCCCTTACACAGCTAATGGATTTTTCCTGCCTTTGGCAAAGGAAAACTTTCTGAAATAGGTGACTTAATAGGAACAGAGGGGAAAGTGCCAAGGGATGGTCATTGTCCATTGCAGTTAATCTCTCTGTCAGTCTACCCAGCCAAAGTCTGTGGTGAGATCAAATCATGTTGGCCCATTATGTTGGATACATCTGCAGTCCAAACTGAACCAAAGGTGATTTCATGTTGTTCAGGCTGACCCTGCGGTGTATGAATACTCATTACTTGGTTTATTGTAATTTATGTCATAAATCCCAATTCACAATACATGGTTTTGCTTTGTAAAAAAGTGCTTTAAACAACTGCAGTTCTAGATGGCCTTTAGGAGCATTACTGAGTGGGATCTTTTGAATCTGTTGAACAATTCACATTCCCAACAGAAGCTGTTTCAGTAGCTAAGGGTGTGCCCCAGAAAGTTCAAGATTAGTAATGCTTTCCAGAATAGGTGGGAAATTATTCTGAAAATGGCAGTAGGAAGTATGTTCCATGTTACACACAACTCTGGCATTTTTTGATCACTAATCTGCTTTACTGGATCTGCCTAGCTCTTTCTGTGGTTATGTGCTGGTTTTTTTTTTTTGTTTTATTCTTCAGCCTCAATTTTTTAATGGTCTCCATTAGTTTATCATTTCAGCAAGTTTACTTCTGGTACAGTTAGCTGGAGTGATTAACAGATGAAGTTACTTCAGAGTATAAATTCTCATTTGGTCTTCTAGTTATATTTCATCTCTGTTGTATGCTTTCCTAATTACCAGCATATATTAGTACTTAGAATTAGAATTTTAAAGCACTTATTCATCTTCTCTAGATCAGAATTTAAAACGTCATGGGCTAACATGTTGTTATTTCTTCAAAATCAGGTAATGTTGTATTTTCTCTCTCATTTAGGCCTAATTATTTCTTTAAAAAATTAAATCAAGAATTATTTTAACCCACATGACACAGTTTGGATTTTTCAATTAAACTACTGGTTTTGAGGTTTTTTGTGTTATTTTTTTTTCCTGTTAAAACAACACTAGCCTGCATTGTGTTTGAACTGGAATATAGCGCACTAGCTCTGAACCTGTATCAATGGTGCCTGTCATTGGTACCAGTACTGAAGAAAGCTCAATGCAAATTTTGCAATTTTGTCTTATCCCTAAGAAATGTCTGAAGAGGAAATAAAAAACATGGGTGACTTTAGGAACAATAGATATAGATACAGCTTCATGGCGTGGAATAATCTCTGAGTGTATCTTTTTCTCGTTAAGTAATGACATTAAACACCAATCTGTGCAAAGCACGCAGAAGATTAATTAACATTGGGAAGAAAAGATATGTCTGAGCCTTTCACCTGTAAGGTACCCTTTACCTCCAGCTGAGTTTGCCAGCCTTTATTGCTATTTGTCATCTTCCCCAACAGGTATCTTGATAATTTTTTTCCACACTGCCCTTTCTACTTTGAATGACTCCTGTAATGCCAATACCAGTAATAGCCTGTTATCCTCTCCCACTGAAGGCTTTAAATATTTGTTTGACTTAAGCAAAAAAAAAAAAAAAAAANAAAAGACACATTCCTTTAACTGGTGTATGCTTCCTTTTAGAAACAATTAATTTAAGGGAGAATTAACGAGGATAAAATGTCTATTCCCAAGTTTAAGGATGTTGTAAATACAGAGTTAAGGCCTATCTATTATGATGCTTTCTATATAACTGTTATTTACAAAGAGGGTATTCATTATTTTTTGCTAAAGCAAATACATGCAAGGAGAGTTCTACATACAGTTTTGATATGGCTCTATGGTGCACATCTGTGGGTGGTCTTTACCTGTGCAAGTAGCCATCTTGGCTTCCACCGATTGATTTGAAGGAATAAAATGAGTTATGTAGACAAGGACTCCTTTATTTGGATGGTTTCCTTACGTGGTGATCATTAAGGCATGATGGAACTGTCTGGTTTCTTTTAAATGTTAAGTAATTTAATTTTTTGCTGATAAAGATGTGATTTGCGAGAAAGGAATGGCAGGGATCATTCGGTTTGTGCCAATATTGTACATTGATGCTTTTTGTATGATTTTTACATAGATATTCACACTTGTATTTTTATCTTTAAATTTTTTATATATGTGTTTAAGCGTACACGTCTACAAATGTGTGCATCCTATTTAATCATATTTTAGTACATTCTTAAAAAAGCATAGTTACTGTTTTATAGTATCTTAAGTATCAGAGAGAACTGTAGTTTTTTATTTTTTTTTTCATTCTTTTCTTTCTTCTTTCTCTGGTTGCACCTTTTGGCCTTTCTAAGGAAATACGTTTTGTGTAAACAATCTCTTGGGTTTAGATAACCTTGAGCTTCAGTGCTGTAGGAATTCTGCCCTGACTTGCATGCTGTCCTTTAACTTATACGGAAACTTTATCATTAGCGCAGTCTAATGTGGAAAACTAGGATTTTTTTCTCCTTGTTCCAGTGTAAGGCATCTGCATTTAAAATAGTAGGGATGATCTCCAGTTTGATTGCATGCACCCAAGGCTAAGAAATATTTGTTGGACTAATGGTGGTGGTTGAAATATGTCTTACTTTCAAATAAGTGGCTTTTGCAACAGTAGGAATAAGACATAAAATCTTTACTGTTCTGGGCTTGAGGTTTTTGTTTTGTTTCTGTAAATTTAAGGGTAATACGGGTTTTTTAAATCTCTCTGCATTATGTTGCATGACAGAGGAAATGAGGTTTTTACGTATGTGGGCTATTCATTTAGGTATCAGAACTAAAAAGAACTAGCTCTAAAATTCTTTTGCTTTTACTGAAACTTCATGATACATGCAGCTTTATAATTTTTTTTATCCATTTTACTGGAAATAAGCAATCAGTGGTTTTAGTTGCATGAGAAAGTATTTAAGTGTCCTTTTAATTGGCCATTGGTGGCTGATTGGTAAAGGGACTCTAATGATAAAGTCTTTCTCTCCTCATTGAGGAACTGCTGATTGTCTGGCACTTGTTACTTCATGGGTCAGAAGCATTCTTGTTTTGTAGGAAAAGCCTGCCCGAGGTTTCTCTCCATGGAAACAAACTGTTTTTTTTTCCCTGAAGTGCTTCAACATGCAAGGTCTTGTAGGAATTGTACAATTCCATATAGAAAAGTATATACAAATGCCCACCTTAGTTAAAGCGTGCCTGACTTACCATCTTGTTTTCAGTTCTTCCCAGATTCTTGAGTGACAATGAAAAGAAAGTCCATCATAATATTTTTAAATTGCTTGTAGGTAGTGTACGTTGCTGTCTCCAGGCCAAAGATGAGATCCAGCCTCATGACTGAAAGAGCTCTTCTGGTGGCCAGTGTCTGTCTGCCTAATGTCAGCATCCGTATATCACCCTACATGTATAAAAGCAAAGACCCTGTTGAGCGTGAAGAGCATATCACATTCAACGCCCTCTACTCTGGCCTGGCTTGAGTCCGGGGAGCGAGAAGAAAAAAGTTCTGTTAGAGTAGGTGTAAGTTGAAAACAACTCCTTTTCCTCTTTCAGCTTTCTTAGTAGTGAATTTATGGGAGATTTTTTTCATCACTTATGGCTGAAACCGTCGCAAATGTGTAAGAACAGCTGCCAGGTTTTTATATTAGGGAGCCTACTGGCAGGCAATCCCATGCAGAGAGCATGGTTCATGCCGGAAGGGAGTTTTACCTGTTTGTGTTGAAGGATACCACGCNGTTTGTGTTGAAGGATACCACACTACCATTATCAAGTCTCAGAAACTTTTTTAACGTGATCAACAACACAGCGGCAACATCTGTGTAAATGGCACAGTCATGTCATTTCAAGAAAGGACAAATGGAATNTTTGTGTTGAAGGATACCACGCTACCATTATCAAGTCTCAGAAACTTTTTTTTTTTAACGTGATCAACAACACAGCAGCAACATCTGCGTAAATGGCACAGTCATGTCATTTCAAGAAAGGACAAATGGAATGTTCTCATGGAGAGGTCTTTGTCTATGAGCTGTTAACACCAGAAGCATGCCGATCTCCCAGGCAAACGGACTGTGCACTGAGAAGCTGGGTTAAGGGGACAGGAACCGTGTTGTGGCTGCATTCAAGAAAATCTTAAGCCTTTGGCAGCTTAATGAGAGATAGAGCGCTCTGTTTCCAGGGGTGTGGAGGGCTGGCAGACTCCTTCACTTCAAGTGGTTTTGTAACTGTAAAAGTACTGTTAAAGCATTTGCTGTCAAAATAAAAGAAATCACTATTTTATTTCTAATAGGAGATTTGGGAAATGGAGTAAAAATTTACTCTTTAACAGCAGAGGCACTATCTTTTACTATCCCTTTCATTGCTGTAATTCTAGCAACAACTCATAAGACCCACAAATATTTTCTCCTAAAATTACTACTATAGTTTTGTGGCTGCCTAAACTTAAAGTGAAACTAACCTACTATAGCCTGTGTCCCAGCAGACACCTGTTGATGCAAGTCTCAGTTCTACTGTGTTTGGCTCTGCAGGTTCTACAATGAGCAAACTGAATAAAACATAGATCTCATTTGTAGGGCTATAATAAAGCAGGACGCACCTCAAGACAAAAATACCAATAAATAGGGGTTTCAGTAACGTGTAGTTTGGCATAAAGAGTTTGGAATTACACAAAAGGATTAATTCCAAATAGTCCCCATTTTCTCACATGTCAAAGTCACAGCAACAGATAAAGTAAAAGCAGTTAAACCAGGGTTCCTATTGATATAGTGCCATCTTGACATTCTCTTAATTCACAACTAGGTGACTAAAAGTACTTCAAACCTCTATTTTCTGCTTAGTTGAGGTTCTTTATTCAGTATTTCTCTGCTTCTGAAGACATAAGGTTCCTTTCTCCATAACATAATGGTAAGGAGGATTTTGCAAGTTTGAGCTTTATTAACTGAACTAATGCCTTCAGCAAGGGTACAGATACAGAATATGCGTCTGTACCAAAAGTGTATTCAGTTTTTACCACTTATAAGACAGTTCTGCTGTCTTTTGTCTGGAAACAAAGTGTGAGAAGAAGAAAAAATTGGCACATATTTGACATGAAATGAAATACTAATGTATCTATATTGTGATTTTTTTTTTTCTAAGTAGCAAGTAGTGTAATGGCTTGATACCTTGAAAGAATTGGAGAATTTGAAAAGAGAGATCCCTCTTTGTTTTACATTATCTGGCTGTGCAGAGGAAAAATGTATGAAAAGTTTCCATTGTGAGGTGGCTGAAATTCTTTGTATCAGAAAATATCAATGCCCAGGGCCTTACTCTTAATGGCATCAAAGCTAATTCAACCCAAAGAATCCTCACTTCATGGGCAGGAAGATATTAGATTCCTATAGAGAGATGTGCAAAGCTACAAAATGATCAAATGTCGCAATTATTAACAAACAGAAGGCCTGTAAACTTAATGCAATAACTGGCAACTTCTTGGATAGAAAGTTGATCAAACTCCAGGGATTTTGAGTGTTTCTTTTCGTTAATCCTATAATTTTGAATATTAATTTTTCCCAGTCCTACTTGCCATTACTATCATTAGACACCACCTTTGTTGTGGTTATAACAAGGAAACTCCCCACAGTGAAGATCAATGCACAGCCAGGTAATTACATTTTATATGTATGTTAACAAGCTTTGGTTATTTTTATAGTCAGTAGGTGCTATGATGCAAAATAGAGAGCTTCCTCAGCTTTTTGAAAAAATCTCAGATTTTAAGCTGCCTCTGGAAGAAGTGGAGAACATTCACTGTAGAGAACAGGAGTTAATAAACCAGAATGATGGGCTTATGGGGTCTGTTGTTGCAGAATGAGCCTGTCTGAATTCAGTTTTCATATAATTATTATTCAGGAACTTTTTCAAGACTGATGAGAAAATCAGTACATAAAATTTATCTGTTTTGCTTTATTGTGTCATCATTTTGTAGCTATAAAAGATTCAGTATTAAAATTTTAGCATTTCATTATGTATTTAGGGCTTTGACAGCTGGTCGTCTTGACTGTTCTAGGTATTTTGACCTTTCCTAGATGCATCACCTGGGAACTGTCAAAGGTGTGTATGTGTGTCAGTCTTCATAGCTGGCAGTAATGAGTATGATTGCTTTGAAAATTGGTGTAGATAAGTAGACGGAAAAATTTTGTTTCCTGGGGTTTTTTAAGAGCAGAAGAAAATAGGTTTTCTTGTCAACTTCAATTATCTGTGCTGAAGGACTTATACTGTTAGTTATTGTTTCTTAATATAAATTAATAAGCTCAGGGATACTTAAGTTTTCCAATCTACCATCTATTGACTAGAAAGACAACAGGCAGTGTTTCAATTTACCCATTACTGTGTTACCTTCTTCTTCTCCAGTCCTTCCCCAAAGCTTTTCTGTTAGGATGCCTGTAAAACACCGAGACAGCGGTTAGGCAACAACTGTGCTCTGGCCAGTGTCTGTCATACCAAATGGTGCTCTTGCCAAGTCATTGTCTTGTACGGGCAGACACAAAGTGTTCATGTTATGGGGAGAGCTTAATTTGTGGATCAGGAGAGGTGATGGGTATGGCCAAGTGCAAAGGCTCTGTTTTCATGAGAATAACCCTAGCAGGTAAAAGAAAAGGTGAGGAGACCTAAAACCTGTATTTTGAATCTTTTACCCTTAGTGAAGTATTTTTCAGCTTTCGTTTAAGAAAGAGGGTTTGACTGTCCCCAGCCAGTAGTTGGGGCAGAAGCAGGATGCTTGAGCTTAGTTCTCTAAACTTGTCCATGTTGCCTTAGTCTTAGGTGACTGTGTGATGATAAACATGGCAAATGATTCACTGTGTGTACCAAAGAACCAGCCTAGGTCTGTAGAAGAGCTCAGTGTTGTATGCAGGTGGTATGTTGATCCTTAATTCCCAGGATGCCTTCATCAAAATCCAGGCTAAACCTTTATTTGTATCTGAAAGACTTTAGGTGCTTAAATATTTTTTTTTTTTTTGCCAGTAAAACTGTGTAGAGGGTTGGTACTTGCGCATGCCTGGACTTCCCAGAATCTTGCCTGGGCTGAAGCGTTGGCATCCCTGTCCTGCCTATTGCTGACACACAATGGATTGGGTGTTTCTGCATCTGTCTCCTTTGAAGGACATATGCTGGCAGTGCCACCTCTAGATTAACACATGCTGCTAGCGGTGAGTTCGGCATGAGGGCTAGCAGCCGCTCTCCCTTCTACCTGTCTCATGTAGCGGAGAGCGATTAAAGCCCTTCTTTTGTTAACATTGTACTAGTGCAGGGAGGAATACGAGGTTCATGAGGCCAGAGACCAAATGCCAGAGGAGGAACACAGTTGAAGGCTGGCTTGTGAGGCAGGAAGAAAGGGAGCTTCAGCCTGGTTTGTACTACTGAGACTGCTCAGAGATTTTTATCCAGTGACTGGTTTTGACACAACTGAGTAAACACAAAATTTAGCTTAGGTTATATGGTCTTGCAGTAAGTAAAGTATAGTATGGTAGGTAAAATAATTTTTGAGAGGTTTACGTACTTGGGTATTGCTGTTAATTTATCAACATAAAATCTGTGCTTGTTCAGCATCAAGTTTCAAGAATTGCCTGAACTAGATACCATTTCTTCTTAAAAATTGAATATAGCACACATGTAAAATATAACTTAGTTTACATCAGCTAAAATCAGCTGCTCCACTTCTTGCAGTCTTTCGGGCTCTAAAAGGACTGTCCTTTCAGCAGGGGGATGAATAATGCAGGTTGTCTTGTTTCTGTGGGCATTTATTACAGCCACACAGAACAGTTCCTGGAGAGGTTTTCTATTTCTTATTTAGCAGCAGTGAAAATTGCAATTATTCTATTTACTTGGCTTGCCACTATGGCAAAGAGGAATTCTTTGGACTGCGAGGAGGAAATGTTTGTTTTCTCTGGCTGCTCCTTGCATATGCTGCTCCAATTATAATTAAATATGAATATTTACCGATAAAATGGAGCATTTTTCAAGTTCAGTTAAATTGATTTTTAAGATCCAAGATATAGGCATAGGTAACCCATCTTGTGTTTTGTATAATGCTATTCATTATACAAAACTAATAGACAGAGTAGCGAATCAATAAAATATCACCATGCACATCAGATGAACATTATGGCTGTAAATTCTTCATCAGGAGGAATCTGTAGGGGGAAAAAAGGAAACAAAAAGCTAGATCAAAAGCGATGTGGGGAATTAATGTGGAGAAGATGAAAGGGAAGGAAGCGAACAATAGGGTTGATGTAAGTGGAGGATTAAGTAAAGCAGAAGCAATCATTTTTTATGGGACAGATGAAAAGAAATTGAGAATAATTGTTACGGGAGGTGCAAGTAGTGGCAAGTTGAAAATGACATGTATTTAATGGCCGTATGAAGACTAGGACTTGTCCGTGATTTGTGCTATCATTCATTTCCAAGAAGTAGCTTTCTAATAGCTCTTGTAGTATCATGTGCCGTTCTATCAGTGGCATTCACAAAAGCTTATTGGATTCTTTTGTTAGTGAAAATGCCATGCTAGCATCATTGAACATTGTTTAGCTCCAGATAACAATTTTATTTTAAATATTTGAAGCCAGCCAAATCTTCCATTCATGTCTGCTGACCCTTTGTACATGGAGCACTAGGTTAACTAGCTTGCTTAAAGGAGTGTTTACAGACACAGCTCATTATTTGGTACAGCTGATAGTGTGCAATGGGAAGTTCTGAAACTTACTCTGAAAGTTCCTAAAATACAGGATGAACTGAAATTATTGTTAGGGCAAAATGATATCTGTTGTTAAGCGTGCTAAATGCTGTTAATAATGGCTTAGGGTTAAAGAAAGCCCATCTTCCAAAAATATGCATAAGGCTGATGCATAGCTCCGTTACAAGGAGCCCTTTGGGAAGAATGGGGATTGGGGTAGTGGTGTGTTTCCTGGCTGTCCTTTGCTGTATCCCAGCTGCTGCAGAGGGTAAAGAAGCCCAAACCCTGTCTCTCAGACCTCAGGGTCATCCCAGTCCCTCACAGAAGAGCAGCACTACTGCAAAAAATCTGTGTCCTTGTGCTTGGGAAAGACAGTAGAGGAAAATCTGAAGGGTCAGCCTTGCTTTCTTTCTTGGGACTTTATCCAATAGCTAGTTGGGGAAGCCCTGACCAGTGAAGTGGAGGTGGCAGTTGTTCCCAAGAGAAGTTTCTTGTCCATTGGCTTAAAAGATTCTTCCTGACTCATCCCACTTTTTCTCCTTAATTCTGTCCCGTTACTCACACCAGTCAAGAGCCATGATGATTACACCTGTTGGATTTTCAAATTGTTATTGTTATTCCTGCCTGTCCTGTTTGCCAAAGTCTGTGCAAGACAAAGCATTGGACTTGGTGGTGTCTAGAGGGTCATTTTAAAGGGGAAGAAAGTGTGATGGTGGCATAGTATGTAGGTCTGTCACTAGTAATTTGAACGCTGACCCTTTCAACTTTTCGCTGTTTTTCATAACAGTATATTCAAGCCTACCTTCCATCCTTGTTGTTCTTTCTGTGCTGTCCTCAATTCGTCACCACCTTTTGAATAATGAGGCCTTGAGCTACGGATACACGGTTGTACCAGGCTCTTTGTTGTCCTTTCCCTACCACTTATGTTAGGTTTGACTTTTAATGTGTGAAACTAGCTTTGTTAACATTGTTTTCTAGGTAGGGCCTCTATATAAACAGGGACTGTGATTTCCCTGCTCTGAGATAATGTCCCTTGCCTTTTTGACCTGGGGTTACACTAGCTGCTTTGGCGCTTTATTGAATCCCAAACTCTTTTTTTGATTTGTTGGTATTGTCTCTTAACTTTATGGGGATTTCCCCCAGTGTTTCTAATTTACTTTTGGAAACTTTTTGTAAAATGTTGTTCAGCTTTTTAAACACTTTCTGTCAACTTCTTCATTTTTTGTTTTACCTACTCTTGCACTAGTACTGTATTACACTTCCTGTTTATACTTGCATAGAACTTCTCAAACTCTTTAAAAATATTGAGGAATTCTTAGCATTTTTGTTTTGGTTTTGCTTTGTTTCATTCGCTATCTCCTCAATTTCCCACATAAGCTTCATTGGAACAAACACCTTGTACAGTTAGATTTTCTCCTATTTTCTAAATTAAAGTTTATACAGAGCAAAATCTTTAATGTGATATTTTGTCTTGTACCTTCCAGACTCCATGATGCTTCCGACTACTTGTCTTACAATGTCAAAATTAAATCTTGCTTCTTAGTGAGAGAGAATGAATTTCACACCTTTTAAAAGAAATTAAGAAGATCAGCTGATTTCTCCCCTATAGCACGTCACTGGAGATGAACTCCAATTGTCTCTACACAGTCTGTATATACTGTCTTTGTAGTATCTGGTTGACTGATTTAGACTGGTTTATAGCTTGAAGAGCACGATGCCCCTGGCAGAGAGTTTACTGTGAGAACAGGAGCAGAATTAGTTCAGGGGTATTGCATTCCTTGCATTGAGCTCTTCTCTTCTCCTGTCTCTTAAGAGAAGGAGGAACTTCTCTTATGGAGATTGCTTATGGAGATGCTACCTGGCTGGAGCATCTCTGTGCTCTGGTGTGTGGACAGTTTTAAATGACTGGGACAGTGGAATCTCTATACAACAAGCGTACGAGGGTCCCCGTCTGCTATGCAGGATGTTTTCTTCAATGCGTGTTAGACAGAGCCCAGCCAGGTTTACTGGGCTGAGGAGTTGGACCCTTGTTTAGTGTTAGGGAAAAGAAGGAAAATGTTAGTATCTCTGCGGACTGGTAGGCTACATTGGAGAATATGAAATGATGGATATTAGATTGAAAGCTTCTGTCTTCTAAGTTTTTAGAAAAAGATGAAAGAAAAATTAGGTTAATAATTACTCACATACAAGAAATATTAATGGAGTTTCTGAAAGGTCCCAGAAGGTGTTTAAAGATAGCTCCACAACGCGTTTCTGTGAAAGATAATCCTTTTATGACAAAAACTTCAAAAAAGATGTCTGTGTGTTTCCTATGGTATTTAAACCAGCAAAGGCAATAGCAACTGTGGTGTCAGGATGCCCCATTCGTTGCTGCCTGAGAAGTAGGTCTCATGATTGTTTTGTATTCTCTGTGTTTTCTTCTGATCTAGTATCTAATTACATATCTAATTCATATGTTCAGAATTTCACAGTATTGTAGTAAATATGCAGCTTAATATGTGGCAATAACGTGTTTTATTTAGGACAGTATAAAACTTACTCAGTTCTTGTTGACAACTGTTACAAAGAGGTATATTTTCGATGTGCCCAAAGTCTGAATATTTATGGGTGATTAAAATAAAGAGGTTCTTTAGCAGGTGCTGACTGCAATTTTGTAGTTACGGTACTGTAAGCACTTCATGAGGTTTCTCTGTTGAGGAAATTATCTTTGTTTAATGCTAAAGGATGTAGGTAATCTGTCTCTAATGCCAAATTGTTTCAGGGTGTGCACTTCACTTTTTCCCCTACATTTACGCAGATTGGAAAACTGAATGTTCCAAACAACTTGTGGAACTCTTTCCATATCAACTTTTATGTGCTAAAAATGTAATTAAGGTAGTTCAGCCCAAACCAAAAAGGAACTCGCATTTAATTTACATGGTGTTTTTGAAGGAAATATTATTTATTTAACTGGTTCTATTAGCATGGTGAATTTGAGTTTACCATGGTAAAAGTCAGTAGCAAGCCACTATCGCCTATTTAAACATAAGTAGCTGAAACCATGAGGAAATACTGAATTTGAAGAGGTGTCTATTCACAAACAGTACTTTTATGCCTTTTGAGTGGATTCATGGTAATCAGTTTGTTAACATAAACAATACAATCCCATTAACTGCTAAGGTAAATAGCATTAGATGTAAACATCTTTTTTTACATTGCTACATGACTTGATTTGTTCTGCTTATGGAAATGCTTCAAAACTTTCTAACGTTTCCTTTTTTGTGTAAAGTGGCTTATGACTCTTGTGGTATCTCATCTCCCTGCTGTGTCAGCTTTGCATCCTTATCCCTTGTGGACCAGCCTGTGTTCTTCCCTTTTCTATTTATCACTGACATCTCTGGAGTGGTGACATTCTCAGTCCCTTTCCTGGGCTTATTTTAAAAGCTAGAGGAAGGGTTTCTAAATAGGGAACATGCCTACTATTACTCCTGGTAATTCCTTACAGTTCATTCTTTTCCCTGCAAGGTGGCTGGTGTGTTTTGATAAAAATTAGTATTGTTGTCTTGGTGCTGTTCAAACATGCCCAAGAGAGATGATTCAAGTGTGTGGTTGTGGAGCAGGGAAGGGATTTGGGTAAGCATCTGATGATGCTGTTACTTCTGACCAGCTTCTTGAAAGTCATCAAGAAGCTTTGATTTTTGAAGTTATTTAACTTGGAAACTAACCAAACAATGGGAGTAGGCTTACAGGTATTTTTATTGCATCTAGTCTTCTCTTCCCCAATGCTTCTTTCTATTTAAAAAATGAAAGTAGTTTTTTTTTTTTGTCTTCTGACTGTAAGAAAGGTCTCCTACAACCACTATTTTTCTTATACTTGGAAAACTGTATAACTAGTCTAGCTGTTACCCCCTCCTTCCCCCCCCCCCCCCCCCCCCCCCCCCCCCCCCNCCCCCCCCCTTAATCCAGTAGATTGATACAGCATACAGAAGCGTTGCCTTTGGCTATTTGATTGAAGGGCATACATTGGGTTACAGATGATATCAAAATAGATTTGGCTTTAAAAAGAATCAGATTTGATTCCATGATACGCTTATTGTCCTGAAGCATCTGGGGCAGTTTGGGGAAGATATGCAACAGCAGATATCTTGCATGTAAAGCTTTTAGTTTAAGTGGTGAATAACCTTGGGCTGGGGATCTCCGAAGGACTACCAGTGACCTATATCCTGTTGTGACAGCTGAGAGCAGCAGGTTGGAACTGCTGGATGAAATCCATACCCAGTTGCCCACTGTAACTTTCTTCTTGTCACTGCACAATGTCAAATCAAAGACACTTTTTTCTTTTTTTTTTTTTTTAACCTGTTGCTTATTCTAGCTGTTTACTAATTTGAAGAGAAGATAGCCTTGCTGCCATGGTGGTACAATAGGAAAAGTAATTGAAATCAGTATCTGACTCTGT
Source organism: Himantopus leucocephalus (assembly GCA_003993805.1). Lineage (NCBI taxonomy): Eukaryota > Metazoa > Chordata > Aves > Charadriiformes > Recurvirostridae > Himantopus > Himantopus leucocephalus. The sequence continues at coordinate 169,201,317 of RSEF01000001.1, read as the reverse complement.
CCAGTGTGGGCATCCTCCATACACAACTAGGCCAAGATAGAGTACAACTTCCAAATATAATACAGTGGTGCTTTTCTTTCTTGTTAGCAATTTTGGAGCCTGCTGATTTTGTTGGATCTCTCTATAGAGTTGTAAATGGTGTGTGAAATAAAACACCACTTCTCGGTTGATGGATATCGCCTTCATGATTTCAAATGCTCTTCAAATTGCTGTGGTATGCTTGGTTTAGACCAGACGTGGAATTCTACCTAATGCATATTTCTCAGTTTAGAAAGGAGACCAGTAGGTACTAATTTTTTTTTTAATGCTGGGGATGTGTGTGCATATGTTGCTCTGCCTGTTGTCTTATTTAAAAAAAAAATATGTTTTTTTTTTAAAAAAAATCTTCCTAATTTATATTTTCCAATGATATTTTTCCAAATAGATATCTGGATAGTGGTACTAGGAGTTCCCTGATAGGCAGTATTAATTTCCACCCCCGTCTCCCAATTAAAAACCCCAGAAATTAGAAACTTGAGAGTTATATATGACTTGTTAGCAGCACGTTGGCAGTCAAGACAGGAATTCGTTAATTCTTGACTCTAAGCTTGAGATACAGCTTCTGGTGATATGGTTGCTCTATTTTTTTAGTATAAAAAAAATCTTTTCTTAGCTTCTGTATCCTTATTGCATAACTTTCACTAAATTAATATATGTGTTAGATGAATGCTTAAAATCTATTTCAAAATGTATTGTTTGTGTAAAATGGTAGTATGAGTTTTAGTCTGTCATGTTTCGTAGTGGCACTTTGGTATGGTAATGTTATTCTGCTCTTTGAGAATTTATACTGTCAAGTGGGATAGGGCTTGGGATCCCTGTGTGCCTCTGAAGGGAAAGAATGGAAACTCCACATCTGAAAGTCATTTAGGAATCAGACTTGCGTAGTGATTTCACTGTATAGGTGTGAATCATATCTCAAAAAGCTACTAAAACTGCAGTGTCTACCTTATGACTATTTTACCAATGTATTTTTAACTCCCAGCATAATGCTCTTAATGACCCGTATTCTGTCATTGGTATCTATGCTAGACCCCTTTTCAAGGCAGAGAATGAGAATATCCCCAACACATTATCCTATCAGCTAAGGAAAGTTGGAGTGCAGCGCAACTTTGAAAGTGCCCTGTATGCACATGATAGTAGCAATACTGTTTGAACCACCTGCCCCATTTTCCAGCCATCTAGGAGCAATACCTGTAGCCAGGCTGGAGCATATTTAGCTAGGCAGAGCCAGGGCATTTGTCTCGGTAGAGCAACTGGAAAAGGAAAAGTACGGCACGTTCTTTCTTCTCTTTCGCACTGGTCCTATAACAATAGACACTCATATTCCCCAAACCAGCTGTGCTTTTTGTGTCTGAAGCTGTTGCCAGCAATTGTCAGTGATTTGTAATGGCCGATTTATTTTCTTGCTGTATTTTTAACTTTTTTTTTTAAACTTTAGTGGGCTCAGGCAGGTTACAAGTACGAGATGTCATAGAATCATAGAATGGTTTAGGTTGGAAGGGACCTT
>RSEF01000001.1:169134101-169152897 GCA_003993805.1 Himantopus leucocephalus | reverse complement strand
TCTAAACAGCTTATGATCTAGACACCTGTTGGACATTAGGGTGATCCAGTTCATTTAATAAAGGTCACATTGGAACACCCATTTAACTCACGGCAGAAAGGATGCTGGGTGAAAAGAGGAAAGGAAAACTCACACAAACATTACTCATTCAGAAAATGCTAAAACTCAGGCTATGAACAGCCTTTGATATTTGACCTCTGCAGATGGCCTGTAATTAAGACTCTAATCCTTTAAATACTCAAACACACTTAACTTAAAGTTAATAGGATTAGTCACATGCCTGAAGTGTGCATGGCTGGAGCAAAAAACTGTTGTTGAGTACAGATGATTAAAAACTTGCAATGAAGTCACTTTCTGGTGGAATATTGTCATATATTTTTGAAGTCTTTTCTAAACAGTTCTAGTCCCACGTAATTTCCTAATGTGAAAATATTTAACAAAAATAAAACTTTGTTAAGTTCTTGCTTAAAAAGGTGTACTCAAAAAGAATAAATCGATCTGAACACTTTCAGAGGCAGATATTACAGGTTCTTGGGCGATTTGAGAAGAGTTATTTTGGTTTTCTGGAAGATGTAGGTTTAAATTCACTGACTTTCACAATTCTTTCAAAGAAAGTTTGAGATTAAACGTGCACAGAACCAAACAGATCAGAGAGTTACTGTTAAAGGAGAAGCCACTGCCTGAGCCTTCACACACCATTCAATGAGCCGCACACACACCACCTGAGTCTTTAACTGCTCAGACCACGGTCTCTTTGCAGCGGGTGACCCCAGTGGGCTGACGGGTGCCCCTTCTGACTCCTCACATACACACTCACACACACCCCTACTCTCGGATGCGCTCCCTCCTTTTTCAGGCTCGACCCTAGGTTTCCCGCAGCAGAGTCTCAGGCATCATATTTTATAAAAATAAGTCATTTAATTGAAATGTACAGCAGCAAGGTCAGCCGGGGCTGGGTGGCTCCGAAAAGGGAGGGACCTCGAATAAAGAAATCCCTGGGCAATTACACCCTTGTGATCTGTACAGCCGTCCCTCACGTGCTGTTCACGCGTCTTTTAGTCCAATGGTGACTTTTGGTCTGGGGTCTTCTGACACCTGATTGGATTCTTTTTCTGCATCGAGGCGGGCTGCTGACTGCTCTTACCCTGTTGATTTGCAGTCTCTGCTGACAGTTGTGGCCTCCTTATCTTCTGGTTTATGCTTCTTGTGCACCTGAGCTCGCTGGCAAAACACAGGAAACTGAAAAGCCCAGACTCAGGGAAAACACTACCAAAACATCAGTGTGTTATCAACATTTTTCTTATACTAAGAGACTAAACACAGCACTGCCCTAGCTGCTAGGAAAATTACTAAGAAAATTAAGTCTATTGCGGCCTAAAGGCTTCAGCAAATCTATCTACTCATGCTAAGTAAAGCTAAGCAAACAGCATCAACCACACCATATTATAACCCTAAGTAATTTATTCTAATTAAAACTTTATTTAAGCTGAACAACCAGTATCTCTCAATAGTTACAAAAATACAAAGAAACATATTCTGTCTTGGTTTTTATTTAACAGAAATATCAGTTTGGCTTAAAGGCGCGAGAGTTGTTTCTTCTCTTGTCGCTGACAGACTAGGTGTACTTGGGAATTCTGGCAAGCTTAGTCTGGATCAGTTCATCAAGTTGTAAACGCATGAAAAGATTATGAAGAGCGAACACAATTTGGGAAGTGATTTAAGATACGGGGAGGGTAGAGCTATAGGCACACACATCGCGGAGGTTCCCATTTGTTGTTGCACAACTGCCCGAAGGAGAGACTGGACCACAAGGCATTGCACTGATGTGTAACATCTGCTAGATCTGGGTTTAAGTGCCACGGGTGCAATCTGGGAATCCTGACACAGCTCAGCATCGCTTGCTACTGCCCTGTAAAATGCCTGCAGTGTACATTTACACAGTGCTATTATTTCTCCCATTGGCCTTAACACAGACATAAATCCCCTCTGCTGAAGGACGTGTGATACCACAGTATTGTCACATACAGGAAAAGATAACAACTGTGGTTAAAGGTTTCCAAAAAGTGGCACACAACAAACAACTGCAATGCCATCCCCTGGCCTGGTTGTAACTCCTCTTTTAGATGCAAGGAGAGATTTTTCTCCACTCATCTTCAGGATCAGTCAGCGGAATAAAGGCTGCATTTAGCCAAGTATTCCTGCCAATTCTAACACGGACCAAAGTAAGCAAACATAAAAGCCAAAGAGCAACAATCATCTCTGTCAATACTGTTGTTGTTATACAGGAATCTGACTCATACTAAAAGGCGTCTGAAGGAAGGGAGCAGTGGAGGTACAAGAAATTCAAGACGGAGCAGGGAAATTCTGATTAAAGAAGCACCACAGCAGCGATGGGGTGGCAGATAAGACTACCAGAAAATGGCATCGTATCCTTCTTGACAGTACCACCAGGGGGTAACAGAATGCCAAAAATGAGAGAAAAATTGGTGAACCACTCACTGCTTGTGAAGACAGACTGACTAGAAAGTCTTAAAAAAAAAGATACTTAAACTGAAAATTTAAAGCAAGTAACAATATAAAGAGGGCGGAAACCAGAAAAGGTGATCTAGGTCTGAGTCAGAAGTAAAAAGTCAGTGCAATGTCTTATGGAGATGAGAATTAAAAGGGGAAGAGAGAGAAAGATTAAGTTCATATAGGACAAGAAGTTAAACCAGGACTGTGAAACCAAGAGAAAGCAGTGGGAGATCAGGAGTATCTACTCTGCACAGAGCCAGGAAGAGAGATACCATAGCAAGCATTACAGAAACAACTTCAGATCTTCCATAGTTCAAGAACTACAAAAGCCCGGTGAGTTAACTGGTGCAGTGCCTCAGTCAAATAAATTGTCCTGTTCCTCCCCTCAATTAGGGCCACACCGGGCGTCTTTACACCAGGCTGCAATGTGGCTTGTAGCTACACCCAGGAAGGAATTTCAGATACGGAAAAAATACAGTGAGGGTAGCAAAGAGGCACAGGGAGACTGGAAAAGGCAGGAACCTGGAGGAACTGAAAGTGAAGAGTGGTCAAGTAACACCAATGTTAAAGAAGAATTTATGTAAAAGAAGGATAAAATGAAGAAAAAAAAAGAAAAAGCTTCCTTTTAGTGCCCAGGTTTCTATGAGCACTGTGGAGCAGAGGAATTTTTGTCAGGTGGATCCCGGATAACAGTAATAGGAAAAGAGCTGACAACCGAAGCAAGGGAAGAGTATTCAGCCAGCTCGTGTTCTTGCACAATTTTCCGGGTAGTCAGAGACTTGGAAAAACATTTGAGCACACACAGAGCGTTTTGTTTGGCCACTCCGAAGGTCGGCCTCGCTCCTGGGAGCCCTGTTTTGCCAGGCAGTATTCACTGCTGCTGAAACCCTGACATCCCTAGAAACCAAGCGCCTTCTCCCAAGCATTAGTAAGCCGAGAAAGATGGCTGCAGAAACTTGTCGCCTACCCTTCCTTTGCCAGGGGATTTCTGCTCGGCCGCCGTCCCCTGGGCAGCTGAGCTGGCGCCTGGAGCTGACCCGCTGACCCTGGGGAACGCGAGGGACGGGGGACAGGCGCCCCCACCGCCACTGAAACAGCACGAGCTGCAATTAGAATAAATAAATAAATCAGTAATTTATTGACGCGACTCTATGTCAGGGCCGTGTTTCTCCGGGTGACACTGAGGTGCGCAACGCCGCGGGCCGGGGGAGCCCCAGGGGACACACACACCCCCCCCCACCAGCCCCACAGCGGCGCCAGCTGCTTGCGGAGGGCCGCGGGCGGGGCGGGGGCGGGGCGGGGACGGCCCCGGCGGCGCTTATTAGGCCTCCCCCGGCCCCCAGCGATCCCCCGGGGCTCCCGGAGAGGAGGCGCTACCGCCGCCGCGGTCGTCGGCCGGAGCACGCGCCACCCCTCCGCCTTCCCCCAGCGCACGCCCTTCCTGACGCGAGGCGCTCGTCACAAGGGAAGTGACGCGCGGGGAGGGCAGCGTGACGCCGGCGCGAGGCGAGGTGATATAAAGGGGTAGGCGGCGGCGGCCGGAAGCGAGCGGAGCCGAGCGGCGGAGCGGGTGGCGGGAGGGGGGGGCAGGCAGGCGGGCGGGCGTCGTCGCCTCAGCCGGGCGCGGAGGGGAGCGGGGAGGAGCAGGGCGGCTGCCTCAGACGCCCCCCTCGTCCCCGAGCCAGCCATGGATTTCCGCAATATTCTCGTCATGGCTTCGGAGCAGCAAGGGCTGAACTCGGTGCCGGTGAGCTCGGGGGTGGATGGGACTTGGGGGGGGCAGAAGCGCGAGGCCGGGGCACGGTGACCGTTACAGCCGTTGGGGACCCTCGGCTGCCCGCGCTCTAGTGGCCCCCGGGGGGCGAGGGGGGCGGTTCCCGGGGGGTCGGGCCGTGCGGGGCCCCCGCGCTGCCCTCACGGGGCGTCGAGGGTCTTGCTTGGGCCTCCGCCCCGCGCCTCGGCCCCCGCCTGGGCAGCCGCCCGAGGAAGCCGGTTTGCGGGCCTGGCTGGCACTCGCGGAGCCTGCCCGGCCGGACCGAGGCCGGGCCTGTCGCCTCGCCGTCCGGAGGTACTCGGTTTTGGGGGCTGGAGAAGCGTCTGCCCGCAGGGGGACGAAGCGGGGCTCCTCCTGTCAACAGGTCTCGGCGCGCTTGGAGCTGGGAAGGGGCAGCCGGGGTTTGCGCCTTCTGGTCGTCGAAAATACCGGGATCCTGAGAGCAAAAGCCGTGGTGCAGGGGAAGGCAGCGGTTGTGGTTAAAAGTCGAATAAGTCCTTTTGTTTGCTCTGAAAATAGAAGTCTGCCACGTCTCAAATGCGGGTTGGAGACAAAGAATGACAAGTTTTGGATGAATGTGCTGCATTGTCCAATACTTTGTATCCCTTGCTAAGGAACAGCCTTTAACAACCGTATGGGGTGCTTGGTGAAAGGCCTTTGGTTTATTAAGAATATTATTCTGAAGTCTGTATTTCAGCAGTTTGTATTTTAACTCAAGCTATCAGTTTTGTGTTGATTCAGTATGAAATAATCCACTTACTTGGCTTAATGAAGTCTGGCAATAGGAAGGGTCTGTGGCCTTTTGGTACATCAGTATACTGTGTTTCAGTCCTTTGGCAGGACCCAAATTACAACTCATGTGTGCTTAGTTGGATAACAAATATTTTCTCTTTGGTAGCCACCAGCTAGGGAAACACTTTTTCTGTTGGTTTTTTAACTGAGTGCCGGAATTCTGTGTTTCTATTATTAAGTCCCTTAAACCAGTGTAAATGAGAGGAGGAGGAGTTTTTAGCATAAACTATGGGAAAAGCAGGAAAAACATAATCTTTAGTTCTGACACTGTTGAAATGGAAGCATTCAAGAATTGAGAGTATCTCAGTGTCTCTGTATCACTAGTAAAACTTTGGTAATGTTCACTAACATTGTGACCAGTTGATAATGTGGACCAGCTATGCAGTAGATATGTGTAATTCATCAGATTCCATGTTTTAAAAATCTTATGAAATGTACTCTTTAGCATTTAGTGTGATTTAGTTTGCCTCTGACTCCACATAGAAATGTGGTTTGTAACATAAATATGAAAATAGCAAATATATAAATACTTTAAGATATTTAAATGCTTGCTTTATGATTCTTAAAACAAGGTGTTCCACTAAATTGTCACTGAGTTGTTGTAGTTCTCACTTTAGGTGGTTAAAACTTCTTTTTACCTTCTTAGTTTTCACATGCAGCTTTAATGTACTGTGCCACTATTTTTTGTCACAAATAGTTACAAACCATGATGATAAATTGATGAAATATCTGCTGTGTTCTCTATGGCAGATGTGATGGTCAAGGGAGGCAATCCTGCTTGTTGTGCAGTGGATGGTGGTTTTGTTACTCTTTTTAGAAAAGGCAGGATTAGGATTTGCTTACCTGATTTAACTCATAGAGTGAGAGTGCAATTCAATCCATAGTTGAAGCAGTTTGGTTTCCTGCTGTTCTAGCACGTTAGTGGTGCAGCTTTTAACTGTAAAGTTGGCTTTAGTCTCTGAGCAAAAGTGGAGCTGCATTTGGTACTGTTTGAGGTTTTCTGCAGCTGTTAGGCTTCAAAAGAGGGCCTATGGAGGTTTTCTGATCAATGGACATCAAAGTAACTCCACTGGATCAATCCTAGTATATAAAATATGTTCATATAAGAATAATATAATTAATCTTAAATATTTTTATTAAAAATACCATACAGACTAATTACAAAATTTACTGGTATGTAAAGTTAACAGGTTTCCAGAAATGTTAATTCCTACATTAATCAGCATATCCCCTGAATTTCACTTTGGGAAGTTTAAAATAAATTTTACAGTGCACTAAATATTCCACGCCTATCATAATGAAAAATAGAGTAACATGCACAAGTAGTATATATATTTCAAAAGTAGAAACTATAGGAAAACTCTATTTAAGAAATAATATGGTCTTATATCGTAAAAGAGGGAACTGTGTAAAACAAGTATTGCATCATGTCCCTGTAAAACAGATCTGCTTGTTCATCTCCCTATGGAAATCCAGATTCAAAAGGAAGACTGCTGAAATCAGCCTTTCAGTGCCCTATTAGTTGCATCAGGTTTTGTTTCTAAATAAAACAGTACACATGAACTAGCGTGTATGCTATTAATGATGTGTTGCTAATAATCTTTATAGCAGTTGCTGAAAAGAGCCCCAGTTTTTCCTCACATAATGTTCCATAGGGGTTTCAGTATTGTGTGGGTTTATCTTGTTACATATGTTCATTTCAGTAGTTCATTAGATTTCCAATGTGATCTTGCTTTGATTAGACATGATACCAGTTATGAGATTTAATGTTTATTTCAGTAAGATTTAAATCCTTTGTGTCACTCTTCTGGTTTTGGTGAAATTGGTATACTCTATGCTGCAAGTTTTATGTGACATAATAGATGTGGTGAAGCACTTTGAGATGTTTGTATGGAAGATATTCTTAAAAGTATGAAATTGTATTGCAGTTTATTTTAAAAATACTGAGCATAGTTGGAACCAAGTCATTCTTTTATTTCACCTTGTTTCTATTGTCATTAATAATTTATTAGAAATGATCTTGCATGACTCCCCATGCCTTTTAACTGAGGAGGAATTGTTTGTATATGGAACTTACAAAAAAATCTGATACAGAATAGCATTTAACCACAAAGAGGTGACCCAAAACTGAAACAGCATGTCATCCACATCAGCGCTTGCTGAAGTCTCATTTTAAGTCAGACTGATACATAGTGAATATGAATCATTACAAAATAGCCTCCAGTAAAGTTGACAGATACATATTGCTACCAGGAATTAAGTATTTGTGAGGTAAAACAGTACCAAAATCCCAGAGTTTGTTACAGAGCCTGCCCATGAAGTTGTAATCTACAAACTACTGAAGGATTGCCCGTTGGCAAAAGAAGCACTGCAAGAGAAATACGGAGAATGGCTGTGAAGTACAAATTGCTGTCATAGAATCAGACTCCTGTTTGATTGGTGTGCATTCGTTTATTATGTGGTTAAAACTTGCATCAAAACAGCACCTAGAAATGCTTTGTATTATATCGGCATCCACACGAGGAGAACGGCAAGATACACAGTGTAAAAAGTTGGTAAGGGGTGAGGAGGGCTTTTACTCTCAACTTGAATGAACTTCATAGTTAAGTTCCAGGCGCTTGCAAACACTGACTAAAATGTGTAAAACTTTGAGCTTTTCCTATCCCTGGTCTCTCTTTTTCCTGGTCTCTCTTCTTGCATAAGCAGACGAAAATGGGGACCACAATACCACTACATAAAGGAAAGCATAAAGTATGCTTTTTAGTTTTGTTCTGGTGTTTTTTGTCATGTTTTTGGGTTTGGGGTTTTTCTTGCTTTTTTTACTGTGTGAAGCAACATTTAACAGAAGAAATTTCTGTACTTTTTTTCAGCTAATTGTTCAGCTTGCATGTTGTGACAGCAATTGCAAAATCTTACGAAAATTATTTTTGCATTTTTTAGGAGTAAAGGGTATGACCCTGTTAAATTGGTTTTGGGAGATGAGAGCAGTATGAGCTGATAGTTAAAATACTTCTATCAGTAAAGCCTTTCTCTTGGTAGGGGTTGTTAGAACCTGAAGAGAACCAAACAAATTTAAGTGTACTTGGTAACTACCACTTACTTTGTCATAACTAGATCTTAATAACAGTAGTTGAGAAAGCATATTCTAAGAAAGCCTAACTGCAGTGTGAGGTGCTGGTAACCCCAGCATGGTGTCTGCAGAGTGGACAGTGCTAAGACTGTAGCAGAGGCCCCCGGGCAATTAACACAGATGACCACTTGTCAATTTGGAAAGCTGCCTTTTGAGGAACTAGTATTAGGGCATTGCAGGAGGAGTGACGCAAACAAGGATGTGTGTGTGGCTTAACCGAGTGAAAGAACCATTAGTGATGTTATCAGAAAGTTATACCCTGAAGAATATTTAGAGGGAAACAGGGACTTGCCATTGGAGAAGGCTGCATGTCTTGATGCCTGGTAAGGAAGAACAGGAAAAGTGTTGTAACATTGTACAGGAGTCACAACTTGCTAGTGAAAAACAAGCAAACAAAAAAACCCACCCTGCGAGAACCTCTGCCAGTTGCCCATATGGGATAGCACAAGTGGAATTGTCTTTATGTTGCATGTGCAAGCCTGCAGCAAAAATTATTAGTTGTACAGGTGCTCTACTTGAGAATCAGGTTTGGCAGAATTGATCCCTCATATCTTGCATTGCTACCTACGTAAATATTGATCATTGTTAAAGGCAATACTACTTCTGTTGCTTGTGTCTGGGTCTAATATTTGGTCCAGACCTTCTGGGGCTTCATTTGGATGCTGCAAAGCCTACAATAATTTTGTAAAATCTCTTTTACAGTCCAAGATTTTAGCACTTGAATGCTGACATCAAACCAGCTGCAACTGTATCAGGATCACGTACCACATTTTAAAGTCAGTGATTTAAGAGCAAAATCTTGGTTGCACATTACGNTCAAACCAGCTGCAACTGTATCAGGACCACGTGCCACATTTTAAAGTCAGTGATTTAAGAGCAAAACCTTGGTTGCACATCACACAGTTAAACTTGTGACCTGGAGCTTGCTTGCTGGCCAAAGCTGGCTACTAGGCACTGGCAGTCTGCATTTAAGGGATGAATGTCTTATTTTATATGTATATAAACTATAGGTGATCTATATCTCACCAAAGTTAATGTGCATGTGTGTGANATCTCACACAAGTTAATGTGCATGTGTGTGAATGTCTAGGCACATAAAGCCTGGTGGGTTTTTTATTTGCTGTATTAATACCAATCTATTAAAAAATCTTTTTGGTTTGAGGTATACTTTTCAGAGAAAAATCTGCTGCTTTGTCAGCCATGTAATGTATGCTGGATAGCCCACTGAAACAGTTTATTCTGGCTGTAAGTGGAAAACAAGATTTTGCACTGTAATGGACTTTCCATGATAGTCTTAAAGCACCATTGGTCAGACTGAGAGCCAGTTATTGGGTAGGTAGTTATGGCAAGGGATGAAGGTAAAAACTGAAAAACCTCTGGAGAAATACTACTTACTGGTAGGAAAAGACTTGTTATTTCTTGAGGGTTGACGGCAGGCACTTCCACAGCCTTTACTTTTTCCTTTGGGTGAAGCAGTGTCCACGTTGTCTATCTCAGTAGTACTCAGTTAGAGCTGTCACTAGGTTCTAACCAGAGAGATAATCGGTATTTACAACTTTAGTGCAGTGTTTTAGGAACAGCTTGACCTGCTCTCTCCTAAAGGCTAAACACTTCTGTTTCTCTGTTAATTTAACCAACTTGGCAATAGCTATAAAGAGCCAGAATAGCACAGCTGCTGCTTGGATGATAAAGTAGTGACATGCCCTGGCTTATTTTGTCTGGTTTACCTGCAATCTAATGCATGTTCACTTGCACTGTAAGTAAAACGCTTTATCAGTGCTTGTGGAACATGTGCATGGTTCAGTGCTTTTAACAAGACTAAACTTAAGCTGGTTATTTTATGCTATTTCTAAATGAAGGTGAACAAAACTTATCAACAATAGTAGTGATTCTCAGTATAGAAAATTGGTATTCATTTATTTATTATTATTCATTTAGCAATGTTTTCAGTTGTTAGCCAATATAAAGAAATGCTACCAATAGGAAGACTTTTAAGTCTTGAATTTTGCATAATTCACCACATTACTGGCAGCGGGAAAACAGCTTATCTGTCAAGCTGCTTTACAAACCTGCTCCTGGATGGGACTGTTGGTTGTAGTGCAGCAAAACAAACTCTGAAAACTGCTTCCCCATCACTTTAATTCTTTATAAGGTTTCTTAACAGGATAGATCAATCTACATTTCTCCTTGCTATTTAGCAGTTTTGAAAGGTGCTCCTTAGGCCTAAAACTCTTTCGGAATCGTAAAATCATTTAGGTTGCAAAAGACCCTTTAAATCAAGTCCAGCTGCATCCTCTGTTTTGAAGATGCTCTGTTTTGTCTGTTTTTAAAAACTGTAGAAATTGAATAATTAAATCAAGTTTTGCCAAATTAGGTTACCAATGGCAAAACATGACATGTTTAACTTTGGGAGTAACGTAATTTACATAAGTATCATAATACTATGAGTATACTACAGAGTACCTCAAATTGTTTCTAAGGTACTAATTTGTGCCAGCCTTTTTCTGACAGGATTTTCACTCATAATGTGTGAATTGCTCTGCTTCTCTAATCTGATTTAGATGGAGCATACCAGATTACTTTGGGCCACTGAGTCATGGGCTACATTTGAGCAAAAATTGAGAGGCAGTACTGCATCGTGGTTCAGGTTCTGTGAACTGTTAGGTCTTGGAATACTTTTGGTGTAAACAACGCAAAAGTTGGAGGGAAGAACCTCAGCTTCCCAGAAGAGAGGAGACCGGTTCCAGCTATCTTCTTATCCTTTAAATAGTCCTAGCTATGATGGTCAATTGTAATGATTTAAATTGTAAGTACCAAAAATTGTTTAGTGTTGGAGCTTCTCAAAGTGGTAATGATTTACAAAATCAGTTCTCAGATTGTGCTGAACCCTTGCACAGAGGTGAATCTTGGTAAATAAGCTTGACTGTAGCAGGTCTTTAATGTGATGAGGCAACAAGTCAGGTTTTACTACTGCAATGTATGTGGATGGTGTATCTTTATAATTTTGTTTAGTCATTTCAGAATTTACTAAGGGCACCTACCAATAGCTGTTATCATAGCTGCCTTTCTTGAAGCCAGTTTTGGCTGCATTTTAAAAATGAGTCTCTGAACCTTCTTAATGCATGTATATACAAGGTAATACATGGGTTTGCATATTAGAAATTAAAGTAACCCAAGGATCTAGTCATGTGCTGCTGTTTCAATGAATTAGAAATTAGAAAGAAGGCTTCCATTGGGTGATATTGAAATCTATAGAGAGTTGTGCCTGATTATTGCTTCTAAAACATTTGGATGTAGGTATCTTTACCAGATATTTTAGTTTATTTTTTAGTTATGTTTCATAAGGCTATATGTGGATAGGAAGATAATTATGGGAATACTGACTTATGTGGCCTTTTTTAGTGATACTGTTTTTATTCGGGACTGTATTTCACAGCTGTTTCATTTGGTGAGGATCCTAACTTTCCATGTGGAAGATCTTGGTTTAGGTTGTAATCTGTTGGCTTACTACTGAAATCCAGAAAAACCCTCAAACCTCAAATACAGTTGGTTTGGGTTTTTTTCTAAATGTATTCTGCTTTCCATCTGCTTCTGGGTTTAACTGGTTTCTATTGTATTTATCTTTGCAAGTGTCTCTGTCCTTCTCATTGCTTTGTGTGTCTTCTGTAGTCTGTTTGTGGGAAGAAGATCAAAAAAGTCTTTGTTTCTTTCCATTTTATCATTCTGAAGCCTGATCTGATAATTGGTACATTTCTGAAAGGTAATGTTTGAACAGGTGTAGCACACTTGTTCAAGTGTTTGTTATAGATCCCAGTAAGAAAGGCACTCAGACTCTTTAACATGATTAAAATAGCGTATAACAGGGGGAGGAGAAAAGGGGATACCATAGGTAACTTTACACCTGTTCAGCTGCTGGAACCCTGAGTTGTACAAGCACTGGGCAGACATTTAGGCATGGCAAGCTGTGTAAATCCTGTCTGTAGTGAGGATCCACCAGTATTGTAGTTTTTAGAGGTTTTGTAGGATGTTCTTGGAAGTAAACAGCTCTATCATTTCCACTGCCGAGAAAAAGGATGTTATATGAAAACATGCTGCTTCACTTCAAGATATGAGACATAGAATCATAGAATATTAGGGTTGGAAGGGACCTTTAAAGGTCATCTAGTCCAATCCCCCTGCAGTGAGCAGGGGTATCTTCAACTAGAGCAGGTTGCTCAGAGCCCCATCCAACCTGACCTTGAATGCTTTCAGGGATGGGGCATCTACCACCTCTTTGGGCAACCTGTTCCAGTGTTTCACCACCCTCACTGTAAAACATTTTTCTTCTATCTAGTCTAAATCTACTCTTCCAGTTTAAAACCATTACACCTTGTCCTATTGCTACAGGCCCTACTAAAAGAAAGTTTGTCCCATCTTTCTTATAAGCCTCCCCTTTAAGTATTGACAGGCTGCAATAAGGTCTCCCTGAAGCCTTCTCTTCTCCAGGCAGATTACACCACGTGCAAGTAGTGTAATTGCCAGGTGCCAAGTGGGGTCTGTGTATTCTGTCACAATTAGTCTGCTGAGTTCATCCAGTGGTCTCAAGTGATAAGTATAGTAGAGTACAGGCCTGTGCCTAGTCAGGTTAAGTGATATGCGATCATTAACTCCTTGATGTTCAATAGTTTTCTGTTTAAGATCAACTGCAGCTGGAACTAAATATCGCTGGGTTTAGATCAACCCACTAAGTGTGCTGGTGAAGTCAGTTCCAACTTACTTGTGGAGTAATTCCATTTTTTTAGTTGATTTATTTGTTTTTACTGAATAAGATAACCTGAAACTGAAATGAGTGTCCACAAAGAAGCTGAAAGCCCTAATGGACCTGTAAACCTGCAGTCTGAAATTGAATAGACTCTGGTAGCTTGAGCTGTAGTCTGCTTTTGTTTCCTGCTTGGTCAAAGAGTAAGGCTGAACTGAAATATTTTTATTCCATTACTGATGCATCTGTTGCATTCCTTCTCAGTCTGGTGCATTTTATTCATTTCTCTTGGTTTCCCTACCTGTCTTCTGGTTTCCTGTTCATTCCTTCAGAAAGCTGAGTGCTCTTGCTGTGGATGAGTGCAATGCACATCACTCAAAAGAGAAAAGCAGCAATATATTTTTATTGAGATAAAATAATAATTTTGGAGTTCAATAAGTTTGGAATTTAACAAAATTTTAACAGTGGTTTGACAAGGTTCAATAAGTGTGACAGCAACATTCACCTTATTAATTACTGCATGGAAGAAACATACAAAGGAAAATTGAGTTAGAATGATTCACACAGACTGGAGATGAAAAGAGTGAGGAGGACCCTCCCATTGAGTCATGAGGTTCAGAGTGGACCCCTTTGCTTTCTCAACTCCTTTGGGAGCCTAGGTGTGGCTGGATCAAATCATAGTCCCAGACTTCATCAACAGTTTGTCTAATGGAATTATCCATACAATGTTTATGATAATGTTGAGTAGCTACATGGATTAGTAATAATATTAATTCAGCATGCTATCAGTCACTTACCAAGGATCTGTCATGGATAAGGGATCTCTCCGCCTAGGGTGAGGAAGGATCTTTTAGTCTCAGATAGAGAATCTCTAACCTTGAGAGGCGCCCTTGTTTAAGGGGAAAGTCACCTGGCATGCAGTCTAGCTGCAATTCAGGGAGAGTTCAAATTTTACCTGATGGTAATATTTATAGGGTGAAGCAGTTGGCTGCTAGTCAGTAGTATAGACAAGATAGAGGTCTTCATTTTAGGTCTGGTATCTTGTTCTGTACTTTGGTTATCTTGCACTTCTGGGTTTTGAAACCACCTTTCAAAATATTTTTCAAGACACCTGTATGCCCTTGTACATGAACCAGGGGCTTTCTGGCTTGCAATTTCACCCCAAGGACGTGAGGCTTCTTAATCAGCCTGAACCAAAGTATGGCTAGGAGTCAAGTGTATCTGTCACAACTCTCAGCTTCAGTGGGAATTCATTGTTTGTTTATTCTGTACCATCTGTATGCTTAAAGTCAACTATATGACTGTTATGCAGCTCCTCAGTTTTAAAAAACTTTAAGATTTTTACATTCCATAACATTTCTAACATATTTATTTGTTCTTTACAGAAAAGGTACAGTTTAGCTGTTGGTCCTCCCAAAAAGGTTCCAAAAGTCAAGGGTGTAGAGTCTGCAGCAGTGCAAGCATTTCTCAGACGGCAAGAAGAAGAAAAAAGAAAAAAAGGTAACAGTCAAAAATTTCTTTCACTGACTCTCTGAAACTTTGTCACCTTCTTCAAAGCTCTTGCAAATACAGCTACACATCTGTTTCTGGAATTTATGCATGTAATTGCCGAGGGAAAGCCAGGACTGAGTAAGGACTAGGGATGTTTGCATGCTTTCCTAGGGAGCTAAATATTAATTGGCTATATTGGCATTTACTGTTTGAGTTTGAGAAGTAGTTAAGGTGAAGAGATATTGCAAGAAACAATCTGGACTTCTGGTAACTTAACTTTGAAAAGCTTTATCTGTGCAAAAAAAAGGTAAGAGTTCCTGTTGTTTCTTAATCTAGTGTATTGATACAGTCTGTACTTTAAATTTGTATGGCAGAGGCTTTGTTTGAGCCACGTTTTTTTTCCACTGTATTATATTTCCTTTAAATAGTCTATGGAATAAACTAATACTGCGTTGCTTCTGATGTTAATGTTTTGTTAAAGGTAACCAAATCTGATGGACTGGATGGCCCAGGGTATTCCTCCTCTCTTGGCTCAGTCATGAGCCGGCTCCTTATCCCTACTGCAAGGTCCAGCCAGAAGCAAGAATGAGCATGAATTCCAAATATCCTGCACACTCTCATGATACAGTCACAGCCCTTGACAATAGAATAACATAGGCAGGGGATGGTACCTTTACAGGCGCACAAAGCATGAGTAGGCCAATCAATTTTCTAGGAAATCAATTTTCTAGAACTCAATTCCTGAGTCCTTCTGGTATTTGGCCCCTACTCCCTTGGTCCCTCCAGTATCTGGCATTCGGACCTCTCATCCTATTTACCAGCTAGTTCAGCCTGAATTTTGTCAGCAGGTCACACAGACTCAAGATAAAGAGCATGCATATGCAGAAAATAGCTAAAAACAGTTCAGTAAGAATATAGGACAGGCTGTGGAGACAGGGCACAGGGCTCTACCAGACAGGCTGCTTCTGTCTCTCCCCTACACCCTGCTACACATACACTCAGCCTGTTTTCCAGTTCATATCCCCCTAATGCTCTTTGATTCCCTCCCTTTCCTTATCTTCCCTTAAACATCTAATAGTAAATTCTGTGCAGTCTCAAAATTCTCTTGCTCAGTCTCAGCTCCTTCCATTACCCAGAGATCCTATATGTCCTGTACCTCCTCACAGAGTAATTCTCCTTAGTTTGCATAGCATTCTGGAGAGCTGCTTTGGTTGAGTCGCCATAGTGAATTTTGCAATAGCGGCATTTGACTTAATTGTTTGCCTTTGTTTGTCGGAGTAGCTGATTCAGGTGGGTTAGCTTGCCCTGTTGGCAGACCTCTGGTCACTTTCTGATCTATTTTGAATAGCTGTTAGCCAGATATCCTTAAACTACTGTCCTAAATGATTTGTCAGAAATTAAAATAAAAAGTAGTGCTTTTGCATAACTTTCTCCTGATTTTTTTTTTACAGCACTGGAAGAAAGAAGAAAGAAAGAAGAACTCTTGGCTAGACGTATTGAACTAAAACATGACAGAAAGGCAAGAGCTATGGCCTCACGAACAAAAGATAATTTTTATGGCTATAATGGCATTCCTGTTGAAGAGAAGCCTAAAAAGAGGAGGGCTTGTGAGAATGTTGCTCAGGCCCCAGAGGCTGAGTATGCAACAGAAGATGAAGCTGAGCAACTGGAATACAGTCAGACTGAATCTGAGCATGAGCAAGAAGAATATGAAGAGAAACCTTCCAAAGCTGCAGTGAAACCAAAGGCGCCTCCCAAAACTGCACCAGCACCTCTGAACTTTGCAGAGCTCTTAAGGCTTGCTGAAAAAAAACAATATGAACCTGTGGAAATAAAAGCAGTGAAAAAGGTAGAAGAGAGACCCAGAACAGCAGAAGAATTGAGAGAGATGGAGTATTTGGGACGCAAAAACAAAAGAGTAGAAATGCATAAGAAAAGTGAGAAGGAGATTAAGAATACAGGGATATCTAGTTCTTCAAAAAAAGTGACTTCTCAGAAAGAATCTGTAAATGCTAAACTTAACAAATGCTCAGTAGACAAACATTCCACACCAAAAAGCAGTGTGTCATCTTCTATGAGCGGTACAGATAAGAAATCCAAAGCACCAGCGTTGACTGAAAAACACTCACGGTCATCATCTTCCTCCAGATTTGATCAAAAGGAAAAAACCTCACAAAATGGCTCCTTAAAAAGCTCTACTGGTAGCAGTCATAGTAAATTACCTGTTAATGGTACTGGAAAGTCTGGCTCAAGCTCTCATGTGCCACCCTCAAAACCAGCGGCCAATGGGGCTCAGAGGCTACCATCTGCTAAAGAATCCAGCCTGAAAAAGTCTGCCCATACAAAATCAGGAAATGCTGCAGCCCTTCAGCATGGAATCAACTCCAATGCAAAACGATCAGGCAGTAGCTTAGGAAAAGGAGGACCTGGACATCCAGGTGGCGGTTCAAGTGCAGGACCTGGGCGATCAGGCAGCAATTCTGGTGTGGGACCTGGAAGGCCAGGAAGTGGTTTAAGCCCAGGACCTGGGCGACTGGGCAGCGGTTCAGCTGCAGGACCTGGAAGGCCGGCTGGCAGCTCAAGCACAGGACCTGGGCGACTGGGCAGTGGCTCAGGCATGGGACCTGGAAGGCCGGCTGGCAGCTCAAGCACAGGACCTGGGCGACTGGGCGGTGGCTCAGGCATGGGACCTGGAAGGCCGGCTAGCAGCTCAAGCATTGGACCTGGGCGACCAGGCAGCAGCTCAAGCATTGGACTTGGGCGACCAGGCAGCAGCTCGGGCACTGGACCAGGAAGGCCAGGCAGCAGCACAAATGCAGGACCTGGACGACCAGGCAGCAGCACGGGTACAGGACCAGGAAGGCCAGGAGTCAGGCCAAGCGTTGGACCTGGGCGACCAGGCAGCAGCTTGGGAGCAGGACCGGGAAGGCCAGGAATCAGTCCAAGCACAGGAGCCAAGCGACCAGGCAGCAGCCTGGGAACAGGACCAGGAAGGCCAGGCATCAGCCCAAGCGCAGGACCTGGGAGACCAGGCAGTGGCTTGGGTACAACTGTAAAACCGAAGTGTACTGTTGTATCGGAAACTATTTCTTCTAAAAACCTCGTTGCGAGACCTAGCAATGGACAGATAAATGGAATGAGATCTTTTCAAGGCCATAGACCTGTGTTTCATCCACAAGGTATAAAGTTCTAGAGCAAACAATTTTTTCACTTAGTTATTTGGTTTGTATTTTTAATGTATGTCTGAGTTGAGGTCACTGAGGGTCTTTTCCTAATAGCATCTATAATTGTCAGACTTGGACAAAATAACATATTTGCTTTTTAAAGAGTGCATTTAACAGTAGAATGCTTTTTTCTGCTTTGCAACTTTTTCTTTATTTTTACCTATGCTCATATTCCTTGAAATACAGACCTGGGGTGTGAAGTATTACATGAAAGTAAACTAAGCAGCCTGTGATGGATGTTGGTATATGAATGCTGTTAGAAGGAAAAAAAAGGAAGGATTCACTTCCTGCATAGCTTAATTATGCTTAGTTTTTAAAATTTCATAGTGTCTTAAATAACAGATGCTTGAAGTGGTACATGAAAATTAAAACCACACAGCAAACCCATGACTGATCATTAAGTGTTTTGGCAAATTCACCTTATCAGTAAGCAAGCAGTTCTAAAAAAAATCATTTCTGAAGAGACGCAAGCAGCATGGACTCTAGCAAATGAGTGCCTAGAAAACCCTGAACAAGAATATAGACTTCTGTCTGGTAGTTTCCTGATGCAGTTGGTGATGCTGATATGTAATCTTTGATAGCACAATGTAGAGGAAGTATTTCCTTTTACTGAGTTTCTGAGAATTGCTAGTTAACTTGAGGCAGAAGTTTTCCACCTCGAAGCCCAGAGCTGTAAAATGGCTGTGCCCATGGTATAGCAAGGAGAAGTACTGTTATATTAATGTTATTGATGATTTTTTTCATTCTGTCGTTTAGGTTTTGGAAGACCACCTATTAGTTACAAGAGACAAATAGAAGATGATGATGATGACGAATATGACTCTGAAATGGATGACTTCATCGAAGATGAAGGGGAACCCCAAGAAGAAATATCAAAACATATTCGGGAAATATTTGGCTACGACCGGAAGAGGTAAGAAAAATGTCAATTTTAAGATATTGCAGAACAAGCAACAGAACAACAGAAATTAATACAGTTCAACAAATAAATGTTTTAGAAATAGGGGAAGTGCCTGTATCCTGCACAGTATACTGCATCCAGCTCTGGGTCCCCCAAAGTAAGAAGGATATGGACCTGTTGGGGTGAGTCTAGAGAAGGTCCACGAAGATGATCAGAGGGCTGGAGCAACTCT
>RSEF01000001.1:169117904-169133690 GCA_003993805.1 Himantopus leucocephalus | reverse complement strand
GGATGAGGCTTTGAGTAACCTGGTCTAGTGGAAGGTGTCCCTGGCCCTGGCCAGGGGGTTGGAACTAGATGATCTTTAAGGTCCCTTTCCAACCCAACCCATTCTATTCTATCATAGAATTATGATATGGTTGGTGACTGCCCAGCTCTCCAGTCTATCCAGATCTCTCTCTACCCTCACAGGAATCCACAGCTCCTCCTCAAATACTCAGTATTCTGTAGAGCATCCTCCAGCTCACTTCCTTATACTTTACTTTTTCCAATTTCAGTGTCAGTGAACAGGATGAGTAAGACAGTAAGAGCAAGTCCTAAGGCTTCTCTATCCTTCTAAGAGAAAAGTTTCTTCTTGCATTGGGATCAATACACATCTCCTCTCAGCACAAACTGATACATGATATAAAACCAACTGTTGTTCTTGTTCACAACTCTCCTCCTAATCTAAAGTAAATTTATAACCACCATTTATAATTTATTTTTATGCCACCACTAAAGAGAAAAGCCTCCACTAAATACCATGGAGAAGTCAGTACTATGCTTTTAAAAAACAGACTGCTTCCACTGAAAGGTCTTGGCTCATGGCAACTACGGTGTAGGAGTTCTGGGTGAACACTTGTACGTCCTCACATCAAATACATTTCACAATGGAAAGCTGAAGGAATGATTTTACAGATAAGTCAAAAATATGATAATTGGTCAAATATGATGTTAACTGAAAATTTTAAAGATAAACATTATCCATACAATGTTGAAAACGCACAAAACATTATTAAATAACTGCTTAGTCCAACTTGGCAGTAAAAGTTACATTTCAGCTCTTGGACAAATCAG
Organism: Himantopus leucocephalus; assembly: GCA_003993805.1. Classification (NCBI taxonomy): domain Eukaryota; kingdom Metazoa; phylum Chordata; class Aves; order Charadriiformes; family Recurvirostridae; genus Himantopus; species Himantopus leucocephalus. The sequence continues at coordinate 169,132,863 of RSEF01000001.1, read as the reverse complement.
TCACTGCCCTCCACAGTGCCATTCCCCCCACCCAAATATCATGTAGTAGAACAGTCTCTGGTAACTCCCAGTCCCCAAATACAGGAATATGTTATTATTTTGAACACCATTTCTCCCAAATTTGACAAACAGTATCTAGGGATGTTTGGAAATCTCAGTTAATTTTACTTCTACATTCTTTAAGCAAATAATCACTTACTGATGCTAATTAACTAAAGAAAAATTAAGTAATATAATTAGCGAGTTACACTACATGTAAATCAGGAAACAGCGTATTACTTAAGACACAGGAAGAAGAGAAACCATACAATAATTTAATTTTGTCATTTTGACATGGCTTAAAAACAGAGGTGATGAACAAATCACTTCTCATTTTCAACACGTGGACATTTCTTTTAAAATAGATAACTCAAATTATTGTCAAATGACAAACTTTCACCAGGGTTCACCATTTACTCCACTATAACTATCAATTAATAAACGCATGCTTCTGAATACATAATGCACTACATTTTTTACTTTCAACACCTGGTGTCACCAGAATAACGCTGTATATTTCTAAAATGCTCTGCAGCTGTCTGTGCTTTGATTTTAGGGCAGTAACACTTCAGAAGAAGTGGAACCATAGAAAATTATGGGAAGCGATGCACACAGACAATTTTTGTGGTTAACTGATACATTATCAGTTAACTGACCATGACAGGTCATTTCAAAAATGAAACTCAAGGTGTCTAAAAGCCTTCAACCTTTAGTCAAAGTCAGAAACCCTTAGTCAAAGTCAGAAAAGGCCTGAAGCAAAGTGAAAATTCTGCTGTATCCCCATATTTTGAGCAAGCTAAATCCTACACCTGTTTTGCAAAAAGGCTTTAACTGGTGACTTCTACTACACCAGAATTTAGCTAATTGCAATCAAATTTTGTACTGGCTATTTGCTACTTTTCTGTCTAGTCTAGGTCTGTAATAATTGGTTATTATGATGGTTCCACTGAAAATAGAGGGGAGTGAAGTCGATTGATTATTGTTTGGAGCTCCTTGGATCTCCAAGATACTAAATAAAAAATTAAGTATCAAAGAAGATTTAATTAATCCCAGTCTCTCCTTCCTTTCACTCTGTCAGCAAGACAGAGCTGATAAAAAATTGACAAATTCATGGAAAATGCAAAGAGAGTCAGAATTGGTGACCCTGTATTCCATTAAAATAATGGGAAAGTACATGTATTTATTTGCTTTAAACTTCAGATAACAGGCAGAAGAGAATGAAAGCTTTCTCAGTTTTTGATGATTATTTCAAAACCCAAACAGAATTAGGGCAGGCAGTTAGATCAACTGGTACAAGATTTAAGTTGTGCTATGTTTTTTTTAAATATAGCTTTTCAAATACATTAGTGAAAGAATCCCGAACTTTTGAAAAACGAGTCATAAGCTTACACAAGGAAGATTGCAATTACTGTATGATAACAAACGAACACAATACTTTAGAGACTTCAGAACCTTTTGATTCTATTTTGGAAGAAAATTCTGTACCGTAAAACAGAGGAAGATGTGGTCAAGATACCTGTAGTTCATTTTGTAGAAACATATTCAGACTCACACTTCCCTTTCACTAATTACACGAGTTTCCTACAGTAGACTTTCTAGAAGTCATATTGTCTTTCAATACTTTTTCAGTAAGATATAGGGACTTCTATAGGTATGGGTTTTTCAGGTTTTAGTACAACCATTTTGGATTTTAAAGCTGGAACAAAAAGGCTAACACTGGCATAGGAATTATTTTCAGATGAACACATATCTAGGATCTGTAGACAACGTTTGGAGGAGATCCCTATGCTCCAGCAAGGCACTTGCTAGTTCTCAACTGATTTTTGGGGCAAGATTTTTGATGATAGAAGATCACCTAAAAGGAAGATAGGCAAGCCACACCACCTTAAATACTGCTATTAAGTAACATAACCCCATATAAACCCCATTAAAGAAGAAAAAAAAAAAAGGTCATGGAAAGCAGAAAAAAAGCTGAAGCCTGAGAAGAGGGATGCTGAGTCATTAATAAAAAGGAGCTTTTCTCCCAATTGTTTGATTTAAACAGATGTTAACATTAACAAATAATTTTTAGAAAAGACTATCTAAGTCTGGTAGGCTAACAGAGTTAGACAAGTTTTACATGCATGATTTATTTAGTATAACACCACCACTTGATCTCTCCAGCTTCTTCAGCATTTCAGAACAAAAAAAACTCTCAACAACAAAAAAATAAAACAAACACACCCTAGAAGTTTGCTGTAAAACAAAGCATCAATTATTACTCCCTAGCCCCTCATTCCTTTTTAAAAGGGAAAAATACAAAAAACTGTAGGTCTTGAAGGACCCCTTTCTTCTATTTTCTCCCAAAGGATACAAGCACTGAACGGTCACTGAATCAGAATGGGCTTAAACTTGAGATGAACAGGAACAGAAGTACAACTGGTGAAGTAATACACAGGTCAAAAAGGTTCGCTTGGAGCTGCTCAGCAGAGCAGCCGGACATCTCCTGCCCGACCTGCGCTCTGCAGGAGGGGCTGAGCAGGAAAAGACTGCCAAGACAGACCTAGGAGATACCACTTGGATGGAGACACCTGCTATTTCCAATGTCAGTTGCTATGGATGAAAGAAGGGATGCAGACCTTCTAGTAATAAAAACTAAGACTTAGAACACACACAGAGGTAGTTTCCTACCTCTACAGCTGGCAAGATGTGTGGATGCTGAAAAGCAATCATCTATCTTGATGTACACTAGTTATTTATATTGACCTTGGTGGAACTTTCGACAATGCTGCTCATGATATTCCCACAAGCAAGCTAGAAAAACATGATTTAACAAGAACTGCTGGTAATTAGGTAAAAAAAAAACAACTGTTTACAAAAACTTTAATATTTATCAGAGGTTCATCTCAAACAGGACATACGTACAAAATTTGTTATATTCATTCCAGTAGCAGGGAAATACTGGTAATGAAAATACTTAATGATGTGAAAGATACAGGTAATGCCACAATGCAAAAGGCTGTGCACAAGGCTACTGAGACAATTGCAAGCCCCTGCACAACTGCTGCTCTGCAGCAGCGGTTCAAGTAAGGCCAGTGCAGAGTTCTAAGATTAGCCAGGAATAATCAACTGCATAAACAAAATCTGGGGAAACATTAGCCTAACAGCAGTTCCAGAGAAAGAGATTTGGGAGTTATAATGGTCATGAACTCAACATGAGTCAACAACGTGGCACACTTGGAAAAAAATATCCTACTGTTTATGTACAAATGAGTGCACCATTAGTAAGACAAGTGAACATCATCTCCTGCTCTGGTCACAAATTGAGTAGATGATCTTTAATAGCAAGTCAGTCAAATCTCTAGGAGAAATAACACTACTACTGCCAAACTTGCCTTTTGCTAAGGAACTGGATGAGACAATCTCTTAGTTCTCCTTTAAAAGGTAAAAATAAACGGCAGTTTGATTCATACACTATGCATGGACAGTAATGCTAGACTCATGGAGACGGCAAGAGACTGATTCTATGGTCCAGTCATTAGATTCCTGCTACCTCAAGAAGACATTTCTAGATCCTACTCCCTGCCTGTTTATAGATGGTACATCATGCAATTACTTGATTTTGGAGGCTTTTTCCCCAAATAGCAATAACCCTGAAAAGAGAGAATGAAATGTTGGATTTGACACCCATTCCCGCTCCACATAGCACCTCCCAAATCTCGAGGTACTACACTGAACACTCCCTGACCCCACAAATTGTACATTGCTTTCTGCACAGCTTCAAAAGGCCAAACAAGACCAAATGCTCCTGTGAGAGACGTGGGTTAAGAGTCCTCGGGACAGAGGGCATCAATCTAATTTTTCGACTTTCCAGGAGATGGCACAGTCAAAGACTGTTGTTAGTCCTGAAGCTGGCTTTGGCTGGACCTGGCACACACGAGGTATGTCTGGCTCAAAGGCAGAGCAGTGCCAGGCCAATAAAATCACTGAAAGAAGGCAAAATGCAAGAACCACCCAGGACCGCGCCGCTGCAGCCTCGAGAACAGCTGCACAGCTCACTGTTACCATGCCCTCCCTGAAGCTTCTTCTCAGGTAGGAAGCTACACAGGCTTGTGCCCTTCAGGGTTTGCAAGGTACCATCCTGTTTTACCTGTTGTACATAAAAGCAGCCAGAAATCCAAATCTAAAAAACAAGCCTTCTCTCCATTTTGTCTATTTTTCTTCTCAAACACTGTTTTCAGATCACAGATATGAGACCTTTTAATCACAAAAAGTTCTGAAATAATTGCTATTTATTAGAGATTTTAAAAGTAGAAATTGTATTTTGTTTATAGAAATATGCTTTATTTGTTCTATTCATAGCAAGCTGGTGAGATAAATCACTTTGACACAGAATAATTGAAAATCTATACCCTCATGAAGTTTTTCTCCAAGCTATCAATGTGGCAACTATAGACATGATATACCACTATTTTTCTAGACATACAGGAAACAATCCTGTACACACATTCGTTCACAGAGTATTTTTGGCATATGTGATCTCACTGGTGATTCACAGGTAAATTGCTACACATGCATATGGGCGTAATCCAGAGCAACGCCATAGGTCTTACCAAAAAGAACAATGTAAGCTAACATGTTGCTTAAAAAGACAGTTAAGTAAGTGATTATATTGGTGGTAACTCAGACAACATGTTGCACAAGTTACATTCACAGCAGCTATGCCCACAACACAGAAATAATCAGAGTTGGGATCCAAGAAGAGCTGTCTAAGTAAATATTAAATTTGTGCATGCTGTTAATACTGCAGAGTTTTAACAAATCACAAAAGTACAAGATTACGGGGGAATTTATTCCTGCTAAGACATAAAATCATTAGTCTCAACACTGTCTGCTCCACTGTCACTGAAAATATTTCCTGACACTTTTCCCTAAATACACTCCCAAAGCATCACTACTACCTACAATAAAAATGCAGCTGATAATGTAGCTGGGCTGATGGGCTTAGAGGGCTGGCACAGAGAACCAGAGAGGGGTTGGGGGAACATCAAAGAAATAATCCATCCCATATATAATCTCAAAAATTAGCCCAATAGATTCATTTTTGACCTGTCTGATGTGAAACCAAATTACCTGATTTGGCAGGGTGATGAAAGGCAAATTATCCTAAAGGCAGTATCATCTGCTTCTTCCTTCTAGTATCATACCTATCAGGTCATGTGCCTGCTGCACCACTCTGCAGACTCCTGTTTAAAATCAGGTTACCTCAACATCGANAAAAAAAAAAACAAAATAAAAATTAAAACCTATTTGATGAACATATAATTGAAAGGTCAGTCATGGACCTTCTAAGTCTGTCAAGAGATTTAAAGCACAAAGTTCCTGTATCAAAAGAATAACTATAATTAAGAATTAAAACTGAAATGCATCACTGTGTCAATGAATAAACATTTCCTGTATTCATAACATGACTGTGGTAATAATATGCCTCTGCTAAAGGCAGCTAAATTATAGAGCCTAGTTGAGTTTTCACCTAAAACAACAATGAAACGGAAGTTACAGATAAGACATATAGACTACAATTTGACAAATTAAGAGATTAAATCATTGTGTTTATATATAGAAATTAGGAAAAAAACCCTTCTCTGCATTATTAAGTTCATCGCGTACAAAATTAAAGATACTTGATACCACCCATTAGTGTAGTAAACTGTCATTAAGCATACTTAATTAAAACATATAATAACTACTAGCAGTAAAAGAACAGACTAGATGAGCAGATGGATCCAGATATATTTTGACCTAAATTTCTTCATATTTCGACAAGATAAATAAAGGTAAATATAAACAAGAATAGAAGGGAGAGGAAAAAACAGCCAGTCAGTATATCTCATTAGGAAGCCCCATACTAGAAAGATGAAAAAACACTAACAACCTCTTTTCTCTTTACTGCACCTGTTTGTCTTCTCCAAGATGTTTTGTTTCTGTTAAGCAGGTTTCCTGAAGCTTCACATAACTACATAAATAATCACATTACTGAGAAATTTATTATGTCTGGACCCACAATCATGAAATAAGGCCCACTGCCTCAGGACAGTTTAATCGAAAGAAAAAAATCATTAACCTAAAATATAACTTCAATCTCTTAAATGTTGATTTTCTTTTATACTCATTCTCTCTTGAATTTGATGCCTGTTAGAGAGAACAGTTAAGAGAACAGGTCTCTATCTACCGAGTCCACAGAAGGCAGAGATTCTTCTTTCCAAGCCCTTCATATCACCTTCCCCAAAGACACTCTTCCCAACCAGACAAAGTTCATAAGCATATAACTTTGTGTTACTTTTCATGTTTGAAATGAGCTTCAGAAAGCTTTAGTAAGATTTGGCCAGTGGCTGGATTCATATTCTGAAAGTTTTCATAGCTGGTACATTTGAACTACATCACAGCAAGCACTGCAGCCTTGGAGCAGGTTAGTGGTTTGATGTGTGAAACGTGTATGTGTATGATAAGTGTCCTGCTGGGATTTATTCCCTACGTAATTTTCAGCTAAGGCAAAATTAAGCCTGGGGCTCTACTCCATAAATTGTGTCAAAACATTTCTCTCATTCATATAGTTTCTCAGTTATTTATCCATTTTCCTAATATAGCGCAGGCTTAGCTCTGTGCAATCCCATCTAAATTTAATTTATTTATTCTCCTGTGCCCACATCCCAAAGTAATACTGACCAAACAGTATCTCCACACCCCACAGGCAACATAAGACAAAGCAATAGTTAGTGTTGTGCAAAATGATGTAGTTTTAAAGCACTGCCTCAAAGTACACGTTGTGACACTCCATACACATGCTGTACTCCATCCCCTTTCAGTGAAAATATGATGCAACACTGAGGGCAGATTCTCACTTACTCATTCTACAGAAAATTCAAGTTTTGATGGCTTCACTAAAATATAGCCTCAAAGAAAATCAATAGCAACTGATATACATTCTTGAACATATTCAAATGCTGATATTCACTCCAAGATTACATTTCGCACCTAGTAATCTTTTCCCCTCACTTTTCTAATTTCTGTAGGGTTGTCACATCTTTAGAGTTCTTTGCCCAGCATAAGTTTGGGCTTAAGTTGTTCTTCAAGCCACAATCTCCCTTGAGCACCTGGGCTGGCATGCAGTCAGGAAAACAGGGAAACCTAATGCCTATATCCTTCTTCTACTCCTATCTATAAATCCAAGACCATCACATCTCAGCTGACAACCATGGCAAGTAATTTTTATTTTTTTTCATCCCTCATCTGATCATCTGTACCCAACTGCTATTGCTTAAAACTCTTTTCTTCAGTTGCCTCGAATTTTTGTACCCACATATGCTGATAACAGTTCATCTCTGAACAAGTCCTACTGCAAGCTTAAATCCGATCTCAATGATAAAAAAAAAAAAAAATCTGAATCCAGTAATTTTCTCTTCAATTTGTTACTATGGATGCTTATGTTATTAATCCCCTTCTCTAGCCTCCTAATAGTTCCTTTTCTATGAGCTTTTCACAAAACTCATGAACGATTCCCATTTTTCCCCAAACAGAAACACTGACAAGAACCTGTTGCCTCACTGTAGAACAACATCCTCTTGGTCCAGGTGAGCCGAGTTGGGTAAACCCATACAAGACAGCATACTCCGGCACTCATTCCACATATTGTCAGTGTACAGCCCAGTAAACCCTTGAGCACAGGAAAAAAAATAAAAAACAGAGGCCAGAAGAATGTCATCACAAAAGGGAGGCAGGAGTTATGCAGAAGGACAAACAGAAGGCTGGTGCCTAGCAGCATGGAGATGGACAGCATGGGGAAGAGCAATTACATGCTGCCTTACAAGCTAAAATTAGGGAGATCTCAAAGAAGGGGCCAATATCCCCTCACTGGACACCTGTAAAGATGTTGACACAGGACCAGTTACTTCACTGGGCAACATCTTCCAATCGCACTTCTGGACTTGCAAACCACTTGAGCCTGCAAGTTTGCTTTCTTGTGACACCAATTATTTTGTAATTTCTAGTTTAGGAACTACAACTATAGATGCTAAATCAATGATTAAACAGCCTTAAACACTTCCCTTCCAACTTGAAGCACACGCTACATGCTACCAGAGTCTGAAGTGTTTTATTCCAGCTCCCACAGTGAATTACAGGTCATGCAATTAGTTAAATTAGCTTAAAAAAAGACAAAACTAACAAAAGAATTAAAAGAGTTAAAGATAAAAAGAAAATTAAAGACAAGAGGATTACAACTCTCTTCTGAAAATTCCATTTATAAGCCTTCTCCCCAGTACCTCTCCCTGCAATATCACACAATAAAGAAAATATTTATGTTATGAAGTACTTTGTACTTTGCCCTATCTACCTACCATTTCTCTCCACATTAAAACAACCCATAATTTCTTCTAATGAAGCTATTATCTAATGAAATTCTGTCATGGCCTTGCTCTCATATCACAACTAACATGAATCCCTTGTTCATCACTAGGTCTAAATGTCATTCAAAACCACCACAATCACCATTCTTTCAACACAAAAACCAAAACAAGACCTTCATTTCTCGCTCGCTACTTACAGTCTCACTTCCAATATAGTTTTTCTCAGCAATGTTTTGAAGAAAATTGGTTTATTTCTATTTTCCTTCTTGCTTTCAGCATTACTGTGTACGTGGATTGTGCCTCTCCTGATGGGAAATAATCTAACCTGTTTCCTTTGATTTCTAGAGAAATTCACGCATTCTGAGATATAAGCAACAACAAAACTGTTATTTACAGACTTTGCAGTGGATAGAGACCATAGACATAATTAAAATTACATACTGATTTTAGTGCTAAAATTCAATGTCCATACTGTAACCTGTTTAATATGCAATTAAACAACACACACTTGGGTTCAATGTAAAAGAATTCAGAAAGAATGCTGTTAATAACTACTTACGAACCAGAGGGTAGTATTCACCTCACTTAACTTAATTTCCTAAAGTTCAGAATCTAGGCTGGTCGTTCAGGCTTCACCAGTTGATGTAAAGAGATGTGAGCTGAAACTCTTGCCACCAACTGCAAATGAAACTCCCATTTCAAATGCTAATCTGTTATCTAAAGCAGTAGATGAAAGAGGGGAGCAGTGGTGAGGTCCAAACACACAATTCTTATCAGTACTGCGTGTCAGTAGGAACAATAAACCCTTAATTATTTAAAGCCCTGTACAGAAACTGTTCTGCCTGCCAGAAGGCAAAAATGTATTAAATGACATATTTCACTAGATATGTAGACCACATTTAGTCCCTGTGATGCAGAAGGCTGCAGCAGAGGTACAGCTTGATACCCAGGATATGGAGAGATACAAGAGAAGAACTATAGAAGACTGAGTCCAGCAGCAAAAAAATATTTTGGAGGAAAGTCTTTTATACTACCATTCCAAAACACTATTCAAATTGTCCATGACAGTGTTACCAGAAAGTAACATAACACCATTGAGTATTCCTGAGACTTGTGGAAAATATAAGTAAACTGAGCATTTTAGACACGTGACGAGAAATGAACATCTACGTCTCCTTCTTCACCAACACAAAATCTAAACCCCTGACTGTTGTTGGAGAGCCAGGACTCAACCGAAAGTGCGGTACAGCAGTCAAAATGATGCTGGCTGGGATCCACGTTTGCTCTGACATCTCAATGACTTACCGTACTGATCCTTACCTTAAGACTCATGAACGCACCTTGCAGAACAAAAAAAAGCAGCAAAGAACCCTGCACTGAGCATGGGAGCACAACCAGCAGCTTGAGGGAAGCAATGATCTCCCTTTGGTTGCCACTCATTAGACCACACCTACAATACTGCATCCAGTTCTGGGCCCCCCAGCATGAGGAAGGTGCTGATAAACTGCAGTGAGTTCAGATGCTCATGGGGCAGGAACACTTGCTCTGTGAAGAGCAGCTCAGGAAACTTGTTCAACTTGAGAAGAGATGGCTTTGGGGTGACCTAATAGTAGTCTTCCCATACCTATGAGGAGGTTATCCAGAAGATGCAGCAAGGCTCTTCACCTTCACAGCAGTGCATAGGGGAGTTGGAGAAACAACAGGTATAAACCAGAGAGGCCCTGACTTGATTCGAGGAAAAGGGTTTTCACGATGCAAACATTGAAGCAAGTTGCCCAGAGGGGCTGTGTAGTCTCTATCCCTGTAGGTTTTCAAGACACACCAGCTAAAGCCCTGAACAGCCTGGTCTGCCCACACAGGTGACCTTGCTTTGAATAAGGAGGTTGGACTACAGACTCCCAAGGTCCCTTCCAAACTGAATTATATTATGATAAAAATAGTGTGACTGTATCAGGCTAGACAAAATGAGCAGAGGGATAGAAAAGAGGAGTAGACTTGTAATTACTTTGGTATTGTTTGATAGCACATACATTTAATATTGCGGTTTTGTCCTAACACAGATACTCTCGCACAGCTGAAGCCCGGCACATGTGGCATGATCTCTCTCACAGTTCCAGTGGCAACACATAGCACTGGAAAAAGGCAATGCTTCAGGGAATGGATGAGGAAAAAACGATTCTATGTGGCCAAGAACTTCTGTCAGAACGTCAGCAATACTATGGTAACTCCAGCTGTTAGTAAAGGACGTAAGCAGTTACAGTCAAAACACTGCTGAGAGAGGTGGTTATACAGGTAATTCCAAAGGAAAAGAGGTGTCTTATAAGACAGAGAAATCAAGAGTGACAGTCATATTCAATATGTTTTCTCAAGATGTTAAGAGCAAATAGCTGCCATGCTTAAAGAAATTACAACAGCCCAAAATCTTAATGTAAAGGGCATTCTCAAAAATCACTGTAATGGCAAATCAATAGAATGTTATACTATCCTGGTATAGTCTGTCCTTCTTTAGCATTAATTGGTTTGTGGAAGTGAGGGAGAGAGAGCTGGTCCATAAAATGTAATTAAACTTCTGGAGTGAAAAAGAGCAGAAAATTCTAAATAGCTACAGATTTTGATTTAAAAACAGTGATTTACTACTGCTTGAGTAGTTCTGTCTTTGAAGAAAAAAGGTATTAAGCACACTCTTTAGAGAGATAGAATGAAAAAGGTATTACATTTGCAAACTCAATGACATGACTACATCCACACATTTCCCCTGTCTCTTATTAAATTACCTATGTAATACCCCTCTGTCAGAATGTTGCAAAAAAATACTTTGAAAATGGAGGTAGCATCAGTTCACATAGAAAATGCATCCTATCATGGCATGTGTTCTCTGCTTAAGCAGTTCACGTCACGTAAAACATCATGCGGGTTTTCACATTAAATTCTACTTAAATCGAGTTATGAAAATTATTTGACCAAGTTCAAATTCAAAGAGCATATGCTTTTAGAGCATGGCAAACATACAACAAGACTTGAAGGGGGGGGTGGGTGAAGTACATTACTCCAAAACAGAGATGACAAAAACTACAGTGAAATAAAGTATATTTTTTTTTGCTACAAGCAGTAATTATTAATGCTGCTTATGATGAGACAGAAAAATAATTTTCCTAATCTGACAGAGAGTAAAAGTGTACCAGAGCTAGCAGCAGAAGGCAAGTGCCACAAGATACCCTGGGAATTTTTCTCTTATTTCACTTCCCGACACCCTCATGACTGCACCTTTGTGCCTGTACCTACACTCACAAATTCACAACGTAGATCAGGCAGCCACGTACCTCACTTCCCAAAGGCTCCCCAAGAAAAACAAACGCAACCATAGGAACAACAGAAGCAGAACAGGCAAAAACCACGGTTACATCAGCAGTCAGATGAAAGTTGTTTTCAAGAGGAAACTTCTTTTGAAATAGGTAGTTGGGTTACTATTGGGCATCATGAAAAGGTATAGACAGAGTCAGAGGAATGTTGGTTGGAACGGACCTTTGAAGGTCACCTAGTCCAGCCTCCCCCTCAGAGCAGGGCTAAAGCCAACGCTAGACGACACTTTTTCAAGCGAAGAGGCTGCGCTCAGCCTAACAGCGGGTGGGAGAGACAGCAGGACGTCTGGTGCGAAACCAGACCCGGTTTGTGCTTAGTACTCTCTGGAGGGACCTAAGCTTTCCACGTCAAAAATCAGCTAAGGAAAGCATGAACTGACATGATGATCCTTTCTAAAGGATAAAAATCAGACAGTGCAGTAAGTGAACCATTCAAAACATTTCTGCCCAGAACTGATATGAGAGAATGATCAGGAAAAACTGATCACACATATAAAGAAGTCATCAAAAGGAAATTTATAAGGAGCAGATGACACAAAAGGTATTGACAACATGACCCATTCTCTTCTGTGACCAAGCGAAGCTTTGTTCAATATTCCAGTGGTCTCAAAACAAACTCATGAACAAGCTCAAAGAAACTTGCTTGCAAAGCTGATGCAGGACACAACAGTAATTTGGAAAGTGAGGAGCAAACAGGCTGCAAGAACCCAAGTGAAATGAAGTACGACAGGTGTATTAAGTAGTTAATATTTGTCAGCAATAGGGTGCCGATTTGAAAACATCAGCAATGTATGGGAAGTCCATTTTTTTTTCTTTTACATATAACACCCTTGTCAATTCAGGTTTTGAGACGGACAGTTTCTATTCTGTTTAGCTTTTATTTACTGATGGCAACAGAATGCTGTAATACACTTAGGTAAAAAGACACGTTAGTTTTCATATGACTTTGACAGCTATGATGAAGCAAGGGCAGCAGATGAGGGCTGGCTGAGGATACATACACTTTATAGACAGTCTTGGTTTTTAAGGCTCTTCTCCCCTCCCCCTGAGAAAAAAGATGGAAATATGCCCATTTTTCATTCAGACATGCGAAATTTAAAGCCTCTGAATGGCCTATGTCACACAATGAACACTTTTAATTGTCAAGAAATTGCTTTTCCAGGTTGACTGCCTGCTTAAACTGGAGAGTATATAAAACCAGTCTACTCTTCATCGAGTTCTACATGAAACAACTTGGTCATGGATATATTTATAGTTGTGCCTCTGTACGTTAAGCTCTATATAAGTTGCTACCTTGATATTTTCAAAGCATGGCAAAAATTACAGAAGTAGCAAATTAAAAAGCCCTCAAGCAGAAAATGAGGAAGTTAATTGTCTGGAGTTAACACAGATACAGCTAAATGAACCTTAACTCAAAAGCAAAAGGTTTACATAACTCTAAAATGGAAAAGGATGCAGAAAAGGCAGGAAATGAAAATACAGTGAAATTAAATCCTCAAGAGGACTTCAAGATAAAAAAAAGAAATCCAGTTTGAGCAATGCAAGCAAAAAGATTAATGCTCTGAAGTGTTATCCGGTAAGGATGTAGGTATCAGCTGTAATAGCTTCTCTTCATCTACGGTATCTGAAGTATTTTCTCTTTTCCTTCTAGTTTAGACATTTGTTCTTCAAATGCACGTCACTAATCTTTACAAGGTAAACGTACGTTACTAAAACGTGTATTTGGATCACAACAAACACTTTTGTTCGGAGGGTACTCTAAGCCTCCCAAGACCAGGAGAACGCAAGGAGCACGGGCGGGCCCATCAGCCCTGTTCAGCGCCGCGGACGGCTCTCCCTCACCTTCGGCGGCGTTACCGGAGCAAACGGCCGGCTGCCGGCAGCCCGCCTGCCCCTGGCACGCCGAGGCACACTGCTGCGACCTTACAGGCCCGGTGCGCCACGGGCACCGGGGTCCCCGCGGGGGACGGGGGTGGGGGGAAGGCAGCTCGGCGCCCGGCGAGGGAGCCCTCAGCCCCGCTGCCGGGGACGGAGGGCGCTGGGCCGCTCGCAGCTCCCGCACGCCGCCGCAAACCGGCGAGGAGCCGGCGGCAGGGCCCACCAGCCCGCCTCCGCCGCCCTCAGCCCGGCGGCCGCAGGCCGGGGGGGGGTGTGGGTGCCGGCCGGCACGGTAGGGCGCTCTCCGCCGGTGCCAGCGGGCCCCTTCCCTCGCGCCGCTGCTCTTCGCCGCCGCCCCTCCGCCCCAGCAGAACCCGCGGCCTCTGGCCAGCTCCGCCCGGACCCACTCGCTTCCCCTCCTCCCTCCACCCCCCCGACCGCCGCCGCCACCGCCTGGGTAACGCCTCAGGCCAACGGTCGCCGCCGAGACCCGCCCCCGCCGCGCGCGGCTCAGTGGCCGCGAGGAGCCGCCGCGGTGGCGGCGGCGGCGGCGGCACCAGGGCGCGCGGAAGGGCACCGGCCACTCGAAGCGCGCGGGGACGCCGCGTCACGTGGCGGCGAAGGGCGGGCCGGGCCGCGCCGCCCCGCCCCGCGGGCCCAAGCGCGCGCGCCCCCCGCGGCGGCACCGTCCAGCTCGCGGCACTCACTCGCCAGCGCTGCCGGTGCCTCGGTGCCTTCGCTCCCGCCTGCGGCCGCCTCCTTCTGCCCGTCCCGGGGCGCCTCCCGGGGGAGTAGGCGGCGGGGCGGGGCTGGCCAAGGGGCGGGCGGGCGGGGGGCGGGGCCTCCCCTTCCACCCCCGCACCGGGCCGGGACGGGCGGGGGTGAAGCGGGGTCGTTCGCCCGGGCCGCCCCGGCTGCGGGAGGAGGCGGAGGCGCGGGCGGAGCGGGCAGAGGGCCCGGAGGCGGGCGAGCAGGGCAACCCGGGCCAGCTGCGAGAGCCGCAGCGGAGAGCCGCGGGGCGGGGGGGACGCCCCCAAAAACCGGCAACGGCAAAAGAATCCAGAGAGGCGGCCGCGGGGCCTCCCGGTGGGGAGACCGTAACAGCCCCGCACCGAGCAACACAACTCCCGGTAGCAACTTGGGCTTTTAGAGAACTTAAAAAAAGCCTTATTATTTTCAGAAGGGCACGGGCTACTCTACAGGAGGGATTTCGGCCGTAGCCGGAGGTTGACGTCGAGCCTGCTGCAGCACAAGTTTTAAAACTTGGAGCGCGCCGAGCGGTTTTGTCTTCACCCCCTT
>RSEF01000001.1:169106193-169116904 GCA_003993805.1 Himantopus leucocephalus | reverse complement strand
AACACAAGTAAGCAGACAAAACAGGTTGCTAAACGCATGAAAGGTCTTACAAAGCCTAGCGTCCTATGCCTTATTTCTCCTATATCTCCATCTACTTACAGGATTCCCACATTACAATACCCTTGGTTCACGAACTCCAGTTCCTCTCAAATGCTGCTACCTTCTCACTTGCTTCTACAGTATCTTGAACAGCTCCTGTGGTCTCCGGTACCTTCCATCTCATCTTTCACTAGCATTTGTGGCCTGACAACAAGGCAATAGAGAACACACACCATGGCTAGTCCCGAGGTACAGCCAAATGCCCGGGCCACGCTGACTGGCTGCTGCTAAACTGAACTTAAAGTAACTCCTATCTTTCTTGCTTCTCTCAACACATTCTGACTTTCATCTATCCAAAAATTAAAAAAAAAATAATCCAGGAATAAATTTATTTCTATCACTTGATCAAGTTTGTCCAGTATTAGACAACTGGTTAAAAAAATATATTAGGAATTGGAAGGAGGCTAAAAATCCTAGCACACTGTCAAATGAAGTGAAGCATTCTCTAATGAGTTACTAATCAATACGCAGAAAAGAGAACAGGGCTAACGCTGTATTCTTTGTAAAGTCCTATATTGCAGCTGTGAATTAAGGCATTCTCAGGGAAAATCTTGAGAAATCAAAACTCACAGGGGATCTTACTGGGCTTAAGAATTATCAAGGTGCAAAGTTTCTTCACGCTCTCACAGATGTTTCTACTGCCAAACAACAGCTACAAATTTCTTTCTTCTCCCAGGACTGTAATTTTGGCCTTAGACACCTAAATTCCTGTTCCACTCCCCATTGGTATGCACAAGTCCCAAAGGTCATAATTTGACTCTCAGAGCAGGAGTGCACTCAGCCAGCAGCCCACTAAATCAATCAGTATGGCCTGCTTTTCCAGGGGCAAGTTGGGACTGGACTGTACACCAATATATATTGAAGCCTTTGTACTCTGCAAGGGACAGCTGTTAGTGGGCGTTGTGGCCCTCAGACTGTTTTTCCAACCAGCGACATTGCTCCTTGTGTACATTTGCCAAAGAAAGGGACAACGAAAAAGAGACTTTTTTTTAGTATTAAAATTTTAAAAGTATGTCTTCTACATCACAGATGGTCTTCAATAACTTGAGATGGGAAATACATTTGAGATGCACAAGGCTAGATTTCCCTTTTGTCTAGAATCAGTCTTCTTTTGTGTTCCACAGGAAGAATGCAGAAAAAGCTGAATACATGGAATTACTTAGTGATTACACTTCCATATGACCTATGCATCTTCGGTTATGGATCTTGCTCTTATATCCAAGTTCTGTGAGAGAAAGTTACTCATATTAATTTTCCCACTCAGTGGACTTACACTAAAATAGGAATGGTTTGCTCTAAGGGACGCAGCTGTTTAAAAGTTATGTATGATTTTCTCTACCAGACCTGAAAGTAGATATCAAAGAATCTCTAAATATTTGATTAGCAGAAGCTTACAGACAGCAGAGTTCAATACCTGAAGAAAGGTCAGTTTTTCTATATAAAGGCTTATGGAAATGACACATTGTGTCTGAAGCTCCTCCTAATCCAACAGTTTGTCTTGCCAAGCTAGTAAATAAATAAAGACAAAAGTCACTGCTGTGCATCAGTTAAAAAGCTGCTGAAAATGACAAGAAAGCATCTGGAAAACAGCCTTGGACCCCAATAAAATCTAATAACAGAATGTTCCATGATACGGTAGGCATGGGGTCAACTAACAGTGTATCTTTCACCATAAAATAATAATTGAAAGATTAGGGGGGTGGTGGGAGCTAGTAAGTTAACAAAAAGGTCACTGCATGGTACCCAAGAAAATACTGGTATAGTAACGCTCAATAAATCTACAAAATTAGTTCACCTGCTGTCTCTACTATTGAATAGGAATAAAATATGCTATACCTTGTTTAATAAACTGTGCTTTGCTAGTTGCTCTCCCTCCCCATTAAACTGGTAAAGTGATTAACTCTGCATTTTTCTCGTGGATTTTGTATTTCCATATATTCATATGACCCCTGTGTTAAAATGATACTGTCACAAAAATCTCATTTAATTTCTAGGGAATAACACAGGATTTTGATGTGAAAAATAGAATCAGCCTCACAGTTTTTCAAACATACAGACAAGGTATGAATTAATCTGTTTAAGCAGTTGGTTGAATTTCTTAGCACTGCCTATGGCTATAATCCTGGTCCAGGTTGTTGTGCTGCGTAGATAAACTGAAATATTTTGAAAGTAAAAACTGAAAGAAATGGAGAAAGATTACAGGTGTGGAAATTGCACATGAAACAACCTGTCTTGTTTCAACATCAGTCTTTTGTTCATTCTGTCAGGAAATTAAAGTATCATAATTGTGCCCCAAATAAAACTTTGCAGAACAAAACATTGCCAGGAGCTGTGTAATTTAATGTTTCTAAAAAAAAAAAAAAAAAAANAAAAAAAAAAAAAAAAGGCACTGTAGGTTCTTAATTTGTCTATAGTATCCTCTTAGAAGCTTTGAGATTTATTTCCAATTTGGCAGATGTATTTTTCCCCCATACGTTTATAACTCAAGGTGTGATGACTTACACAAGCATAATACAAATTTGTCTAAGGAAACAGTAATTCTGTGGGATTCTAAAAGGCACATTGTGATAAGTTGCCTCTAAATCTTTGCAAGGCAGAAAAACGTGAATTGTGTTCCTCTAGTGGTATCAGTCTCCAGATTATCCTCACTGTGTCCCCGTGGCTTCAGGAAAACAGAACCAACAGATGATGGTGATTCTTTTTATCCCGTTGCTTCTCTTTCCAAACATTTAACAAGTACCTTCCAGAATGAGTAAGAGCTGTAACATCAAGACCCACCCATAAGGACAGGCTCACTAACTGCTACATGTGATTGATTCTATGAAGTGTCTCAGCAATCGAAGACACTCAACTCCTCAAAGTCCAAAGAATCTCAGCTGGAGGTTTGTTCGAGTCACATGTCAATTTCTAAGTATTTCAAGGATTGTTCATTGCATGTATGATCAGTTTTAAAACAGAGCACAAGAATACGGTGCCTCTATTTAAAAAAAAATACTGTTGTCACAGGAACTTTAAGTGGGGAAGGACCATAGGAAAAAGAAGCTTTCCTGTTCCTGTAACATTTTTATGGTATAAACCACAGCTGGAGAACCCCTGCACCCCNTACTGTTGTCACAGGAACTTTAAGTGGGGAAGGAGCATAGGAAAAGGAAGCTTTCCTGTTCCTGTGACATTTTTATGGTATAAACCACAGCTGGAGAACCCCTGCACCCCACAATCACTTAGTGATGCACTATGTATCTTGCAACCCGACTAAGTTTATTCATTGGGCTTATTCATCTGTCACCCTGAGAAGGTAATGAAAAAATCTCCTACTAACATCAACGGGTATTAGAAAAGTCTACTGCATACTCTTGCTGACTTAGAAATGAGCATAAAATTAGATCTATAAGCAGTCTTGATGTACAGGTACCCTGTGAATAAGCATCACTAAACATCACATCCAAATTAGATAACACTCTCTTAGATGACAAGCAGACAAAGTCCATTTGGTATGGCAAAAAGAGATCTGTTCCCCTTGACCCGACATCGACACTTGTTAAGCAGAGCATCTTACTTGCAAAAGAATGAAAGGGGACACATTCTGAGGATAAAGAAAAAAAACCCCACTGTTTAACTTGTTCACTTTTTTGTTTATGCATTAGAACCCAAGTCATGTTATTCAAATAGCTTTAGGAATGAGATTTTATTAAGCATACTTATGCTTCTAGCTTGTCGGTAGAGCAGTGCTGCACAGCTTCTTTGTCAACCTTTAAATAAGGCTTACTTAAAAAAACCTCAATAATACAAAACAGAAAAATGAAGTAAAAAAAAAGAATATCAAAAGGAAGCTCTTTACTAGGCTGAATATTTTTGGCCTACTTAGATCAACTGTTGTCATTATTTCTTTTCCTATTACCATTTATGTCAAAGGGCACAGGGGGAAAGAGCGACAAACCTTATTATTGATGATAGCTTCAGAATCATCAAAGACAAAATCTCCATCATAGCTGTTAGCAAAACAGAGGAAGGAAATTAATGCCACAACCATTTTAGCCCAGTATGATGGAAGGAGGAACCATGATACGTCATGGTCCAGATTAGGTTCTGTTTGTGCCATTCTGTGAAATACTTGTTCCAAGTCGGGAGCTTCAGCATTATGTTGGTTGAAAATCTGAAAGAAACATACACAAATGCAGAATTATAATTGCATTTCACTAAAAAATAATTTTAAAAATGGAGAGTTGGGTTGGGAGAGGAAAATGAAGTTGCATACAACCTAACATTTTTCTGACAGGTAAATTCTAAAAACTTCAGCAATTCACTTTTTTTTTTTTCCTGTTTCTTGCTATTCTTTTCAAGTATAACAAACAGGGGCATCATGGGGACTGTGGAGCATTTATAAAGTTCTCAAGAGAATGATAATCACTACAATTTCCTTCTGAGTGTGAAAAACAAACATCATCAATTGCAAAAAGAGCTCAACTCTCTTCTGCTAGTTGAACTAAAGGATCTAGTCTTACATATAGCCCATGTAGGGAACTCATACAAATATCCCAGGCAGACATATCCAAATAGCAGTTAATTGACTAGGCCCTAAATCTCAAAAATTCAAACACCGAGACAAGACGACGCATACTGCTAATAACCAAAGTAAGATCACCCTCACTAGATCACTCTGCACACCGCAAGTACAGTATAGGCCAGATTCCACTGCTGTATTCATGGACTTATGAGGTTGTTGAGGTAGATGAAAAAGACCATGCAATCCAACAGCACTGAGTGATACATCAGTGTGAAGGTACTAAGGCTGGAGGTTTACCCATGAGCCACCTTCACCTGAAAGGCTCTCTTCTGATGCTCCATAGCCAGCCCTCTGCCTGGACAGCTATTCTGCCGCTGCGCCTCTGGTGCTCTGACAATATTGTGAGTGGTCTTATTATCAAGTGCTGCTATAAATGGTGGGGGGGGGGGGGGGGGNGAGAGAAGGTTACGAATGGAAAACTCCAGTAAAAGCGGGGCAGAATACAAAGTTTTTATTTGCAAGCCCCAAGAATATGATAGGCACATACAGTAGCCCAGCTTCACGCTTTCTTCTTGTTTATTGGCTTTTTAAATCAACTGTTGCACCCCTGAAAACACTGCATTTAATGTCTTCATACAATCTAGGAAAGAGTTCTAGCCATTTGGCTTTTTGAACAGACTTGACCATTAGAGCTGCTAAGGCAATTGCTTTGTAGCTTTCTGTCTGCAACGCTGAATTCCAGTCTCCGCGTATTCCCACTCTCTGTACACACACACGCACACGGACAGGCGGTACTCCCTGTCACACTGGTGTCCCTTCTCGCTTTGGGGACTTTATAGCAGCGCTCCCAAATTCAGATAGAGGCGGTAACAGGGAGCTGTGCAACCTGAGAGAGAACGGAGCTCCTCAGCACAGCAAAGCAGACCAGCCGCTTTAAAAAGTGAAACCCTTCCTCAAAGTAATTCACCCTTGTGCTCTCAGCTTGACGAAAACAAAGACTAAAAGCAAGACTGTTAATCCGAGGGATGCGTATTACATTGCTCGTAACAGCCCAGGCACAGCACCAATGCCCCCTATCCAATCCAAATATTTCAATCTACTCGAAATTAATTTTGCCCGGGAAGTTTCCCCCATTACGCTCCTTCTATTTATCTGATGGACATCTGCTCAGCGCCTCTCCCCGCGGTCCACACGAGCAGGACAGTCCGGGGCGGCGGGTGGGGGGTGTCCCTTACCCGCCCAACGCGTTAACCGCCCGGGCGGGCTGAGCACCCCCGAGGGACCGCGACCCCTCCCGCCGCCGCCAGCCCCGCCGCCCCCCTCGGGGAAAGGCGAGCCCGACCCGACCCCGGCCCCGGCCCGGCAGAGAGCAGCCCCCCCCACCGACCCACCGAGGACACACCCCCCCCCCCNCCCCCCGCGCTGAGGGGGGCACAGCTCCGGCGCTACGCGTCCCGCCGCACAGAGCCGGCGCCGCGGGGAGGGTCGCCCCAACGGTCGCAACGGCCCCGCAAACTTGAGGCCGTCCCGAGCGCTCGGCGGCCGGTCCCGGGGAAGGAGCCCGCCCGGCAAGGCAGAGCCGGGCGAGGCTGCGGGGCGGGCGAGCCCCGCCGGGAGTTTAGCGGCGGCCCTACCCCACTCGCCGCTCCTCTTTTGTCCTGGCGGCGGCGGCGGCCCCGCCGACGGGGAGCGTGTCCCGTTGCGTTGCGTTCCGTTCCGCCTTTGCCCTCAGCCCCACCGCCGCCGCCCCCGCCCCCCCGCGCCGCCCGGGCCAGTTCCGCCAGCGCTCCGGCCAGCGAGCGGGGCAAGGGCGAGGCCCCCCTCTCCGCACCGGGGCGGGGGCGCGGCGCGGCATTACCTGCGAGGAGAAGGAGCCCGCGCGGCATCTCCCACCCGGGTGCGAAACTCTCCCGCCCGGCGAGCCCCCAGCCGGAGCGGCCGGCGGAGGAGGGGCCGCGGCGGCAGCTTCGCCTCCGGGAAACATCCTCGGAGCCCATTGGCTGCCTCGCCGCCCCACCCCTCCTTCTCCCCGCCCCCCCGGGGCAACTCGGCGCGCCCATTGGCGGCGGCGGCGGTGACGCGCGGCAGGCCGGGCCGAGGAAGCAGAGCGAAGAGATCACTTGCGGCGGCAGCGCGGCCGGTGCGGGTCGTTTTCCCCTCCGCCCCGAACTCCGCACCCCTCCGCCTCGCACAAAGCGGGGAGGCCGGGCAGCTTTGCCCGGGGACGGACCGCCGGCGCCGTCCGCCGCCTGCGCCGCGTTCCCACAGCGCTGCCGGTCCGCCCGGCGCTGCCCCTGCGTGGCCGTTGTTGTCCCGCGCACCTGGCTGGGCGGGCGGCTCTCGCGGGCTCGCCCTGCCCTCGCGCGCCGCCGCGACCGTTAGCGTGGCCGTTACCGGCGGGTGACCCGGAGCGAGCGGGCGGGCGGGCGGGCGTGTGGCTTCCCAGTGCGGGGGGCTCTCCCGGCCCCGGGGAACCTGGCGGGCACGGGAAGCGCCTGTTCCCCTGCCCTGAGCCCCCCCCGCTCTTCCCTCGGGGGCGAGGTTCCTGCGGCGGCGGATTCACGCGAAGCGAAAATGCCGTCTTTTTTTTCAGAAAAGGTGTTCCGAAGCCGGTAGGGTGGTGGCGATGCGAGGAGGGAACGGGACTCGCCGCCTTGGGCTACCTTCCGGGGCGAGCTCGGGGCTGCAGCTCCGGGGCACGGTCGCTCCTGCCTTTCCCGCTGAGGCCCTGTGGCACTGCCGGGCTTGTTGCGGGGTGCTCCCCGCAGGATACCATAAGGAAGCAATAAAAAGGCTTTATCAGGTGTGCTTTATTCGTGCGTTTCATCGTTGCCGTTTTCCTGTAGGAAAGGGTGATTAAATGCTGAACTGTACCACCAAATGTTCGGCAGAAGCTTCGCTAGAAACAATAAAATCTTAATATACTGAAATTGGATGAGAAAGCCTGGCTGTGAGCCAGGCAGAGACATATAATTTGGAGGGGGATTTTTTGAGGTCTTTGCGTTACCAAGTGTCAAATTAACAAGGTTATTTTACAGCTCCTTTGAGGCTTTTAACTCTCAAGTGGAAATGCTAGTTTGGGAGGGCTTCAGTGGTTGCCACCCATAATTGTCTACCTGACACCTGCTTTGAAACATCTGCTGCTAGGGCATGGGCAGCAGAGCTGCTTGTGGGGCACCAGCTGAACCAGCACAATTTCCAGGCTTGTACATTATTCAAGTATATATGAAGCTCCTGCTTTTAAGGTGGTAGTCTGTAACTTCTGCTTGTTCAACAGCTACCACGAAGCGTCTGACGTGCTTCTGGAGTGGGAAGCGGTAGAAAGCTGAGCTGTCACTGGCTGAGCAGCTGTCACCGAGCATGTAAAGCTCTGTTCACCAGTCAGAAACTTCTGGTCCCTGTGTTACAAGAGCTAAAACTAATACACAAAGGCCATGACCTAGAAACAAGTAAATTGTGCCTTGTACTTTAAAATGATCTTGGCTGTTCTGCCCTTGTNTATCTTGGCCGTTCTGCCCTTGTCTCTGACTTTGTGATACAGGTGGGCATAATCAGTAACCTTTGTATCTTATAATTTACAATCATAAAATGGTAGAGGTGAAAGACGTCTTTATGACTTTCTGGTCAGACTGCCTTATAAATGCAAGATAAAATGTGAGATAATCTGTAACAGCATGCTTTCTAGGTTTTCTACTCCTAAACTCCAAACCATCGAGATTTATATCACTTCCTAAAAATGGCTGGTTTGCCACATTAGTTCATGATGAGGAAGTACTGGTTGGTGACTGTCACATTTCCTTACTGTTTCAACTTACACCCCCCCAAACAACCCCAAATTAGTATTATCAAGTGAAATTCTTGTCAACTGTCTTTCCAGTCTTTCCAAATCAAACAGTCTTCCTGAGATCAAAAAATTTGCAGGCATTTTAAATAATTTGTGTTTAGTAATGAAAGGGCCACGACTCAGAAGAGAGGGACCCAATTTAGAGAAAGAAATCCTTAGTTAGTAAAGGGAGTCTATCATGTAGTCTCCTATAAATTTCAATGAAGTAAATGAAATTTCAGTTCATACTTAAATTTGCGCATATGTAAGAACATATTTTAATTTAAGCGTATGTAAATATATGTAAGGTTCTGTGAATGAAGGTTGAGATTTGCCTCACCGGACTAACTGTGACAATTGCCAGACTTACACTAGTTGAGTCATTTTCACATTTCTACGTTACATTTTGTTCTGTAGAGGGTTTGACTTTATTGCATTTGCTGATGTATTTATTTCTACTAATGGCCCATTCACATCAGATGCTCGTCTTGGTAGCTCCTTTGCTCACATTTCTTACACATCTGCACATCCTTGATCTATGTTTAATAACCGGAATTTCATTTGTTCAGTGTAAGTCTGCTGATATCATCAGTTCTGGTCAAATTTATATATATCCACACAGCCAGATGCACAGATGGTATAAATCACCTCATCACCACTTATGTCAATACAACAATACTGATTAACATTTCCTTAGGAACTAGACAGCATATACAGAAGTCCCTCCTTCCCATTATTTTCCATCTTGAAATAAGCCCATTTCTTATGTTTTTATTCTTTTGCTTTTTATAATATAGGAGGTTTTACAATGACCTTCTATTCTGTTTTAATTTGAAGAACTGCAGAGCAAATACCTGTTCTGGAGAGTTCCCTAGTTCGCTCAAAATCTGATTCAAATCAGCTACAGTTGCATAATTTATCTCCAGTCTGCTTCTTCAGAGGGTTATTATAGCGCTTCAATTTAAAACAGTTCCTAAATACAACATGATTTTTTTTTTCAATCTGCAATTTCCTGGAGGGTATATGTATGAAGTGAGTATCTCCCTCTTCTGTAGTTTTCTCAGCATGCTAAATTGATCTACCCAAGTGGCTAGTGCATCCTTATTTTTAGCAGCCTGCCATCGCAGATCTGCACAAAGGCTAATCTTTCTTTTGTAAGAAAGGAGTGTGCAAAAGACACCGTATTTCAAGGGATCAGCATCTGCGAGTATTGCAGCGACTTTGCAGACAAGAGAATAAAATGTCAGGGACTATGGTAATGAGGGATTCAACCAAAAAGACCGTCGCTTTTTATCGTAGTTGTTTTTGAAACAGCTGCGTCTTCCCCATGGCCTGGATTTTGCCATCATAAATGTGGGTGTGGCCACGGAGCATCACTGCTCCTAACTGTAGGTAATCTGCTGGTCACTACCTGTTGCGCGGTTGGGGCATGCACAAGCATTATATATGCAAATATTTGCAAATATAATATGCATATTTACACTACTATTGTCAATAGTACTTGAACGGTCTCTCTCTATAGGCAACTTGTGTCCCAAGTATTTATTCTGCTACAAGGCATTTTAAGCAGCAGAAGGTAGCTTGTTTGTTTTGTACACGTGTGTGTACGTACACGTGTAGGTATGTAAATAAAGGCAAACTCATATGCCTGTTACAGTTGCAGTCTTGATCAACCGTAAGTCATAAAACCAAAATACAAATAAAACAGAAGTTAAACAAGATTGTTGCAAGAGAGTGGAATGAATGGAGCCGCCTTTTCTGGTTTTGGTTTTTTTTTTTCGTGTCTCATATTCCCACACCTCCTTGCTTTAGTAACTGCAGTTCCTCTCGTGACCCATGTAAATCATCTTCATTAAGATCCCTCTCTGTTTCTCACTTTGCTTTTTGGCTTGCCACCTGTTCCAGATTCACTTTATTCTATGACTGACCAGAGCTATGAGTGTGTTCCCTGGTGAATGACCTGCCCAGACTTCTTGGCTAGCCAGCCAGAGAATTAGCGATGCGGAATTAGCGACAGCTGGATCTGTCCATGAAAGTGTCTGTGGGGTTGCTGTGATTTACATGGCCATTATGATTTTTGTGAAACGTGTAGGAATTGAACATGCTTGAGGCTCCTGTACTTTGATAACTCTGGATTAAGTGGGACAGAAGTTATCAGACAGACAGACCCCACAACTTTAATTTTCTTCAGAATCGAGGCTTCCACTCAAGTATTGGATTGTTCAGCCCTGCTACTGTAGACATACCCTTGCTCACCGGTTGAGAATGAGCCGATCCATTGAAGG
>RSEF01000001.1:169076236-169089606 GCA_003993805.1 Himantopus leucocephalus | reverse complement strand
CTTACAGGTCTTTTCCAATCTAGGAGATTCTGTGATCCTGTGATAACAGCCTCTCGGCTGCCAGTGAGTGAACTCGTTCCCCCTCCAAATACAACAGGGGACAACCTCCCCGCAGGGTGCCCCTGCCCCTGAGGGCACCCACATCAGATGGTCCCCAAAATCCACAGAAAGGGGCAGCGATCGCGCAGGGCCTCTGCTTCCCCCTTGCCGCGGGGGGGGGGCGGGGAGGGGGGGCAGCAGCTCGAAGGCGGGAAGGGAGGCCCCGCCACCCCCACGGGCCGCCCCTCAGCCGCCGGCCTGCAGCCCGCTTTAACCCTTACCTCACGCCGCGGCCACCTGGGCGCTGCCCGCCCCTTCTGGTGCCCGGGAGGAGGAGCAGCAGGGAAGGTATCTGGAGCGTCCTCCCCCCCACACTCCCGGCACCGCAGGGCGGTGGTCGCTGCTCCTCCTCCTCCTCCCCTCCCCCGACGGGCTGCCCGGATACCTGCGGCCGGGCGGCACCGCCGAGGCGGGCTCCCCGCTCCCTCCGCCGCCGCCGGCAGCGCTGAGGCGAGCTGCCATGGCGAGCGACCGCCGCCGCCTGTGAACGCTGGAGGGGGCTCTCGGCCGCCTCCTCCCGCCGGCGGCTCCCCCTCCGGGAGGGGGCAGGGTTAGGGGAGGTGCAGCCGCGGCGGCGCGGCGAGCGGCGTCCAGTTCCCGCTCCCCCGATCTGCTAGGCGGCAGCAGGACTCCCCCACCCCGGCGCCGCCTGCCCCCTTTCTCCTCAGTGCCCGGCCCGGTGGGCTTCCCACCCACCCCCCCTCCAGCTGCAAAGCCGGACATGGCGACCCTGCTCCTGCGAGCCCCTCGCTGTCCTTCTCCTCCCCCCGCTGCCACTCCTGCCGCCGCCTTCTCCTTCTCCTCCCCGCGGAGCTTTTAATGGCTGGGACCTCCGGCGGCCAAGCGCGACTGCCCCTGCACCAGCCGCAGCGAGGAGAGCCCGCGGGAGCCCGCGCAGCCCCAGCCCCGCGCACGGTAAGGGCGGCACGGCGAACAATGGGGGCCGGGGCGGGAGCGGCAGCGGGTGGCGCCCGCTCCGCCGGGCTCCGCGGAGAGGGTTTGCGGGGCAGGCGGCGGCACCCGCCCGCGGGGCGGCCCGGGCGTGAGGCAGCCGGGAGCGCCGCCCGCGCCGCCCCCGGGACCGCCGCCGCCCCCTCCCCGGGCGGTGACAGCCGCGGGGGGCCGCGCTGCTCGGCGGGCACCCCGCGGGCGCCGCTCAGCCCCGCTTAATCCCATTACGGCGGGTAATCCGCGGGGAGGCACCGCGCCGAGCGGCGCCCAGAACCGCCTTCCCTCCCCCGCTTCTTCCCTCAGGCCACCGCGGCCGGGCGCAGTCCGGGGCGGCGGCGGGGGCGGCCGCTCAACTTGGTGCCTTTTGTTTCAACCCCCGGGGCTGAGACCCGACCCGGGCCCCGCAGGCGGGTGGGACGCCCGGGGCGGGAGCCCTGAGGGGACGCTCGGTGACGGGCGGAGTTGCGGAGGCGCGGCCGTCACCGTTGGCCCGAGGAAGGGTTTCGCCCAGGCCGGCAGCCGGCCGGGAGGTGCCGCTCCGCGCGGGGGCGGGCGGGCAGCGCGCCTCCCGCCCCGCCTCGGCCCCAGGGCGGCCCGGGGACTGTGGACCGGGCCGGGCCGGGCGGCGGTGTGTCTGGGAGCTGGCTGCCCGCTCGCCCCCGGCCAGTGCCGCCCCCTGACCCCCCCAGGTGCCCTGAGCGGCTGCGAGGGCCGCCGCCGCCGCCCGGCGCTCCCTCCGCCTTCACACCCGGGGTCGTGCCGAGGTGGCTCCGGCCTGGTTCCCTCGACGCCTCTGCCATTGCCTCGCCCCAGCTGGAAAGTTCGCTGCTTTCAAAAGCCAGTGTCTCCCGCTCTTCGGTGTGAGCGGCCTCGAACAGGCACGAAACGCTGTTTTGGGGAAAGTTTTGAATAAACAGTTTATTTTCAGATGTGTAATAGGCCTTGTCTTTTGTGATTTGGCTGNTTTTTTTTTTTTTTTTTTTAAAAAGCAGATGCAAATTGTGGAGTTTTTTAAAGTTGCTGGATTTGCTTGATTAGCTGGCATGAAATAAATGAAATGCGTAGCACATATCTTTTTCGGTCACAGCCTTCTTACCAGGGTTTACTTCATAAGAGATTTGTCCCTGGAGAGTGGAGAGATGATTGCTCTAAAGAAACAGTATCGCTCAGCTGTTTTATCATTCGTATCTCCCAGATACTTTGACTCTTGCTCCTTGTATTGCTTCCAATATGTATTTACAGCAAGCAGCTGATGTTGGAATCAAGCCAACAGAAATAAAATGCTGAAGGAGTCCAGTTAAGAAAACCCTAAGCATTCATTTGAACTGAGATATCCTCTTCCCCTACTGATGGATGTTTGTGTGAGAATGGCAGTATCTAGCTAATTAGTGGATCTTAGCCTTTCAGAAATGGTCCTGTGTACCAAGAAAGTACGAAATCCTCTTAGCTATGCCTCACGTGTCCGATTTGCCGGGGTCTCGAAACTCTGCGCTGGCTGCCCCAACAGGATGGGAGCGGTGTGTGCTGTGCTCGCCGCGTTGCGTCCTGGGGCTTGTAGTTACCCTGCGGTGCACCTGGCTGGTAAAGCTCTGTGTATGTAAGGATGGGGCTGTTAATGAGGCCAGGTCTTCCCCCTTTGCCCTGGCCCTTCCCTGGTATCAGAAGTGTCTGGCGCTGAGCAAAGTGTGACAGCTCTGTGGCTCAGGAATCCCGCTTGATGTTTTTGCTTTCCAATTCAGATCTTCGTTCTCTTAGGTACGGTTTTGCTCTAGGATCATGTAGAATCTCTTTGCTTTCCTTTGCAAGTAGCAAAGATGAGGGGTTATACCATAATACACTGAATTACAATGGCTATTTTTGAAAGCTTAGACATTGCTGTATCAGCCCAAACACACTGTAAATTCTTTTATTCCCACAGACTTAAGTTTAAAAGTAGCTGTGGAAGGGGTTGTTCACAGTAAGTCCCAATCATCATGGGAAGGGGTTAGAAAGCTGTATTTCTCTGCTCAGTTTTTGCAGTATCTTGTATATAGCCAATTAAATTGTTGTTTTTTTCTTCTGCACTCTATTTTCCTGAACAAACCAAATGAACTAGGAAAGTGGGTGGAATGTTTAACACACACTAATGTGGGACTTCAAAACGTCAAAACTTGGTAAGAGATTGAATGTGTAATACCAAAGCCAGACTTTTATTTAAGGGCTGGACTTCAGATTGGAAGTCTTCCCCTCCCCCTGCCCAGGTTGACACAGTCATTTTATAATCAATATCTTAAAGCATGCTACTTGTAACCAAACTTTTTGAAAGAAAATAGTGGATTATAAACGACCAAAGGGGAAACACCACTTAAATGTGATGGTTTTGAAAAGAGAAGGGCTTGCTTTAGGAGATGTATTTCTGTATCAGAATTCAGATAGAGAATTCTGAATTTATAGAGCTATTCAGTAAATTTTCCCTGCTGATTTTAGATTGATTTGACTTAGGAAAAAATCCAAACTTCCACTTAAGAAATTCATATAGGATGAAAATTAGCAGCTCTTTTTAAAAAAATATAAAATTCTTGACACTGATGAATACGAGGCTGCCAGTGCTTGGCAGCTTTTTAGATTATGTATGCTTCGTGATGGAGCTATGCAAAAGAAATGCTTCTCTGGTTTGAAATATCTTTGCATTAAATCTTTGGCTTGCTCTTGGGCACGGATTTCTAAAAGGAACTGGCTGGTGCAGTGACTCCCAAACTGGGATCTGTTAGGGCACGAAGCTGGGGAAGATGGTCCATGGGACCGTATTGTTTTCACAGTGTTTGCAGTGACAAGTTGACTGGTGGGCAGAGAAATTTCAGGGCTGCCAGTGGGCTAAAGAACCAGGTGCAGGTCACTGGCTAAGTGTGTCTCCTCAGGTTTTGCAAGATGGAAAACTCTGCAGAGAACGACCTTGCATCTTCTCTGGTTGTTAATGGCTGTCCGTCCCTCTTTGCCAAGACTGGAATTTGAAGTGCAGGTCAGTGCTCTGACCTCGTCCTCCCCTCTGCTTCGCGCGGGGAAATGCAGATCGGCGTCTTGCTGACTGCAGTGGAGATCCAGATACAGAACTTCAGTAGAATTGACTCACTTTGTCTTTTTAAAGTTAGGTTCGTAATTAGGAAGTATTTGCAACTGTAAGTTTGGGTTGCAAAACTTGATTATATAGATAAATAAAGTTCTAGTGGATGTCTTCTGCAGTTAAACTTCTATTATTAATTTGGTTACATTCTAGTGCAGAATCAATGTATTTGCATTATACTTTTCATACTGTCCTGTGATGATAGTGACAGGGACTAAACTTACTGGGTTTGGTTTCTGGTTTGTTTTTGGTTTTTTGTTCACTGTTTTTTCATAGTGCTTGTCTATGCCAGTGTCCTTATTTTATATTGTCTTTTTTAGAAAAGCACGATAAAAATGCTGTTTATTGAATTTGGGTCCGTGAACTTGTCCTGCTTTTTCTGTTTCTTCTTTTAGAAATTGGCATGTTTATTTTAAAAGGGCCTTTCCAGACTTAATTTTATGACTTTGAAAGGTTGCTGTTTGTGTATTTTCTTTTTTTCTTTTCTTTTTTTTTTGCATGTACTTTTCTGACTGGTAGATGCTGAGTAGATGGTGAAGTTCGTAGTTTACAAATGGACTGCTGAATTAGGGAGACTAAAGGGGCAACTTGCTTTTCTGGTTGTAAAGGCACAGCAGACTAATTACAGAGGTATAAAAGGTCATCAGGCTCAGTCAGCTTTGAATTTGTGCAAAATGTCAGTAAATTTGGCCTGCAGAAATGCAGGCGAATCAGACAATTAGGTCGGTCTCTATCAGATGTGGGCATTATCTTGCTTGTAATCAATTGCAGCATGATGAGCTTTTTAGCCCTGTCTGTAATGAAGCAGACTTGATTAAATATTAGGAGAAATGAAAATATGATATGCCGTTGTGGGGTTTTGAGAAACAAGGTATGCAACTACTTTTTTTTTTTTTTTNTTTTTTTTTTTTTTTTTGGTCTGGAAGTATAAATGGGGGAAACTATTTTAATGTTTGGTTGTCAAAACGGTCTTGAAAAAAAGAATGGTGGCTCTGTTAGTTGGCACTCAAATAAAATGAAGCTTTGTTGGTGAAGTTCACGGAGGTGCTACAGTTCTGTTTTCTGTTGATCTCAGAGGGAACCAATTTTTATAATGTGCCCTTGAATGTTACTCAGTAAAGGCTGTACAGTAAAATATGGTTTTGTGTTGCTGTATAAAATGGAGGAAAGAACTTTCTCAAGCCATGAAATCTGAATACTGAGGTTTACGGTAGAAGATTTCTATACAATACATGTTTGTTACTAGACATGAGGAATACTTGTGGGGTTGGGTGGTATTTTAATATAAGGCAGGGATGGTGTTTCCAGACTATGTTTTCTTTCCCAGGTTATAAATTGGGTGTAGTGGTAAAGCCCACTGAAAGGTGGGAGACCGTGTCTCTCAGGCAGCGTTGCTGATTCCCTTAGTGGCGATGCCTTGCCTATGCAGTGCTCTGCTGCTTGCCATTAAAGTAATTTTTTTGCTACCTTGGCATCGATGCTGGAGGTTGCTGTCCCATGGTGCAAGATTTCTCAAATTAGTAGTAATGTTAACGATTATTTCAATCCCAGTTTCCTTTCAAATATGCTGACTTGGGCCACCAAAGTAATGGTTTGAACCTTGCAGGGTTACTGGATTTGCCATAATGAAAGTACGTTAAGAGACTATTGCACTCCAATTTGACATGTGATTCTACTGTCTTGTAAGGCTCTTTAAATTGCCATTTCAAGCTCTTTCCCTCATTGGGTATGTTAACAACTGAAAGGGGTTAAGTTGTGCAACCAAAGGGGAACTTCCTCTCCTCCCCCAAGTTATAGCTCTCCCCAAAGCATCTATTTCTATAATACACAAGGTATTACAGAAATTCTGCAGCTGGAAATGTATCATATAGACAACTTTGAGGGAAAGCTGTGACTTCCCGAACGGAGACATTAGTGGCAAGCCATCCCTGCTTGAAACAACTCTGAGTGCAGGTAATGTGCTCAGTATACACAGCGGAAATAGGATCGCTGCCTCTGGGACAAGCTGCTCGGGTACCTGGATTGTCTTTGTACAAAGCCTTGCTAAGGCTACATTTGTGTAGGTCAAAAGATGACTTTCTGTTAAACTGGAAAACCTAGTAGTAATTGGCAAGAGTTGATATTGTTGGCTGCTTCCTTCTCTTGTGTGGGGCTGCTGCTTCTGCTGGCCGCGGTCAGCCTTTCTGCATCTTTCACTCCTGATTATTGCAGGACCAGTTGTTTGATCGCTGGTCACTAATAATACGGATGACTGCGTCTCCTTAATCAAGGACCCTTATTTTCAGTCACCTGCACCACAGGCGCAGGTCAAGATGACATTTGTCAATTTATTCAAATAGTGAATGTGGCACAAAGGGTCTAGCTGCTCAGCAACCTGTGTACATTTAATTGGCTCTTTCTGCTCTGCATCCTGCATTTTTCTGTTGATTATGCTCTCTCAAATATTTTTTTTTTCTGTGCCAGGATGAGGCATGTGAGCTGCAGACATTGAGTGTTCATTTCTTCCATTTCTGAATGTTATTTTTGGACATGTCCCAGCCTCTGTCTCCCTACTGAACAATACCAAAGGTGTTCCGCAGGGACCTTTGCTAGCCCAGCAATGGAGCACTGGCAGGCTGCTCATTAGTCTTTTATGTCTCTCCTTATCAGTTTTACTGTGAAACTCCCTATCGCTTCGGTTGCACATGTTAGAATAATTAGGCTTCCTGTTCGGCAGGTTTGTATGGCATTGATTTTGGCCTGAAAGTTCAGGGGAAGGGAAGGTTACTATTAAATTGTATGAAATGGCAACTATGTCTTTGGTAGTTGCCTTTTGCCATTATGAGGTGGGTTTAAAACAGTCTTGCATGAAGAGAGGCAGGAATGCTGAGCAGACTTTTATGCTACTTATTATAGGAGGTGTTTTCCCTTGCATTAGTAAATAAGTGAAAATAAATCTTAAAAATAAACCTCTTTTAAGAGGAAAAGAGAGGATGTGGCGATATCACTCTTCGGCCGGATCAGGGCTTCCCATCATTCAGAGGCTCTGGGAACACAGCAGGTTTCAGGCAGATTTGGAACATTTCCCTGGCCACCCTGGTCGTCTTACAATTATGGGAAGGGAGAATGGGGTGTCTTTTGGGGGTTGAGGATTTTTTTCTATTCTTCCATTTGTCTCTCTCTCTCAAATTATCCCGGAGTTTGCTGCTGCTTATGGCTTACCATCAAAGTGAAATGAATTTGATTTGTCTTTATTTTGTTAATTCTCTCCAGTCTTATGATTGCAATAACAGTGATTACAACTGAGAAGGCTCTGGCCAGCTCTTGCTGTGGTGTATAATAGTAGTATAAAATAGTCTTTTTCAGGTTAAGGAAAAGTATGATTTGTTTAGTTTGTCCTGCCTGAGGTTATTTTCTCAAACATCAAGGCGAAAAAGGAAGGTAAAAGCTCATGTAAAAGTAAGAATCTGCAGAAGCTGTTGCGTTTTTTCTTGGGAGTTTCCTATTTTCCAGGGAGCAGTTAGTATTCAGGCCCTTATCAATATGAAAAGTATTAAAGGGAGAATGAGGAAGGGGGGATTCAGTTGCTGTACCTTTTTGAGACTTAGGAATTTGTACAGCTTTATGTACTAAGTAGTCTCGGTACATTATGGAAGTTAAGCTCTTCTTGTGTGAACCTGTAAGATTAGACTCCTTGGAGGTAATTTTCAGTCTTTTTATTTGAAGACCTCAGCTCCTATCTTATCTTTGTGGAAATTCCTCCTGAAAAGCTCTGTTTAGCGTTGTGTTTTTAAGACCTGAAACCATTAATGTTTGCCTTTAACATATTAAACATTCAATAGCTTTGTTGCTTTTTGGACAGAGGCATCAGTATGTGCACGTAGGAAGATCAACTGTGTAGTTGTGCCGTTGTAACCTGTGTTGTTCATTACCCATTTTTACAGCTTAGCTGAATTAACCAGTGTAATGTGGAAAATAATTGTTTAATGTTTTGGTGCAGAACTCCATTTTTCCCCCCATGCCCTTTGAAATGTTGAACATAATTTTCAGTACTATGAAAAACAAAATACTAGAAACCATGAAAAGAAACATAAAATAAGCAAAAAGGAGAAGATACCTAGAATGTACAGTCAATAAATATTGAACCTGAAGCTAGCAGAAAATATCCTCAAAGTGCCTCAATAGCAAACAAATAAGTAAAAAAAAGACAAAGCAGATGGTGTGATAGTATTGCAGTGGAGAGAAGGGCAAGTGACTCTGCCATTTGAATATAAAAAAGGTTTCAAAAGGCATTCTAATTAAGTGCTGTTCACAGCTCTGCATTTACTAATAATATTTGAATTTTGAGATAAGTCACAAATGGCACAATTCCAAGGATATAGTATCTGTTTGCCTAAACTTCCACAGTTGGAAGTGAACTTGTAAGAGAAGAATTTCTAAATAGATCTGTAGGAGCGAAATTGCTGTTGGTAATTTTATGGGGCAGGTTTTTCCACCTCAAATTTTTTTTTCATATTATTTACAATTAAGGTTTGAGTGGTAATAATGCTTCTCTGTTTCTGACTGTTCTCTCTCTATACATCTGTAAACTGTTGGGCAACTTCAACCATAGTAGATAAACAACGAAGCTTAATGAAAAAATAAGTGCTAGATGAAGGAGAGACACAAATCACTGCAGCTGTTGCTGGAGGTCATCTGCGTTGCCTGTCAGCTGCCCCATCGGCCCATGTGTTGGCTGGGCAGTCACATAGGTACTGCTCAAAGCAACGGCAGCCTCGTGCCACCTAATTAGCAGTGAGTAAATAGGACAGTGTTGAGAGAGGGGTCGGGAAGGCTGGCAGGACAGGAGATGTGTGGTGGAGCGAGCCATGCAGCAGCTGGCTTTTCGTTGTGCAGGGAGTGAGGGAAGAGTATCAGTTGGGTGGAAACCAATTTTTATTAGCAGTGTTGGTCACCAGGCGTGAGCACATTTACATAGTGGCTCTTAGTGGGGAAGAAATAAACGTAGCAGTAATGAAGCCTATCCAGAAAGTGAAATCTTTATCAAAAACCTTGGCCACATTGACACCAACTGCAGTTTCCCACAGTTATTCAGAAATGCTTCCCATAGCCATGAAGTAGTGTGCTTTT
Organism: Himantopus leucocephalus; assembly: GCA_003993805.1. NCBI lineage: Eukaryota > Metazoa > Chordata > Aves > Charadriiformes > Recurvirostridae > Himantopus > Himantopus leucocephalus. Next base: position 169,080,347 of record RSEF01000001.1, on the reverse strand, counting down.
ATCCAGTGAAGTACCAAAGTGATGGTGCAAGATCTGCGTGAAGTTTACCTCCAGTTGACCAGCTTTTTAAGTGCAAATCAAGGACTATTTCAGATTGTCAACTAAGAAATTATCAATCGGGTAATGCCTTGAACATGAGGATTTCTCCCTTAACTTTGTGTGCAGTGAATGCACACTAAGGCACCAGAGAAAATGTTGGAGCAGTTTCTAGTTGTAATAACGCTTCAAGGATCATTTGAAGCAATGGACGAGCAAATGACATTTGATGGTAGCTCTCTGCTTGAGAAAACCTAACACAGGGAAAGCCATTGCTGTCCTCCTGAATGAAGAGAAAGTACATGATGGAGGAGAGCTAGGGACTAATAGTGGCACGCTACAAGCGTATGACCAAAAAATTAGATCACCATTGTGATGGAGTAGTGTGTATGTATGTGTTTGTACATATGATGAGAAGATGGAGTTCAGAAGCGTTTTCTTTCTCTGGAACCAAATTGTAGACTTTTCATTTTCCTCTGCTTTGTTCTTTTTCTTGTTTTGTTTGTTTTTTTTTTTTTAAACCCCAACAGTCTATATATTCAAGACAATTCAGACATGTATGTGAAAGCATTAAAACTGAACACAGTATTATTCTTAATCAAGTATTTTCTAGGATTGCTTTGACTCCCTTAGATCTGTTGGTAAAATTTCTTTAGGCAGTAGATAAATACCTAATTTTCCTTCAAATTTCCTTTCCTTAAAACTGAGTAATGTTTGAAAATGCATATTTTGTGTTATTAATTAAAATACTTAGTGGAAAATAGGTGATGTGATGAAAACAGCTAATAGACAAAGAATAACCTAATTAAAGCTGAAGTAGTCAGCTGTGTCACGTAAAGAAAATAACAGAGAGCGCTCGGTATACTCCATCTCTGGATTCGGATTCTCTGAAAAATCAGTGTACTATGAGAATATTTATAGCTGCAGGATTAGTTGATGTCTGTCCTCCAAGAAAGCTCAGAGAGTTTTCATTTTAGTGTAAGCATAATTCAATAGGAAAAAAAAAAAACTGAGGAAGAGTCTATGTTCTACTTTTCTGCCTGCTTTTGTTAAAACAAAATTCCCTCTCCAACCTGAAGAAAGTTCTTTCCACTTAAAAGCACCCTAAGATTGGAACAGAAGCTTGGGTGTGTGCGATGAAGGGAAAATGGTAACGGTGTAAATGTAAAATGTTGCTAGAAGTTTTAAAGCCTTGCATCTTCAGCAGTTCTGGGCTAACCTTGGAGCAGAATGAATTTGAGAGAATGGTGATCCAAGAATGGTTCCAGCTTGGCAAGGAAAATGTGGTTTGGAGACGTGAAGGAGAAAATTAATCAGGATAATAGGTCTGGCCCTTGCAAGTAGATTGAGTGTAATGAAATTAATATCTGAATATTAATTATAAAACCAACCTGATAATACATAACAGGACCTAAGAGGATCGTTGAAAATCTGCAAGTAACTCCAGGATTTTTCTGCAGAGGAGTTCCCAGGAGTGGAATATCTGCTTTTGTTTTCCCATAGAATATTTGAATTGAAGTAAGCAACCCCACATACGCACTCCTGTGCATATGTTTCCTGTTGCAATCAAGTGACAGTTTGGCTCAACTTGGAAAAGGCTGAAATGCCTGAGAGCTGGGTTGTACAGTATCATCTGGGTAAAAGTTTCCTAAAGTCTTTTGGCAGTGTCTGACTTCAGTGAAATGAAATATGCTGCAGCGATTTATAGTTTGTATGTCTGTCTGTTAACCAATGATTGAATTTATTCTAAGCATTAACTTGCCTGTTTATGAAAAATCCTGGAATAGGCTTTTTTTTTTTTCATTAGACTTCCAGGCTAAATTTAATTGAAAATCTCATCAGGATGACAAGCTAGTCTGGTTACTTTTGAATGTGTTTAAGGAAAGTTTCGTAACTCCTTCTTTGGTATTCCTCCAGTAAGGCTTGATCCTTTTTTATCTATGAAGTTTAAAGCTTGAGGGGACAATAAAGACTCAAATCAATTGGAAGTAATTGCAACTAGATGATCAGCATAGTTTTGTTTAATTTACAGTGTTTATTTAGTGTTCTCCTGTTGAGGAAGTTTAATCAAATTCCTCATGCTACAGGGGACTGCAGGGAGGAATACCAAGGATCCGGGTGCTTGTTTTGAGGACTCTACCTTACGTATATGTAGTTCTGCATTTGGGAAAGAAAGATTTTTAATACCTGGTGCAGCAGCTGTAGTGGTTCCTCTGTAACTGGGCATGGGGACACAGGGGGCTCCCTTTTGGCTGGGTGCTTTCAGTGGTACCAGGCTTGCCCCACATCGATGCTCTTAATTTCAAAGCCAAGCTCCTTTCTCTTGATGCTTTAAATCACACAGCAATGTAGGTGAAATGAGTCCTTTGAATGTTAATACAGTGAATACAGTTGTGTTAATACCATGTTCCTGGTATTTTGGAATAGATGGAATAGCCTCTAGCAGCTCTTGGCTCATTGCTTGTGGTTTGTACTTGTTTAAGTGTGCTGTGTGACAGGGCTCATCTTTGAGGGCTGTGTTGGCTGTGCCTGATGCGATATTACGCTGTGCAGAGCTAGAGTCCGTAACCCCCAAGTCTGAGAGTGTGCGTGCCATGGGGCAGCTTCAGTCTGTTTTCTTCAGGGAATAAAAGTTGATAGGGACAGTTGAAAAGCAAAACTCTTGACCTTTGAATGCATGGAACGTTGTGGGGGATTATCCTTACCCAATATGCAATTAGCTCATGTTAGAGGGAACAACAGTAACCCATTTCTTTGTGCCTGTTTCTTTTGTCTACCTTTTATTTCTCCCTTCTTTCCCCTCCTTGAAATTCCCATATGCTTACACTCTCAGTGTTCTAGCCATATGTGTGGTTTTTTCTGATTCACTAATAAGGCTGAATTTCTTTCAGGGTGAAAGAAAACCATGATGTAAATCGAGGTTCTATGATTCTATTTCTGCACATCATGTGTGCTGCTGTTGGCAGTCCTGGGAAGAACCATTCCTCTTGTCTTAGTTTTAACGATGGTTTGAGAGAAAAAATAAACCAAACAACACTGTTGCCATTGCAAGGCTGAGATTCAGGAAATACATTTAATCACTAGAAATGAATAAATATATGGCTTTTCTTCTTGAAATAAAGGGCGAAGAGTCTGTGATCTGAATCATTCCATAATGAAGGTGGGATGTTACTGATGCTACTTTTATCAGGTTTTAAGGTAGTGAGAATTACTTGGTGTTCTCCAAACCTGGCTGTATTGATTATTTGTACAATATTTACTTGATTTTCCTTCTTGAATTCTATGCATGTTTTTATTTCCCAGCCCCTTTTTTTTTCAATGCAGTTACTATCTGTGACAGCATTCCATAGTATTTATCCATAATATATGTATTTATCTCTTCCATTGATAAGGTAAATGTGATGGAAGGACACACTGTTAATGTTTTGTAAAGTTTCAGTAAGTTTATAGCCAAAACTCTTGCTGGTGTAGAGTCCCAGACCTTGTTAGCTGTTCATTTACATCTTCAACAAAAGTGCAAGTATGTAAGTTTTGAGTAATATTATTTTCCATTAGTCCTACAGCTTTCTTAGCAGTAAGGAAGGAATGCAAATCATTGGAGGCTCATCTGGGATTTTGATGGCCAAATAAAACTAAAATTTTTTTGGCATGAAGTCTTTAAATGCTGCAACAGATCTTGTATATGATTGGTATGATTTAGAAAGACTGCAAATGGCAAGTCTAGTATTGGACAGTTATCTTGATGGACTTGTTAGAGGCTTTTTCCCTTCTCCCCTGTGGCAAAATAAAGTCAGCTAAAGATTTTCTTTGTGATCATTACAAGATTCAAATTTAAAATGATTTTTAAATTCTGTGCTTTGTCATATAAGTTCTACATACACTTTGTTCTGTAGCATATTATTAAGAAAGAAAACCTGTAAGAAACATAATCTTATTGTGAGGCAGTTATCAACTGTAAAGACAATCTGGCTATTAATGTCCCTGACTTATTTAATTCAGTAATTTTTTCCACTAAGAGAAATCCATCTAATTTTTTCTTTTTTTCTCCATGGATTTACAAGTCAATCTCTTTTTT
>RSEF01000001.1:169019933-169076136 GCA_003993805.1 Himantopus leucocephalus | reverse complement strand
TGTTGAAAACATGAAGTCTGCAAATCACTTTCTTACACATATTTCACACTGGATTCTCAGGGAGATCTTGTAGATAAAGCCAGGCAAAGGAGACTAGTCATTTATCTGCATTAATATCTTTCATGAACAACCTAGAGCAGCAAACAAAAAAGCGAGTAGTTTCACAGATGAGATAAGGTGGAGAACTCACCTGAGCTTCAGGACATGAGCTGCTTTTGAAAGCAATGTTCATTAATGCTATTTACTATCATATGCTTAAATAACCTAATGAAATTGGAACACTCTGTCCAAAGCGTGGGGAGTTTTCTAGTTGTTTTTTTGTTGTTACCGAGCACAACTTTGAACCCTTTTGCTTGGATGTCCAGGTCTTTGTTCTGCCAAAGCGGAGCACTGCTNATGGGGAGTTTTCTAGTTGGTTTTTTGTTGTTACCGAGCTCAACTTTGAACCCTTTCGCTTGGATGTCCAGGTCTTTGTTCTGCCAAAGCGGAGCACTGCTATTGTTTGCAGCGCTCTTTACGCTCCATATGGCTGAGCATTTTGATAAAGCAAGATTGGAGTTATACTCAGGAAAAATAGTTGAAATAAAACTACAGCCCTTCCCATATCAGCACCGCAGTTAGATTGCTCCAATGCCTTCCTAAGCATGACTTTTTATTTTTTGATAGCTGCAGGTAAAGCTACTGTTCTACTATACTTTGTTTGGGCAAGAGTATTTCAGGAAGAATGGCTGACTGCTTAAAAATTCTGTACTTCTGCAAGCATCAGTTAAGGACACATGAAAAGCCAAGATTAGTGATTCATACAGCTTTTAAATAGGTGGAAAGGGAGTGTAGTTTTTAAAGCTTGCGTGAGTTGAGAGTGCTACAGAAGCTTTTGGATTAACCCTGACAAGTTCAGTGGGGACAGGCATGACGAGACCTCCACGTACTGCCTGGAACCGACCTACCCGTCAGGTTGGCAGTGACCAGTGACTAACTGGGGGCCCTTTTCTTTGATAAAATGATTGTTAACAAGGTAGAAGCGACTGCACAAAGTTGCTCCACGCCAGCTCTGGCACACACAGCAACCCCATCTCCTGGTTCTATTTGTTCTCATTTACTTGGACTGAAAGAAGAAATGAAGATTCAAGTTGGTCCATTAGGAGAGCAACTAGAATGCCGCTCTCTTACATTACAGAGAGCCAAAGCTGATGCTGTTTCAGGAAAATACCAAATGTACTACTATTTTCTCCACATAGTGGTAATCCAAAGAACGGAAAAGAAAAAAATTCTAAGGCTGAAGCTTTGAGACAAAGTGCAAAAAGCAAGCTGCAGGGAAAAACTTAAATGTTTTAGACTGAGGGAAAATCAAATAAACAGTACTTAAAAAAAAATCAACAGGAAAGAAGAAAGATATGAAATACCCCAATTTTTGTAGTCAGGACCAGTGCTTGAGATCACTGACCTGACTTACTAGTTCTCTCACAGTACTGGAATCTAATCCTTAACAGTTCATTTTCCAGATGTACAAATGCTTGAATTTCCACAAAAACAAGATTAACAATATTTAACAAAGTGGAAACTGGACCAGCAGATAGTTTGTCACACCGTTTCAGCTGCCTCTAAACAAACTGCAGTGTCAACCCATATGGTTAAGGCAGTCTGTCTCACAAACTTTTGGATACAATGGTCCTAGGCAGTTTTTGATACACCTTATTCTGTGTTTGGGTTTTTTTGAAACATTTTCTAAGGCAAAACTAAGTTTAATCTTTAGTAAGAGAGAAACACATTCCATAAAGTTTAACCTTTTCTTGTTATAAAGGAAGAAAACTTACACCCTCTTTGAAAAGATTTGTATGTTTTAAGAGATTATTGAGATTGACTTGAGGAACACTACAGTGAACAACCAAAGTTTTTAAAGATCAATGCATATCCTACTAACATCTTCAAAGCAACAGAAGGCAAAAACTTCACTCACCTTTGTTAGAAATCAGATACCAGCAAACATAAGCATAGAGTATGTTAGCTGGTAAATGGTGTATTGCTCCTGCAGTACCAAAAAGGCCTGGAAAGTTTTCGGATTCTTTCAGGTCAGGCTATCAACTATCGGATTGTTTTAAACAAAACACAGAGTACTATAACAGTATCGCTGGCTGCCAGGTCATGTTGCACATCTGCAGCTGGAACAACACTATATTTTATAAGTTATGAAATGCAATTGCATCCAAACATGAAAAACATTTTTAAGTCAAGATATGTAAATTTACTGTCATAAAAGAAATGCCATTAAGTTTTCATTCTACACACTCGGGTGAAAAATTTGTTAAAAAGTCACGGAAAAAATGCATAAAAGCTGTAATAGGCAACAATATACAAAGTTTCAAATATAAAATCATGACTTGTATAGTTTGTTACTTGCATCTTTTCACAAGAGGAAATTAAAAGAACCACACATCACTGAACTTCTACACAAGCTTCTTGTGTTTCAATGTCATTTATTGAGGAGTGAATGAGATACTGTCAGACATGCCAAAGAGACTTCACATTCAAGGGCTGGAAGCTGAACAGCTTTCCTCATTGAGTCACTGTACAAGTTGTTTTTGGGAATCTGAAAGTGCGATCAATGAGGTCTTCATGCTCGATGTTTGTCTTCAGTTTTTCATCTTTTGATCTACTAACTTGTTGGGCAGAAGGACACTTTCTACCCTACAAAGACTCACACTCCAATTAATACAATTAACACTAGATGTAGAGAAACGTTTATCTGTTATAACGTACATCTACTGCTGAATACAAGGTCTTAAAGCTGTTTCTTAATTCATTATGTCTAATGAGAAAATTCAACTTGTTTCCCTTTCACCATCGTATGGATGGCTTATACTGTTAGAAAAATACTCTTCAGTGCTATTGTAGGGTTTACAGGAAACTTCTTCCGTGTTGTGGGATAGAAACCGATTTAAACACCGTTCTGAAAGAATGCTTCTTCTTGCTGCCACTGCCTGTAGGTTGCAGAAGAATGGCCTACACGCACTACAGTTCTGGTTTTACTCAAAAAAGAAACAAAAGAAACCTAAACAATAGGGTAAACGTTTATTTGGAGTTAGTTTTCTTGCAGATGATATTTAAGGCCCTTCAAGCAGAGTTCAGGAGCTCCTGTATGGCTGCCTGTTGATCTGCATTGAGCTGTGATATGCATTCTGTCCACAGTCCTCCAGATGTCTAGAAAACAAATGAGAAGTTGTCTTTATGCGGGCTGACAAGTTTCTAAGGCACACGCTAAACTTCCATACGTTTACAAAGCTCAACATTCACTGGGCTTATCCCTCTAATATATATGCCAAAGAGAACAGACTGAAATCTTCGGTTATACACAGTCCTACGTAGGTTCATCTACAGGTGCTCTAAAATGCTAAACAGAGGAAAGGTCTGGTTAAATAGCAGCAGAGGAATTCATGTGAAACTCCTGGGAACTCCCTGTAACTAAGTGGGTCAAATGACAACGGACACTTGGAAGTTAACCATGGCGTAAACCACTTGCTCCATTTTGCACTGAAGTTAGAAAATCAATGTCCAGGCAAAACTGAACCATACCTAAATGCGAGAGTATCTTTTGGGCACTGGTGCACCCGTAACACATGCAGAGGAAGGGAGCACTGTGATTACAGCACGACATGCTACATACACTATGCGTGTACATGTAAATTCTGCTGCCAACACACGGCATTACTCTTTAATGAAAGGAATGGTAAATTACCTCCCAGAAAGAAGACAATGTACCTAGCATCTACCTGGGTAAATGTTAACCCACGCTTTCCTGCCCCTCAGTATACCTCACCTGTGTTACCACAGCCCTTGACTGAGACATTAGCTTTTAAAGTCACCATCAGCAGGGGCTGGTTCTAATAGTACCAGAAAATGATGAAAATTAAAAAAGGTTTGGAGTATTTATTCACTTGTCAATAGAAGCTGGAAGCAACTAGCACCCTGCTTTCTTTAGAAGGACAATAAGAGGGAAAAAAAATTGCAGGTGACTGGCTGTAGGTCTTTAGATTGGCTTTTGCAATAGCCAATAGACATAATGGATCTCACAGGCTGATACACCCATCCAAGTGAATCCTTTCCAAAATCACATATTCCTAAAATTCTTGAACCTGAGTTTTGCCAAAGCATGCCAGGTAGAATGCACAATAATTGAACAGCTGCTGTTCCAAGCATTTTTATAAGCTATAGGCTTGCCAGGCACACTACTTTCTATCATTAGGTGCTGCCACTGTCAAGTAAGTCCACCTGATAACATCTGGCCCTGAATCAGATCTGTCCTACAAGCACTATCACTTACAACAGTGTAGGGAGGTGCAGCTTAAATACTTGGACATCCTCATCACCCAGCACCGTAAGTACTCATTATGGCATAAAAGAAGTGAACCTTGAAGCAGTTCCCCAAGGCAGGGAAAACACTGAACAGCCACCTACATTTGCACTTGTAGTAGTAAAATTACTTGTGGTTTGCACTCATTGTCTAACAAAGATTCTAAGCCTCTGCTGAATTAGTAAGTCACCACAGGGTGTTGGGGACCCTTACAGGAACCACATGTTGGATCAGATCCTGCAGTACAGTTCACTTACACAAAGACAGGCAGATTTCTCTCCAGATTTTAATTTCTGGCTCAGAAAAAAAAAACCCAAAACCAAAAAACCAAACCCACAAACAACTAATACTGGCTAGCATGTTAACCATCTAGCTGCATATATCTTAATTTAAAAAAACCAACCAAACAGTTTTAATAAGCTTCTGAAGTTTATCAAAAGAGACAAAGATTTTATTCAACTGCAAACGTTACCAAGTTTTATCATTAATGGTTCAAGGAATGTCCAAGGATCTCCAAGATCACTGGTTGAAGCCTAGTATTCTCTAAGGAGACAAGGCTCTCAAAATTGGTTTAACTGGCTGGTTACTTCTGGAAGCAGATTCTAAATGTTCCCTTTACACCTAAGCAAGCATTTATTTACCTGCACTTGGCGAACAACATTAGCCAACCGCTTGGTACATGGATCTTCATGTTTAATAGCTTCATGAATTTCACCATCCGCAATTATACCAAATATTCTGGGAAGGTTAGAGTTGTTGGGACCGAGGACAACTGGGTTGTTGCTGTTACAATCAAAATATATATTACAAACAAATTAATGTTGAACTAAAATAATGTAAGCATTTTACATGTCACTTGAGTGATTTTGAAATATCTTATTCTAAACCTGTTCATTTACATCTAAGTTTCACTCAGCTGAATAGGCATGCATAGTTTTGTTGCCTGCTGACAGAATGTTCCCTCTCCTGTTAATATTTAACCAGCTGATTCTTTAATCAGCCTACACTTTATCAGGAAGAAGTTCTGAACTTTACAGAACTGTTGAGTTCCATGCAGATGGAAGGAACTGTAAATAGTGTGACAGAAACACTCTGCCTAAAAGGGCTTACTCCTCTTTCTCTCAGTGCTGCAAGGGGGAGGAGGTTGTGTCACTGGCATCAGGAACACTAGTGACTTCAGCTCTCTGTCAGCGTTCTCACTGACACAGCAAGTAAGCAGTTCTGCTCTCTCTTTCCCAGCCAAGTGTTGGAGTAGAGGAGTGCTGGCAACCAGGGATCTGAGTGGAAAACATGATCTACTTCCAGCCCTGCCACCTACCCCTGCAGGAACGCAGAGGCTGTGAATGTAGGACTGTCAGAGTGCCAGAAAATTACGTAGCAAGGCTGAGCCACCTGCACAGAGCTGGGTACAAAAGTGTGCTAGTACTGTAATTCCTCATTTCTATATACGTTGGTATACGCATACATGTCAGTATTATTATGGTGTCTCTGCACAACAGTACTATTATCAGTACAGAGCCCTCTCAGTTGCTACCACCCATTTTGAGACCTTGCCTTGGTAAAGCACCAAAGATATACAAGGCATTCACATACTAGAAAAGACCACAGGAAAGCTAAGTTTATTTCCTTTCTACTTTTCTACTGAGAACAGTGTCAGCCAGAACATGGCTACTACATTACGATTCAGAAGCTGACATTCCTCCACTTGATTATGAAGTGCAACTTGCAACCACACTAGAATATTTTCTTCTCTATTGACCTATGAACACAAATCTAAAGAACAAGCTGTGGGACAAGATGCTTCCAATAATAACTGAAATTATTATTACAAACGTAATAAGGGAGATAGCACTGTACCATGAATTTATCGGTATTATTTCTCTGCTTCATACTTTGTTTTGTTGATACTCAAGCTTTTGGAAAGCAAAGAGATGCAAAGCTACTTTAAAAGGTTATGAAAAGAAGGCTGCAAGGGCACGTGTGCTGCTGAAAAGACCTGATCAGTTATTAATGCTGATATGTAAGCAGAGTATCAAAAATTTTCCTGAAATTTTCTTTAGAAGTTCCCAGTTGACCCTTTCCCCATTGTGTACATATGAAGAGCCAGGAATTTTCTCAAGCCATACAGATATTAGTTAGGATGAGAATGCTGACTGTTTAAAAAAAAAAAAAAAGCAGCAATAACATCATGGAAAGCTCAGTTCTGACATTCCAAATTATCTTCTCTAAAGCACGTGCAGATTAACCTGGCAGTTTCCGAGTTATGAAAAACGAACACAAGGAAAGAACCTGCAAACAGGCTTACTTTCTGCATTAATGTGAAGACTTTGCCTTACCTCTCAATTAAGTCACACAGATAATTGAAAGTATGAACAGCTTCTTCCTTATCTTCATGAAGCGGAAGCCATGATAACCAGTGTGGCAGAACTTCTTCAACATTTACACAGTCAGGCTTGAACTTCATTATCTTTCCTACAGCTGAAATGCAGTTCTCTGTTGCATTGACATTCTCTTTGGTTTTGGCATCTGGTGACTGAATGACTCTCACCAGCAATGGAAGCGCCTCTGATTGTTAAACAAAAAAAGAATAAAGTTTAATGCACGATCAAGTTATATTTTATTAACGTCACAAAATCTACATGAGACAACTGCATGTCTTAAAAAACGGGATTTTTTTGTGGCCCGGGCACCAAAATCCAGTCATCCCAATGTCCCACTACTTCCAGGTTCTTCCCTGCTCAATAATCATCATATGAAAACCAAACTTACAGATAAAGCTATGCAAGGAAACACAAGACAACAGCTACTGCAAGAGTTTGGATTTGTTTTTTAAGTTCAGAAGAAAAAAAAATAAATCTTCCCATGTCTCTCAACTGGAGTTACGCAGTCTACAATATACAAAACATTGTAATTTATAGTAAAAACAGGTAACAAGCATTATCTTTTTAATCTAACAGGTTCTATAAACATGGGATGCTGAAAAGCACCGATACAGCGACATTCACATTAAGTTGGACTGTAGTGCATGTCTACTACAGTATATGCCTGCTGTACATCTATTGCTTGTGCATACATATATATATGTATACACTTCCCATGACTAAAAGGTGCACTAGGAAAAGCTCATAGGAATAATCCCATCTGGTGAATCCACCTGGCATGGTTTAGATTGTAAAAATCAAACATCAAGGAAAAATACCAATTTTCTTGCTAGGTTAATAGCAATTACATTTTTTTAATAGTCATGCAGGTAACCACATGCATACTTCTAAATGAATATTAGTGTCACATTCTTAGTTACTAGTGTCCATGCAGACTTCAGAGCACCCTACACGCTTGCAGGAACAATTGTCCTTGTGTTCTTCTGCTAAAAATATAATGCTAAAGCTGTGAAATTCTATATCAGCACAGAAAACAGGTTGTGGAATTGTGCAGAAAGCACACTTCAAAATAACTCCAATTACTGAGGAAGAGTGAGATCTCGCACTACTTCATTTTGATGAGTAAGTAGCAGCTTTGCAGTTAAGGCATACACAATGACACTTGCCATATTAACTTCACCAAATTAGATTTTTGAAGAATTTAGCAGCTATGGAAAAATATGAGTAACCCTAAGCTAGATGAGGGTACTCTTATGGGGCTGATAAACATGACAGAACTGCAGAAACATCGGTGATCAGACCCACTAGCTTGTGTATTGAATGTAGGATAACAATGCTGGACTTCCCTGCGGAGCAGAATTTGTTTCATAGAAGTCTACAATGTCCAGGCAAACTGAGTCTGCATTTTATACCTCAGGTTTTCATGACTGCTGAAGCTAAGTCTCATCTGTGTTTCCTCATACTCCTTAATACTAATGGATGACACCGTAGGTATGTGTGTCCTTGCAGCCATAAAATTAAGAGGGCATCAAAAATTCAATCAGCATTGTCTCCTCCCTACGGCTTAGCAGACAAGTTTTCTCTTGTCTAGAAAACAGGTCTATTGTCACATAGATGTTGTGGTAGATAATCCCTGAAAAACCCTTTTGAATGTAAAATTATTATTATAGAAGATGGTCTTTATTTCCAAGGACTGACTGCTCTGACATCTTGCATCACTAAAATGTTTGAGGCCACTGATATGATTTAGGAATAAACACATGCCGTTGATTATTACAATATTCGCAGAGAATAGCTGATTATATTCTTCCACCAACATAAGAAATAGCACCAACGTTGACAGTCACGTAAATTGTAACCTTGTAACTCCATTTAGAAAGTGACTTGATTTGCTGTAGTTCTTCCTTCAACCTTATTTCTTGTTCTTCACTAATTCTATTGTTAATTCTTTTTGTTTCATCATAATGTAGCTTTTGTGCCATTTACAAGTTCTCCCTATATTCCTGTATTTTTTCAACTGACTGCCAAAAACGCTCCTGTTAATACACCTGCTTTTTCTGAATAGTCTCGAGTCTTTATATACTGCTACAAACTTGCAATAGAATAATATGCCAGTGCTATATATGAATCAGTAAAGAAATTAAATTATAAATAAAAGCTCACAAACATGATGTTTTCAGAGCAGACAGTAAAACCTTTGGGGTAGAAAGCTTCTCATGCCATGGATTTACATTGTTTCTAATCACAGCACATCTTCATCTATTAAGTCACAAAGTTCTTTCATGTACATACCAAAGTATTTAAAATACTTTTGAGGTGCCTGCTAATATGTTGTATGCTGTAAAGTGAAAAGGTTATTTTATCTAAACATCCAACTACAGGAGAAGCCAAGTGTCTGGGTTTAATCAAGGATTATTTGTCCAAATACAAAGAAAAGGATCAAAGCTGTTTAAGTGGGCCAAGGTAAAGTCTAATGAATGAAAGACAAAATTAAGACTTCAACAGATGCTAAAAACCCCCCAAACTCCAAAATCAGAATTAACTTGACCTCAGTCTCTACTCTGTGGAGTTGAAAAAAATTAAGAATTAATTTTTTTAAGAATTAATTAATTAAGAATTAATTTTTTTGGTAAGGTTTTTATGTCTTGTCCCAAGTTTGCTAAGCAGCAAGCGCCGCAACAGAAATACTACGAAGCAGATCATCATTAAGAGCCCAAGGAATTCAGGTACTTTACTAATCACCACCAGTCTGCCACACAGGTTATACTGGCAATGTATTTCACTGCCAAAGGGAAAAGACCTCATTAACCAGAAGGCGAGCAATTTTTTATTTCTTATTTTTTCCCCAGAATCACACGTTCAAATAGTTTTATCAGATGTACGTACATACCTGTGCAAAAAGGACGATAGCTGTCCCCACCAAATTGTGCCATAACTCCAACACCGTAGGCAGCTGCTTGCCTAACCTCTGGGCTGTTGTCGCATATCGACTGTAGCATTGGCCTCAGGAAGTATTCAGCATACTTGAACGAGGAGGGGCTGCAGTGCTCTACAATGTCGTCAAAAATGCATAGCCCCCACTGCCTGTCGGGCCATGGCCTATGCGGACACTGCATCAAAAACAGGTCACATTTAAGCCATCTTGCAATTGGTAATTTTTATTGTTCTGTTGATATAATCATTGACTACATCACAGTAACAGTGGTCTAGTATTTTTGTTAAAATCTTCCTGGATTAAATTTAATCCTACAAACACATAATTTTCTGTAGTGATACTTGCAGCAATACCATAAACAAAACAAAATCCAGGTGAATGTCTGAGCTAATTAAGAGAATAATGATTTTAGGCTAAATCCTTTACCTCTATTTCACACTCTGTTACCTAGTTCAGTCTCAATGTTCCCCACTAGTCTGCAACACTTTTTTGACCCTCTCCTTGAAATCCATTTCAGAGAGTATTGGACACTCCCAGGCAAATTAAATTTCTCAAAATAGTTGTGTGTGTCAATGATCCTGGGTCTTGCAACACGGAAATTAGTACTACAGCCGCACAGCTGTTCAAAAAGCATAGGGTAACAACTTCATACCTGACCCAGAATGAACCTTCAACTGCCTCTGTTCTGTAAAACAATAATTACTACATTCTGTCTACCAAGTTCTCCAAGATTCCAGCATGGAAGGCCTATTAATACATCAGAAAAAAAATAATCAAATTAAAAGAAAGCAAGGTACTTACAATTAGGTTGACAATCAGTGGAAGTAGCCTTTCAAACCACGGCAGTACCTTCTCCTTATAACTGCTGAATATTGAGTGCAAAATGTCCGATACTTTAGTCAAAATATAAACGTCACTGTCATCCTGATAGGAAAAGGATACAATTCACAGTAAGACTAACAATCTTTAAAATAGTGGAAGGCACATGAAATGCTAAGGTCTCTAAACTAATGGAATAAAGTTGTTCAGTGATTTGGTTTTGTAAACCCAATCCTTTGAAGTTCACTATTTTTCAACTCTTGGTCTAATCACAGAATAATAGAATCATAGAACGGTTTGGGTTTGAAGGGCGCTTGAAAGATCATTTAGTCCAACCTCCCTACCAGCGTTTCCCAAAGTCCCATCCAACCTGACCTTGAACACTTTCAATGATGGGGCATCCACAACTTCTCTAGGCAATCTGTTCCAGTCTTTCACCACTCTAATAATAAAAAAATTCTTCTTTATGTTCAATCTAAATCAACCCTCTTTTAGATTAAAACTGTTGCCCTTTGCCCTGTCACTACAGGCCCTGGTGAAAGGTCTCTCTTCATCTTTCATGTAAGCCCTCTTTATATATTGAAAGGCCGCAATGAGGTATCCTCAGAGCCTTCTCTCTCTCCAAGCTGAACAACCCCAACTCTCTCAGCCTTTCTTCATAGGACAGGTGTTCCAGTCCTCTGATCATTTTTGTGGCCCTCCTCTGGACCTGCTCCAACAGGCCCATGTCTTTCTTGAGCTGGATGCTCAGGTGGAGTCTCATGAGGACAGTGCAGAGAGGGAGAATCACCTGGCTCGGCCTGCTGATCACGCTTCTTTTTATGCAGCCCAGGATACAGTTGGCTTTCTGGGCTGCAAGCACACATTGCTGGCATATATGCAATTTTTCCATCCACCAGTATCCAGAAGTCCTTCTCAGCAGGGCTGCTCTCAATCCATTCATCCCCCAGTCTGTATTGATATTGGGGACTGCCCTAACCCAATTGCAGGACCTTGCATTTGGCCTTGCTGAACTTCATGATGTTCACATGGGCCCACCACTCAAGCCTGTCCAGGTCCCCCTGGATGGCATCCCTTCCCTCAAGTGCATCAACTGCACCACTCAGTTTGGTGTCATCTGCAAACTTGCTAAGGGTGCAACTCAATTCCACAACCTACGTTGTTAATAAAGACACTGAACAGTACTGCTCCCAATACAGACCCCCTTGAGGGACACCCCTTCTTACTGATCTCCATTTGGACATTGAGCCACTGAATGCAACTCTTTGGACATGGCCATCCAGACAATTCCTTATCTACCAAACAGTCCATCCATCAAATCCATATCCCTCCAATTCAGAGAGAAGAATGTTGTGTGGGACTGTATGAAAGGCCTTACAGAAGTCAAGATAGATGGTATCAGTTGTTCTTCCTTAATCCAGCAGCGCAGTCACTCCATCATAGGAGGCACCAGCTTAGCCGGGTGTGATTTGCCCTTTGTCAAGCCATGTCAGCTGTCTCTAATCACCTCCCTGTCTTCCATGTGCCTTGACATAGCTTCCAGGAAAACCTGTTCCATGATCTTACCATGTACCTTACAGACACTTTAACAAGCTTTTATTGAAAAGTAAATGGATAATTGCCTTTGTGACGGAAGACTGTGGCAAAAATATACGGAATATTAATCCTCTCCTCTTATCGCTTAACCTCATTTTTCACCTTGCCCAATTAACGCACCAAACTGGTAAAGTAAAAGTCCTTAGCTCAGATTCAGCTATCAATTCACGTTATATCTGCAAGCGAGGCTTGTTCCCTGGACACACTTGTGTTGGGAAAACCCTTTAACTTCGTTTCAAAGCAAGTTCTGTCATACTCGGCATGGTTCCTTTAATCGGTTTATACTTTAACAAGCAGGGAAAACAGAATACAGCTAGTTTCTGGTCCCTAGTGAGAAACTAAGTACTTCTCATGCAACTGGCAGCTTCCCACTATTGGCTATTTAAGCCCTCTCTGGTTAGACAACTTCTGCATTGTCAATAATTCAAGCAATAACTCTGGAACATATGCACAAATGATGTAGAGAATTGCTGCAACACATCACAAAGTCCACCTAGCCTGGTATTGCCTCTTTACTAAGAGCTGTTAACAGATGCTCAGGGAGAGAGCATAACACTTGCTTAGTGTACACCTTCTCCTATCCTCTATCAGATCAGCAGTTTAGTTATTGCCTAAGCTACGGCTGTATCTGGATATCTTACTGAAACTACTTTTTGAATATCTTTCATGACTTCCGTACTCCCTTATATTTCTGCTGCCCTGAGGTAAGGGCAGCTAAAATATTCTAGGACCAAAGGTGTATATCCAAATGTTACTCATTACCATATGTTAATTTTGTCCATATGGCAAGTGACATTCTAGTCCCACTCCTACTTTCACAGGGTAATGCAGACAAGTCTTCCCTGCAGTCTTTAAAAAAAATCAGCAAGGTCAAATATAAATTAAAGCATTTTTAAAAATGCCTTGCAACTCTGCTGCAGAGAATGGATTCAGCTTTTCTGAAACTGCTGCTTGCTAGCATTTTCTCTCATTATCACTACAGAGTGACACATAAGAAGAAAAGATAAAAAACTGCCTAACTCACTGTCTACAAGAATGAACAGTAAACATTGCAAATAAGAAAAGGACAAAAAAATCAGGAAAGGCTCAGAACTTGAGTTTTGTTATTTTTTGATCCCAAGCAGTATGTAGGCACCAGAAATCTATCCTTTTGAATGCCGGCCCTAACGTTCCTAAAGGAAAGGGGCTCAAGGACTGCATTATTATTTAAGAAAGTATGGGTGCATGATCTGTTAAGATATATTCTGGAGTCTGCATACAGGTTAAACTCACGTAAATAAGCTTCACAGTTCAACTTCACAAGCTTCACACCTGCACTGTGTAGCAAGAAATCTCCTAGTTATGTTATAAGCAGCAGTGACTTATTATTTTTTATTACTCTCTCCATACCAATAACAATTTAATAGAATGATCATATCTCTTCTACAGTCACCGCCACTTCAAACCGAAAAGTTAGTTCGGTATCTTAGTGGATAAGTAGTCACTTTGGTATTCTCTCATGAGCAAACACATTATGCCAGCTATTCATCCTGCTGTCCTCCTTTGACACTATTTTAGGTCTATTCTTTCCAAGACAGGCTCCTGACCTGACACGTCAGAGGTCTAGGTATCAGAGGAATGCTCAAGGTTAAGGGGCACCCAGGTCATAAGGCACAAAGAAAAAGTAAGTCAGCAGGGCTAGGCCTTAGATTACCATTGATACAGCATTTGACAACAGACTATTTAAAGTCATCTAAGAATTATTTGAGAGGATGAAGAAAATGAAGAGCTACATCCTGAACTTCTTCCTTCAGTATACTGGACAAGGAAACCTTTCGTATTTTCTAATTCACACATGTACTGTGACCCATTTCTTATGGGAAGTTTTGAAGGAATATGGTAACAGGACATTACTGCAGGAAGAAACAATTCTGAGGATGCACTATGCTTTAACTGAGTAGCATAGCATATCTGTGTAATGCATTTCCATCCCTGTGCTTTATGAGTGGAAAAACCTCCCAAAACAACTTACTTCATCTTGTAATGACTCTTCAACTTGTTCATCATAGTCTTCATCTTGTCTTTTCACTACGTTAAAAAACAAATATTAAACCATTACATTTCTACAAGTGCATAAGAAGCCTCTGAAAGGGAAAAAATGATGCAGAAACAAACTTAGAAAATAGGAAACAGTAGCTGAAAATGCAACAGGCATTTTCCGTCTTTAAGAAGCTTCAAAGAGCTTTCACAGAAAAACAAGAAGTATAATGAGACAGCTTAGTTTAAGAAGGTGCAAACGCGCATGAGATAGAAATAAACACACCAGCTTGTCCACAAGGACAAGAAAAGTGCACAGAAATAAGAAACTGTCATTGCTTTAAGAAAACTGCAAAGATTTCAGATGTAAAAAACCAAACATAGAAATGACAACACCATAGACGTGCACTGTCTTAAAGTAAATCTGTCCATCAACTTTTGATTAAACTACAGTATTTCTGCAGATGATGCCATCTTCATCCTCCCAGAGCTTACAAATGTAACTCATGCATTCTGTTGTTTCAAAGCCCTTACATAAATATGCAAATTAAAGAAATCTGAACTAAGCTTCTTTTTGTGTGTTCAGAAATTATTAATTAGGAATTCTGCTTTAAGGAGAAGCCATTATCACGTGTTAACAGGAATTTGTGTTAACTTACCCTGTCTTAATTCTTGATTTTTAAAGTGCTCTTCTAGCTTTCCTTTCAATATTCCTCCAAGTTCTTCAAAGTGTTCATTGTTAAGGCATCCATCTCCCATTACCTCAATGCACTAGTGAAATAAAATGACCAGCGTTTCAGCTTTAAGTTACATGAGCAGTTTCTATGAAATCTAAGCACACAAGAGAATATTAATACATGCTCTGCTTTAAGTAATCACTAGCAGAAATAATACTAATAGAACATTCCTACTGTAATCAATGCTCAACTTATACAAGTAAGGCATAGTAGCACTGTACATTTCAAGCACATAACTTCTCAGTGGTTTGAGGTTAAAATGAACAAATCTGGTAATTATTTTAGGTTAATACTTTGGTATTTTGCTTCTTGCAAAAAAAGTACAACTAAGTTTTTCAATCAGCTATAACAACATTTATAGTCAAACCAAAACTGATGTAGAGGAAGCCTTGCATTTCTTCCAGCCATTTAAATGAACATAAAACACATGTCCTTTCTTACCATAAAAAAATCTACGCACAGTAACACCACAAAATCTATGAGGAAGAAAGTTACCTTTGCAAAAGAATGCATTATTTCTGAGAGAACATCTGAATCTGGTTCTGTCCCAATGGCTTTGATGAGTGCATCACACATGAAGTGCCACATCTGTGTGAGGTACTCTGGCCCACGAACTCTAGCACATTCAAGAAGGAGGGGCATCGACTCTGCTGCTGCCACTCGAACACGTTTCATTATTAAGGAAATAAACCAATGAAGGCCAACATAGCATGCTTAGAAAGCACCCACCACCATAATGAAGTGATTAGCTTTCTATCTGAAATGGATTTTTTTTTTTAATTACAGTCCAGGGCATTTGGTTTCTTAATGAGATACAGATTAAGATCATAGGAAAATTAAACTATTTGCTGTCTAAAAGTTGTTTCAAGCCTGTTTCAGGCCATGACAGAAAAGCTATCCAAGTTGTCCTTCACTGCGTGGGCACAAATGTCACTTTCTCTACTGTTTGCTTGTAACATTATAGACATGCTTATTTAAAAAGAAACTAGGGGGAAAAGTAGGATACATTGCCTAAAATAGTGTGTAAAACAATGTTCTCAGAAACCATTTCTGCTATAAACCAACAGAATATTTTAACAGTGACACTTCCAATTCATTTAGGAAAACAGTAAGCACGACTGATTCTTTCAAACTAAGTTTCCATTTTCACAGTAGAATTCATTAATAGGATATCATCATGGAAATAGAACTTCAACAAGGGAACCATCAGCTTTACAACTTGCTCTGTGTACTCCACAAATCCTTCTTTTAGCTCTTTTGCATAGCAAACCTGAAACACAAAGCATGGAAATGCCACCTTTAAGGAAAAATACATTTACTAATATTTTTCAACTATGTAACAGTGAGAAAGATTGTTAAAAGGGTTTTTTTTTTTAATTTGTTCTAAAACACATGCAATAATCCATTTACCTACCCCCTCCAGTGTGGTATTTTAAGAAACCCTGATAGCACCATGAGTCTAACTTATTGTACATGCGTGTATTTTTCAAACTGAATTCAGAAACATTAGTATTTGCAAAAAGGAACTACTCTTTAACATCTCCAATTCCTTAAAAGTTTTGCTAACAAAGGAAAACTATCTGTTCATCTTAAAAATCGAAGCTCCAATCTAAAGAAACTATTTTTAATCAAACAAGTAACATGCGATGAAATGTCTGAAATCCAAACTTAAGACTGTCAACCGAAGAAAAATAGAACTATTTCATTTGATAATATAAAGAATATTTTTGTTACAGATTTTGGCTTCATACTCAATTGTCCAGCAATACATAGAACACCAAAACTGTCCTATTACTCACCAGCATCTGGCATGCAGTTGCTTTTTCTTCAAGGCCTGCAGTTTTAATTCCAAAACTTTGCTGATCTCCTAGGTTTACAAATTCCCAACCGTCGTCATCACTCATATTCTCCATGTCTTGTGCTGTTATACAGAGGGGGGAAATTTTTTTTTTTTAAAAAAATCTAAACGTGCTACAAAATCACTTATTTCGGTATTTTTCAAGCAAAACATTATGCTAAACCTACTGTCTAAAAGAGCTACTTCAGGTTTAATGGATGCAGTCTTCATTAAAGGTCCCATGACAACAGGAAGGTACTGCTGAAATTCCTTTCCAAGAATTTTACACATTCTGGCCCACGCTGAGATCATGTAAGAAATCTATGAAATAGAAAAGTCAGAATTTTCATGTCCCACATTTTATTTTAATGCATACTTAAAAGGAAAGCATAATAGAAGAACATTATACAATAGGACTTTTTTAAAGAATTTGTCAGCAGTGCATAAAACTTATTTCAAAGAGAACTCATCCAACATGCAATGCATGTAAAAACGCATCTTCAAAAGACCTGTCCCAAGTCTTTACTAGTAACAATGCACTGACAGTACCTCTGATCAAAGTTGCTATACGTGTAAAAATATGACAGTATAAGATGTACTTGTAATGCAGTCATGACTGTCCTGAAAAGTAGATTTCCTTCTGAAATAATTTCCTGAATTTACTACTGAGCTACATTCCTGAAAATAGCAAAGAGAGCAAAAAAAAGAGTGCAGTACTGTGTTTTCACAGGAGTATTTGTTTTCAGATACACAAGTCAAAATAGCTCTCCACTCATTAGAACAGCTGTCTAACAAGTCTTGCTGAACTATTTATAAGAAGGTGACAGCAAGGGAATAGGTCATACAATGCCAAACAACGTAGTTACTAATAGACAAGGAATGATTACCCACATGCTGACATTTCTTCAGCAAATATACGTCCTGGAAGTCGCATTTCCTAAATACACTTCTGTGAAAGTTTTTAAAGCCATCTTAGGGCAATCAATCTCAATTTTTCTAAGACATGCTGAACAATTAGTCTGAAGGTGTAATTACATGTCACATGCACAAAGAACGTTTTTAATACTAACCAAAGACCTATGCATTATGAAGACACAATTTTAACATACCTGTGGATCATCATCTTCTAGATCACTGAAGTCTGTCTGTGTCTTCAATAACAGTTGCATTACATCTGATGCATCCTGCATGAACTAGATATAGGAAACAACTATGTTTTTAAAGGCAAATTAAAAGGCTACTTTTCAGAGACTTAAATGTTTATTTAAATTGGTGCTAAGTCCAACACACTATCAAGACACAAGCTATAGCTGGAAATAGACTGAAATGTGGATAAAAGTGAAACTACAAGTTCTTTTTCTGGAAGCACCACCAAGTCATTCTTGTCTTAAGCTTCACTGTACACTCTGTTCATATGCTTGAAAGCAGATAACTGTTTAAATAAAACACTACATAAATAAATACTCATACTCACAAAAAATATCTGACAATTCTAACTTCCCCAGATATTGTCCTTACTATTTTGACTCCTTTTTACCTCCTCATGAGCTAGGAACATTTTAGGTCACATCAGATGCCTCAATGATGTTACACCTACCCTCTCTTTTCACTTCCCATGTTCCCAGTAGTCCTCCAAGAATAATTTATTAAACGTTAGTTATGTTTAAAATTTAGTTGCATGAATGGTACGTTTACTGGTAGTCCTTCTAAATCAAAGGAAAGAGTTGGTTATTTTGTGAGGGGCTATTAGTATTTTCGTACCGTGTACATCACATTATTTTACTTTGAAGTGTGATGTTCTATTTTCTTCACTCAATAAAATGAAAATCTGTAAACCGTAATGCGAACTCGCTATCGGAACATCACTTAAGACTCTTACACAGTCCTTCACAGTTGTTTCTTGGTACTTTTAGAGAGACATGTTTTAACCAACTTATTAAAAAAAAAACCCCAAAACCCTGCCAAAGACATCACACCTCATGACAAACAAGTACTTCAAGTTCTATTACAAGCACATTTAAACTTTTTCAGACAGCTGCATGCAAAAACTACACTAAGTTTCCTTTGAACTACATACATTTTACCCACTGTTCTGATACTGCTTAAATGAGATGCTCCAGAATTTCTCTTAAGCCAAAAAAAAAATCCCAAATGAAGAAAAAATACTTGATTTTAAAATAGTTCACTGTGACAAGAATAGCTTAAGCTGTAATATTTTCATGAGATTCTATTGTGAATTTGTGAATCTAAACAGCAAGAGAATCACCTCAGAAACTAAAACAGGAAGAGAAGCATAGAAATCAGCAACAACATAGCTATGTTTAACAAGTGTATATTAATTCAATGTTAACACTGCAAAAAACAAAGGCATTTAAAAATATATTTAGACCATTAGATAAGATCTAAGCTTACCTTTTCTTTACCAACAGCAAGACCAATTAGGCTGATGCATTCAATAGTCTTTCCTCGTAGGAGTCTTAATTCCTTCTGAACAGCATTCTCAACAATGTGTTTTAAAGAGGGCATAAATAAGTCATAGTAGGGAACAAATTTCTCCTCTGCTGTATCTGCAACTGATGCAATTGAAGTCACAACTTGCTCCAAAACTAGCTTAGTGCCTTTCTGTATCAACTTGGAAAGAGGAAGAATAAAGTGTTATATTTCTAAAGCACATATTTTACTTTAAAGCATGCCAAATGTAAAAATCTGCTCTTGTATGTACCCTAATTCTTGTCAGTTTAGACCAACATCAGCAGATATGTACACTGGCTTATTTTTTAGCTTAGCTATACTTATTCTGTGTATGTGACAAGGTTACCCTCCATGAAACAGTTTGTTCAGTATATTATACCTCTTGTAATTTTATCACCATAGTGGAATGAAGATGCTTCACTAGATTATCCAAATATGGAATAAGCAGTGACTTGGGACAATCTTCAGTGAAGTTTATGAGGGCTGCAGCTGCATGGGCTTGAACACGCTGGTTGCCTTGATCCTCCATGGTTTGCAGGAGAGCTGCTATCACCTGAAAAAAAAAATAAAAATCTTTATTTTCAGAAGAACAAGTTTCTGAAGGGCACATAGTTTTACCACTGTTTTTTAAAACTATTCTACTACTTGCCTTCTCATGAAATTTCTTTTGAAAACCAGGTGCGAAGTCAGTTGCCATTTGTCCGATAGCATTACAAGCGGCATATCTTACTCTTGGATGCTGAAAAATATTTCCCTCAAATAGTTAACAAGTAGTCATGACAGCAGAAATGAAAACATTTTGAAACAATGAATAGAATTATACTCACAGGATCCTGAAGGAATAGCAAAACAAAATTAACTATCTCATTTAAAATTCCCTCCATCTGTTGGTGGCAACCTTCTCCAATGGCTGAGAGCGCCATCAAGCCAGCATGCCTGTATTTCCAGTCAGCTACAGAAGAGTAAAAATGAAAATAAGTACGTTATTCATTTTGGAAACTAAAAAGCACCATAAAGACAAATCACGATTTTGGGAGGGGACAGGAGGAAGAAGAGTGAAGAACAGGAGAGAGAAGGGAAATTGATGCATCTACTGATTTGTTAAATACTTTTCACTTTTTCTCATACATACTTCTAGAGATGAATAAAAATCCAGGCCAAATCCAAACCTAGAAAAAAGAATTCTAACTGCTGATACAAGTATGTACATAGTACTAACACTTGGGAAATGCATTTTAAATAAATGAGCTAACCAGGGAAACATAAGGACAGTATTTCTTTTTTCCTCTCCCCCACTTTTTTTAATGGTATCAGAACAGCCTATACCTTCCTCTTTTGGTCAGGAGGGGAAAAATGCCTAGTGAACCAAACACATCTAAACTTAAAACAAATAAATAATCAGTACTAAACTTTTCAGCAGTCTCCCCAAGACTGTTTAAGAACAGTAACATTCCATTTCGGGGTGTAAGGCTTTCCCTGACTCCAAGTTTTATTAGCCTATTCTCAGGATAGCGGGTATTGTTGAAATGGATCTTTCATGCCCCTCTCTCTTTTTTTTTTTTAACCACAATCTTTCTCCGTGCTAGAAACCATGGGAATTACAAAAAAGAAAACAAGAACAAACAGGTCTATCAAACTATGGGAAAAGCACGTAACAGAACAACTTTCCCAAAATAATGCAAGATTTCATTATTACTGGTAATGTATTAAATTCCTGGAATGAAGAACACCACAGTTCAGAGCACCGGAATCCTGACTCTCAAGCTTCTGTTTGATCAGGATGAGATGAAATATCATCTTGACAGAAGGTATAGTGAAGAAGCAGTTTATTTTGTGCTATTTAAGTTCATTGGATGTTCCTAGTTAAGCCTGCACCTCTTGTTACTCTCATTGTATTACTATTAGCATGCATTCCAGACTTGAAATTAATAATAATACAAAATGAAATGCAATCATGTTTGGACCATCTGGCTACCCAATCCAAACCCAGAAGCTTAAAATTATTATTTCAATAAACATTTGTGAGAAAAGCGGTGGGGATAGGAGAAGGGGAAGTTTGATTTCTGAGAGTATCAATGATGTTTTAATCTAAATGCCTCTATCTTTCCTCCCAACTCCCTACTAGTGAGAGCTTCTGAACCAAACAGTATCTATTACGTTTCCCTTTTCCAAAGAGTACTAAAGGTTATAGAAAACTCTGATCCAGCAGAAAGAAAGCATCAGACATCAACTGCATGACTTCTCCCCTTCACATGAGTCAGTTATTACAGCCATTAGACTCCACATCTTTCTGTGGTTACTACAAAACTAGGCATTTGCTAGCCTTGAAGCTATTAACACTGGAAGAGTCAGGTTAAACGGTTTCCTTAATAAAACTTTCTTTGCAAAAAAATTTCATTCCAAACAGACTTTACAAGTATTCACATTCTGCAGGTGGTACCTTGAGTAGCCCTCTGTTCCATATCCAATATGGTAACAGTCTTTTTTGGACTGGGTTTTAAATCATGAAGGTAGGAAAACTACCCAGAACTTTTTATCTTCTACTTCAAAGGCTCATAGCACAGGTCAAGTGAAAGCACACGCAACAAACACAAAAAAAGAAGCATACATAGCAACTGATAAGAATATATAGAACCACCTCATGAAACATATTCAAATCAACATACCAAAAGACAGCCAGCCTACTACACAGACTTCTCTATTTTGGTCCATCAAATTACACGTATAAAGAACAAAACAAACATTTTCCTCTATGTAATGTATTAAAATTTCACTTAAATACAGCACTTCTGAAGAAGCACAAGAATTGAGCTACAAAATAACAGGTGGCAGTTTAGGCACGCTTAAGGTACTGTGAGGCACTGTATAGGGATTTAGAGAGAATATTCTAAAGTAAAAAAGAAGTCTTCCCTTATTTAATTCACAGACTATGAGTTTTAAAAAAAATGTATGGTTTTGTTTTTGACATCTCTGTTCAGCTGTCCATGTTCCAGAAAAATGTTGTAATGCACTGTATATAAGTTTAATAAGTCACCATCCAAGAAAAGGTATAAATTTCCAAGTTCACAGCATTTACAGTTTTTGCTGCTGAAATCAAAAAGGGAAGTGTATAAAAATATATCAGGTAGCCAAACATGAAGATTTAAGAGGTTACAAAGTTCCTGGAAAGGATAGAATTGAAAAAAAAAAAGCAGTTACTTACGATTTTGAAGCATTTGCATAATATGTTCTTTAATCATAGGTAAAACAAGTTTTCCTCCAAGGCCACAGGCCATTCTGTCCAGCGCACTCTCACCAGCAACTGCATTGCTAAAGATCAGTTACAGAAATGTCAGTGGTTTGATATCTACAATAAAACAAACAGTCCAACAGGGCACAGAAATGCCCTTTCCTGCAGTTCTAGTCTTCAAACTTTTGTCATCTGAATACACATGAGCCTCCACAAGTA
Organism: Himantopus leucocephalus; assembly: GCA_003993805.1. Classification (NCBI taxonomy): domain Eukaryota; kingdom Metazoa; phylum Chordata; class Aves; order Charadriiformes; family Recurvirostridae; genus Himantopus; species Himantopus leucocephalus. Next base: position 169,053,547 of record RSEF01000001.1, on the reverse strand, counting down.
AATAAAGCACACCCAAACCTAAAAGCACACACACCAGTCACAAAATAATTATTTACCCTCCTCCCAAACATTTATTACCTGTAGCCCATTGATTAAGTCTAGTACCAAATAAACTTGGGCCTTACTAACACTGAAAGGATAGACTGAATTTTGCAACAGTTACACATACCTAGAAAGCTGAAACTAAATTTGAAATGAATTAAGCAATTATACTGGCTATCATCTTTTTGTCATGAGAACACAAACCAGCTCAGACTTGCTATGAATCAGGTGAACGAGCAGAATTCAAGCTTTGGCACGTAAAAGACCTTCCTTGCATGGCTGCAGTACCAGTACTCTAGTAGTATGTTCTCTTGCCAGTGACTCAGGCAGAAAACACCCAGTCCAGGTGAGGAATTTGTGCCTCTCAGCCAGTTCCAGAACTGAAAATAGTCAAACATTATCTGTGTAAAGTGACTTGTTCCACCCAATAGAATTATTCCCAGAAAAGCAAGAAAGTTTCCACGACACAGATAACTACTGTTAGAGTCTGGGTATGGCTAGCACTGTAATAACTCAAGGTTAGTTCATCCTAGACACCTATGTTGATGCCAAAACTAAGTCTGGTTCAGAAAGGGATGAATCTCCCTCTTCTTTCAAGTATCAGTCAGCTGGGTCAGAAATAGAGGTCTTGAATCCCCAAGTCTCATTACAAACCATAAACAGTTTAGAAACTCACATGCTGTGAACAAAGGTGTTTGCACAAAGATACTGGCAATATTGTATTTGTTCTTCAGATTGATCATGTTCAAATAAACAGATACATCACCAGCAGGACAACAGAGCAGGGGCCCACCAGTTTAGACGGGAGCAAACTCACTAAAGTTAATGGCAGCTTTCATCTGAAATTATGTTCTTTGAGCTGTTTAATTCATTAATTCATACATTCATTTAAACCATTAATTCATACATTCAGTTTGAGGAAACAGATAGTCTATCTTAGAAAAATGACCACACACCTCCCTCCAATGTTTGCATAGCTTTTGCCAGGAAAAGAGGAAGTTGGATTAATCTTTTCCTCCTTTAGAATTTCACTGCTTTATGAAGCCAGAGCAACAAAAAACTGGAAATGCTAAAATATTCTCTGCTGCTTTTGTGTAGGCTGACTCACATCCCCCTTAGTCAGATCTGAACACACCCTAACTAGGCTACAGCCTGATGAACATTAGCCTGTTTCTTGGACTGCACAGAAATTCCAGTCTTATGAAGCTACAAAGACTCAAGCACCAGAAGAGGTTAGCGTGCACATCAGCTAACCAACAACTCTCCACTATGGTGAACTTCGGTGGTAGGAAACACATAGTAATGTGAGTGAACCTGCTAAAAGAAAAAAAACTAACATCACACACACGATCACCAGAGACTAGCCGATGTCCAGTATTTTGCACCCAAGCCTCAAGCTCTCCCATTACTTTGAGGACCAAAGGAGCTACATTTCTACCTTAGGCACAGGTTGCCGGGCACAACTTCCTTCCTGATCTTTGCTCGCTCTACTTGCAACTTGTAACAAAAAAAGGCAAGTTTTCACTCTAAAATCCATAGGCAGCTAACTTGTGTTTAGAAGAAAGTTACTGTGTAGTCCCCAGTAGCCAATTTGGCCTAAACCACCACAGCTGCCAATAAAGAGAAATTGGCATGCCTCAAGTGGATGATTCAGAGTACTTACTAAGCTGCCTAAAACAGGCCATCTGAATAAACTCCACACTCCAAAAGGCTTGATGAGGATTTGAACTTTAATATTTTACTTCCCCATGAAATTTAGTTGAATAAAAAGATTCAAATACTCGACAAATCTGCATGCAGCAGTGTCTGACAGTTCTACCTGTATGACAAAATTTCAAAGCTGAGGAAATGAAACAGGATAAGACTGTCTGGTCTACCATGTGAGAAGGGGAAGAAAGGACAGCTGACTTTCAATTCTATAATCAAGGGGTACAAAAAAAAAAGTATTCCAAGTCAAGCAGAGATTAAACAGGTTTTTCCGTAAATTCCTATGCATCAGTTTTGCAAGCGTCTCTATATGCCTGATATCTAGTAGAAGTCACTATACAGTTCAGTGGTAAATCAACATCTCTTCTATTGCCTCTCTTCCTGTGAAGATCTCAAAGTCTTCTGTGACAAATTGTTTCGAAACACTAATTACATCTGAGTCTTGAAGGAGATGCCAGATGTGGCAAAAAAGTGTCTAGACTGGTAAACGAACATCCGCGTCTCTACAGAAGCACGGAGATACTTATCTCCTACACATATTTCTGCTTTTTTCTACTTCATTCTAATTGTATTTGGACAAAAGCAGATGTAACAGGATACTGTAGACAAACCACCATCATTCTAGCGGAAAGTTGGAGCAAGCTACAAAGCATGCGGGAATAAGCAAATCAGAAAGACTGGACATGTTTAGTAGATCTTTCTTGCCTAAGACACAAGACAAGCTACTGCTATCCATACCAAGGGATTTAGAATAATAGCAAAATCATAGTATTTTTGAGCTAGATGAAATCCAGCAAGGAATTCCACTATGCATTCTGACGTCCTTTCAAAAGTAGGCAGCTTTTTATTTTAACACCACCTTTTCAAGGGCACAGATAGAGAAAAACATGAAGAGACTGGGATTAAACAGGTCAGTATACTTCAGCTTTGGTTCCAGCTAGCTTCAGGATAAGACCTCAATTTAAAGGCTTAGGAAACACTGACTTCTGAACTGAGTAACATAAATGACAGAAGAAACAAAAGTTTGAAAAGTTAAAACAGTGCAAAACAGCAGACGAGGACGTGCAACTTGTAGAACTAAATTACAGCAATATTTGAATACTGAAATAATTTACTAATTTGCTGAACAGTACCTAAATAACCTACATATAAACTGTTTGAGAACAGTCATATATACTGCTCATGACTGAGGGAACAAAATTAGAAGAGTTATTTAAGTAAAGAAAAAGCAATGCACTGTAGTCATTTGCATCCTGCACTTAAAAGCTGCCTTTAGCCACAGTCTGGTAATATAGTGAAACAACTAGTTTCATAATTACCTGTCAAAATCATCATCTTCAAGCTCATCTGCATTTGCCCAATCTTCATCTTCTTCCAAGTCAACCATCATTGCTAACATTTGAGGAACTGAAAAAAAAAAGTTTTAAACTCAGGTTGCTTTCTTAAAATAGACTCTCAAATAACAAGCATAAATTTCAAGTTCTCTCCTTTCAAAAAAATAATTAAAGAAAAATAACTTTTCTTCCAGTAGCAGATAACCAAGTCTATTAAACTGCATCAGACAGTAATTCAGAACAGATTTTCAGAAAAATATTTTCAGAACATTCAAATCAAGAGTATTTGCACAGTTGAGTGCATTTTGATTTTTTTAAATCATGAAGATTGTAAAAAGTAAATTCCTTAATAAAGTCTAAGTTCCTTGCAAGAGTTAAAAATAGTACTATATGCTTTAAAAACTCAGATGTGCTTCATTCATTTTGCTGAAACTCTGACATAATCCTTTGAACATTTACTGACGAAAGAGACTATATTGATTATGGAAGAATAATACTCAACCCTAATTTTTACTAACATGGTAAATTTTGTTAACTATGTGTACCGTGGTCACTTGGCGTAAAGCTTTACGTTTACAGTAAGGTAACGGTTTAGAACTTGAGCTTTTTCCCCCACTTAATGTAAATTTTTGTTTTGTATCATGAAAATATCTTGCATATAATAATCCACCAGTTTTCTACTTCTGCCTCTGTGTATTGATTCTGTCTGGTCTTCTCAGTATAAGTCTTTATAGAAGCTATTACACAATCTTTATCATACCGTTCAACTACTATGCAACAAGCAACACCAATTCTTTTGAGTTGTTCTCATGGGAGGAAGGAGTGCAGTGATTTGTCCATTATAAGCCTGCATGTTCCCGTGCACTTCAAAAGACTAAGGCGTGAAAAGTATACCTTGCACTTTCAGAGCAAAGTAAGGTGCTCTTAAGTATTCTGCACTTCATATTACACTAACCGCTCAGATCAGTTGCTTGAATTCAACATCATTAATGCAAAAAGCTTCACTTTGCCCTCGAAACAGAAGTTTTCAGTCAAATACTCAACCTTTGAGCTTTAAGAATTTTTAGGACAGTCTACCACACATCTTGAAGACAGGCATCATAGTTAACTGTCCTTCACAGCAAGCTACCTCAAAAACTAGTAGGCATACAGTAGTCCATGCCACTGCCGAGATCTACTGCAACTGATTAGGTATACTGCAACTGGTGAATTTCATAATAGACTTGCACTGCTGTAATCTACCATAGAGGCAAAACCCTAAGCAACCTCACCATACATCTGGACAGATGTGAAACTTATGGTCAGCTGACGACAGAAGAAAATATGGCTCACTGACAGCATTGTGGGGGGAGTATCAAAAAAGATCAAATTATGGATTGATTTGCTTGATCCTTCAGAGAGCTTTTATATACATATCAAGATAACTTAATGGACGCTATGAACTTTGTAGCATGATGCCCACATGTCAGAATTCTATATACTTACTGGTCACTAAAAAGAATTTCCTCAAAAACCCCCAGTATTATAGCCCAGAAGCTTTTCAGAAACAGACACTCATAAGCACACAGGTGAAAATGATGTATTGTGACACCTCTGGAATATGAAAGTCAAGCATCAACTGCCACAAATGCTATGGGGTTCCAAAAACTAATGTCATAGTGTTCATTGCTACAAACAAGCAAGGCTGAGAACAAACTGTCATCCAAAGCTGTCTGGCCAGCATTACATCCAGAACCTGCAAAAGCTTGTACATGTTTCTTCTTGATGTTTAATACGAATGTAGTCGCCAGCAAGCATAGCTTCACAAAGAATTTTTAAATGTAGAGTTGTGCATTAGTTTCAACTTTGGCCCAAAAAGCCCTCAAAGTTTAACTATTGCCAATATATAGACGGTTTACAAACAAGTTAAGGACGAGCCCACTAAGCCTTCTTTTCAGAGCATGCTATGACTCTGCAGCTTCTGGAGACTGAGCAAAGCTACAGCCAAAGATAGGCTGAAGCTCTAATTTCTAGGGAAAGAGCAATAAAAGACTCTGCTATCTCGAATACTGAGCTCAAGGAGGGAAGTCTGAACCTAAATGGAATTCCTGAGCAGAAAACTGGGACATAGGACACAGACTTATTCCTAAATCAGTGTCCTGTTCAGTATAACCAGCATAAGATGACAGTTTTGCCTAAGACCCAGTTCTAGTTGTGAGGATAAAGTGATGCAGCAACTTTTTAGCTGAATGAAAACAGAAAGCTTTTTAAACTAAGGCACAAAACCAAGAAAAAAAAATCAATCCTTTTTAGCTTTCTCTGAACATAAGTGCTTTACTAGCTCTGCAAAATAAATGTCTTTCTCGCCTTAGTGATTCATTAAGAGCAATTTTACAATGGGTTGCAAACCAAGGCACTTCATTCACACATGGTGCATTATCTTAATACAATATCTTAATACAAATATTTCATTCCTAAACAGCAACTAGCAAACCAATATAAAAGTAATACATTCTAAAGAGATATGAGGTACTTCTCCATTATGATGCCAGACCAGATAAGAAGCTTATAATGATTCAGGGGACAGCATGTGTCAAGCGTTAATATTCGCAACAAGCTACACAGCATTCTAAACATTTTCAAATTTCAAAATATATTCTGAAAAAAATCTGTTCTTTAAAAAACTATTCTACAAGTAAACAAAACTTCTAGTCAATAGTTTAAACTCATGGGCCAAGCAGATACAGTTTACAATATTTTCCATAAGTTTTATGATTATATTAGAGATATGTATACACGCAACTTTCCCCAGCCCAAGCACACGAGTAAAAAAAGCTGCCTTTCAACAGATCGTCTTTATGCAAGTTTCACAAAACAAGCAAGAATCTAGACAGATACAAGTGTGACAGGGAGGGAAAAGAATCCTTCCAAAAAGCAGGCTACACTGCTGTGTCAGTGCCCTGATCTACTCACAAAAAGGATTTAAAAAGCAGAGAAATACCACTGCGTAGAGCATTGCTGCTAGGGCTGTCCAGAAGACAGTTATTTTTAGTATCTCAAATAATAACACATGATTAAAAAGTGCCTCTCCAAAGAATTTACACTCTGCATTAGACTTTCTTTAAGTATTTATATAAGCATCTGATTTTTAAATTCACATCTTTAACGCAACACTGAAGCTCAACATGCATGCTGAACTCCTTCAGTCTTCAGTTGCCAGCACCACAGAGTATCTGGCCTACATACCAAACTTCAAACGTAGAACTTGAGAACTAAATGCATCGACTTTTTTTTTTTTTTTTTTTTTNACAAATTTCCAAAGCCAGCAGAAAAGCATGAAAGTATTATTTTCCTTGGAAACACCTAATGAAGAATCTACTGTATTTTTATTCAAATTGTTGGTGGCTGCATAAGCACATAATTAATTTATGAGAAGTCACCCTAAGAAGGGTCTTTCTCTATAAGAAAACCCAATTGAGTGTCACCTAAAGTTACCAGCACCAGCAAACTGAGTTAGACATTGTTTTGCCACTGACCACCTGCAAAGTCAGTTTAATACTGTAAAGGAAAACAAATTGTTTCAAGAAAGAAAATGAGTGAAATACTTACTGGCTTGTGCAACAATGTTTGTATGCCTCCTCAGCATAGCAGCAGCAGTTTCTGACAAGGTCACAATTACTTCAAGTGCCAACTGACGCTGCATGTTACTGAGACTGGCATCTGCACACAACTACAATCCAGAAGATTAGAGCAAATGGTTAGAACAGATGTTTTGGGGTGGAAAGAGTGATTGTTTATAAAAAAAAATCCTAGCTTTACCTTCAGACTTAGTTGCAACGTAGGTTCTAAATGTGGTCGTAAATACTTGGGAACAGAATCTGCAATTTCTACAAGGGATTTCAGGACAGAATCATCGTTTTGGTAGCAGGAATCATTTACAGCCTATCAAGAGATAAGATGAACGTAAGATTAAATAAAAACAAATAATACTATGAATGGAACCACTGTTACAGAAGAAATTTGATCAACTGTATTCTTGTCTCTCTGAATAGTCCTGTTTAGCATTAGTGTGTTGTGGTTAGGACTGAGAGTAAACTTTTTGATAAAACTAATGCTGCTAACAAAGAACTAGCTGAATCCTGAAGATACGAGCAGAATGAAGAACATAAGGACCAAGGAGCCAATTTTAAGAGAATGAAGTAACTTCAGAAGGCAGCCAGCCTAGCAACAGTGAAAACCAATAAGAAATCAAGAGACCACTGACCAGAAATGGACTTGGGGATCAGGTAATGGGTGGTACAGGTATCATTGAGAGGCGTGAACTAGGGTAGGGGTCCCTCTCCAGAGGCATGCAGCTCAAGCTATAACCTGAGAACTAATGAAAGTCTAATCGGAAGTCTTCACTCGGACTTTGTATTTTCAGTAGAATCCTTGGGTTAGACCCTGCTACGGTGGCCAGCGTGTGTAAATCCACAACAACTATAGGGTCCAAAACTATAAGTTTTCTACAAGTAAGTTATGGCTCCCAACATTATATGCCATTAATTTTGACCATTATTAGTTTAAATCTAACACAGCAGACAGACACTTGGAAAAAATTAAGGTCACACATCAGAGGTGCCAACACACTATGTTTTCACAAGCACAACTTCAAAATGCATTTTAAATAAAGAAAAACTCCTCAAAGTAACTCTGCTCAAAAGAAGGAAAATGAGCCTCACTTCTTTTTTCCCTGTTATGTGAGAACAGCTTTGAATAGCTTATGTGTACAAACATCGGGAATCTCAAGATTAAATAATTTATTTTTTTCCAGACAACACTGCAGAGCTACCAAATTAAAGCAGGCCTTTCAGCCTTCAGTCACAGGACACAGGAAAGAGAAAAAGAAATCAAGCTTTTTGCAAGTATCTTTCCTAATCCATAGCTACATTCGAAAAGTAATTTAAAACTTACTTTTATCTCACCAGGTTGATACTCTAGTACCAAAACAAGGCAGAGTTATTGAATGGTGTTAAAACTCTCCAAGAAGTAGGACACAAAACCCCCAAACCGCCAAAGAAAAAAAAATAGCCTTTAAACACACTTTTGGGGTTTTGAAAGGAATTTTCATTAGCAAAGTATCCGATGTCTTCCTAATGTCGAAACATTTTTTAAAAGTGAATAGTTCGGTGTTTTTTAACACTTAAATCTAGAATCCAACACTTTCAGTAATACCATTCAAACAGCCCACACTTTCAACATAGATGCAGCATCTTCTGGTATCAGAAATGTTCTGGGAAAAAAAAAAAATCTATCTTGGTTAAGGCCTTTTGGACTAATAGTTACCACTTGTCCTCTGATTCTGGGAAAGGATAATGTAATGTTTAGTGGAAGTTTCTGTAAAACTCCGTATTTTACACCCATTGCAACTTTGAGAGTTTTTTAAAGCAAGACTAGGTTTTTGAAGAAAGAAGTTCAAAATGCACAGTGAGCCCTAAAAGGCAGAGGCACTTTTCTGTAGTATCGAACACAAACAACCACAGAAGCCAGCTGAAGTTTCAGCTGCTTTTACGTCCACAGCAGGATAAATCTCTTTGATACAAGCTTCAACTATTAGTTCTGAAAGTTCAACCTCCAGCATAACTATTATAGAAATTGTACTGAAAGGACTGAATTGCTAAGTCAGAATTTTATTTTTAGCTTTTTTACCATGCCAATATTTCAACAAAATGAATGTCAACAGCAACAACAACAAAAAAAATCCAACTGTCTCCAAAGGTCACTCACCACTATTCTAACACATCCCATCTCCTATTTATAAACTCATATCTTCATATCCATCTTGTGTTACCACAGCCAGAAAATCTAGTCCTTCTTGCAATAAGTATTTTAAAAAGACAGATTTCATAGCATACTTCTGTGCGCTATATTTGCAAAATAAAGCTTGAAAATGCAAGCCAAGTGCATGTGTTTTTACAGCCTAAAATAGTAGCATTGAAACTTAAATCACACAAAGTGGGCTATTAGTCTGAAGTCTAAAAACAGCACACTATTTAATTCCTAACCATCAAGACGAACAGCAGGCCCACCTAAATTCTGCCTCACTCCCACTCATACAGGACTCAGTAGCCAAGGTCCTCTCAGCCAGTTACAATTTTTGAACAATGCAATTTTCATTGCCAAAGTCACAGACAGGGACTAACGACCAAATAGTGAGCTCAATATCAAAATACTTATCTTGTATACACTAGGGGTATTTTCAAGTGTAGTTGATTTTAATAAATTTCTCTCAGTTTCCATTTATGATCAAGCAGAATTCCATTGGTTGCAGAAGCCAGTAAACTTGGCACAATTATTCTTCAGTGTGCGACAAAGCAGACACAGACAAGGTTTATAGCTTACACTGTCAACAGGAATCTGCTGTACTGACTGTAGCAATAACACAGTCTTTAACCTAAATTTAGCCTAATTTAAAATTGCCAAAAGTTTGCTACCCCTGTTATCACAGCTACTTAGTTATTTCCCTTTCTATATTAAGAAAAAAGTGAAACTGTACTGTGAAATTGTCACCCTTCAAAGCTCAGAACGGTTCTGTCTCTGGTTTGGTTTACAATAGGCTTCCCCCCCAAAGTAAACAACCTTATATTAGAATTCCAACTTTTTCTCAAATTCATCCATCCTAAAAGAGATCTAATCCAGCCTGAGAAATTACAGGAAGCTGAAAAAGGCATTTTGTTTGCAAGTTCCTAACGTATCAAACAATAAAGATCATTTGTCCATATTATTGTTGCTACTCTGAGAAGTTTTGTTCAGAATAATTCTATGCTTTCCTCTAAACTGAAAAGATACAAGTTATCACAGCTCAATGAATTTCCCCATTAATGATTACTTGAAATCTCAGGGTAGCCCGTATTTTAAGTATATTTCATTATCATGGATAATTTAGAAACTGTATAATTTTGAGTTAAATAAAAGTCTTCGTAAGGCAACTCATTTATCTAGGTAACACTGTGTAAATTAATCAGCATTGAACTATTTTCCTTAAAACCCTAACAATTAGCCTGTGTTTACAAAACCCCGTATCAGTTTCCACTGTATCTTGCTGGTGACTGATGTCAGGCTAACTAAGATATAGTCAATCCAGGTCTCAGCAAAAATTCATACGCTACACAGATTTGCAGACCAATAATTTACGTTCAGATAGAGTCAATACAGACAGTAATGGCACATTTAGCATTACTTGTATGGTTTCTTACCTGCAAGATTCCAGGTAGCAAGTCTGCAAAATGTTTAAGAAGGGGAAGATTGTGCTCATTAGCAAGGACAAACGCAGCCGCAGCTCTAGCAGACAGAGTCTTGATCTAGAAGACAGGCAGGATTGGAGAAAGAAACGTGAAGAACTGGTAATGAAACATGCCCTTGTTTTCTTTTAACATTAGGCCTATTATAAGACTACATTTTGTATTATCATTTCCATTTTCCTAATAGATATACCAATTAGTTTTTATCATGGGCTTTTACATCTTGCTTCAAATTAAAGTAAAGCAATATTGAAGATATTCAGCATCTATGTCCTCAATGATACAAAAAAAGTTCATCATATTATGAGGTGGCAAGTATTCCCTAGTTTTGGTTTTGTTTGGTTTTAGTTTTGTTCTTGTTTTGTTTTGGGTTGTTTGGGGTTTTTTTAATGAAATAAAAAAAACTATTGTTTTCAACCTCCATCCCAATTTCAAATGTGTATGCAAGTGTCAAAGTCCCATTTTTCAAGAAGTGTGATCTAAGTATTTAAAACATGCTTCTTTAAAGGCATGACTTGTGGTACTTTAGAAAATGTTACTCAGTTGACTTTCAAAGGTCAGAAAAAGTAATCCATGGGGGAGCAGCAAACTGAACCCATATACCACAGCAGGGTTTCCTATTCTTGCCCAGCATTTTCTACAACAAGAGAAATATTTTGAAAGTACAATCCTCTGCACAAATCAATAAATCTGAGGCCTTCCAGAAAAGCAAGGCTTGCTAACATGCCCTTACAGCAAAGTATGCACAAGCAGTTCAAGGAGCTGTCATATATTCGGAGTTTTAAGACATACTGTGTAGAGATACTGTGTATCTATACTGTTACACACAAGGGCCAGAAAGAGAGCTTAACAAGAAGTTTCCGACCCCTCATGCTGCTGGCTAAAACCCCTGGCCCTGCTTTGGGCCACTACAACTAGGTTTCTCTAAGCATAACTACTAGGGAAGAGTCTGGGCTGAAGCAGTGCAGGTATGAGCCAGCCAGTCAGCTCTAGGACCATGAAAAGGTTTGGCCTTTTTGTTTTGCACTAAGCATAGTCAAAACTCCAGATGTACATCAGTTTCAGGTAATGCAATTCTCTGGTTGGAATCTATGGTTTAACCTTTATGTTTGAGATTACTACACTAAGTTTCTATGCTTAGGACGTATTAGTAAAAAAAACCCCACAACACCATAAAGGTCTTACTGATGGATGCTCTTGATCTTGCATACACTGAACCAGCATCCTCTTAATGACCTCCAAATAGTGTTGCTGCTGATTCCCAAAAATCCCAGGAAAATTCCTAAGGATAAGAAAAGATCAAAACATTAATAATTCATACAGTTTAACCATAACTATTATTTTAAACTTATCCGTTGTTTAAGCTACAGCTTGTAACTGTGCATCTAAGAGTTAAGTAAACCACGATACAACAGAATAAATGAAATACATATGATTGCTTGTTAATTAAGTTGTGACATTTGTTCTTAGGTTTTTACAGGCATGATTTGGCTAACCTGCAAAAACGTAGCAAAGTGTGAAAGCTTACCAGAAAATATGTAGAGCTGCCTCCCGCAGTCCCACGTTCTGAGAGCTGACAGAGTCAAATAAGAATTTCAGAACTTCTGGCCACTGGTTGTTGCCATCTTCATCTAGATTAAACACCGCAAAGTTTTAAGATAAGCAAACTTAAGAGTGGTTAGATCTCAGCTGTGCAGGGCAACCAGTCATCGCTACTAAAATAATTTAAAAAAAAACAGATCTGAAGATTCGGCCATAGTTTACACTGACTTGGACACAATGTTAAATCTAAAGGCCCTCAGGAACAGATGATGATCTCTATTTACTGTTATACAACAGCACTCAAAAAAGAAACTCATGTTCAGCATAAAATTGATGAGAACTTAAAAATTGGATTTCTAAACTTTACTATAATCTCACCTAAACTCAAGCAATTTAAAAAGTAAGAGTTAAGGAATCTTATTTTTATCCAATCAAGGATAATGTAAACAAATATTAGGCTTTATTTTTAAACCATGAAATCAGTTAGTACCTCATGTGCAAACATCTACACAAGACTAGAGAACAAGAGATAAAAATATAACTACTGTCAATACATAGACATTTTACCACAATTATCAGCTTATATAAAGTACCTATTAAGTTCCTGGCCAATTCAGCAACAATGTCACAGATTTTTTTCCTCATGCTGGACTGCGTTTCCAACTGAATAATCAACAGCAATCCACTTTTGATAGAGGTCTGATCATCAGGTGAAAGAGCTGGATAAACTTCTTCAAAAGCAGAAGACAAAAGACGTCGTAGAAGGACAGCTGCCATTTGTCTAGCCTATTGAATAAGAAAGTATGTATGTTGAAGTGTTTTGATATGATAATCATGCAGGAAAGACTACTGACATCATGCTTCCAAATAATCAGTTTTCACTGTGTAGACTTGTTTGGTGAATGGAATACCTCTCAAGCAACTGATTGACGATTATGATAGTAAGCAAAAACATAGTAAAGAACCATCAGCTTACAAGCATGTTTCTGACAATTACAACTCTTCAAAGAAATAACCATGAAATCCAGTGAAGTATTCAGGTTTTTTTCTAGAGCTGCACCTTTGACATATTTTGTGGCATGTTAAGGATTTAGCTGCATTATTGAAAGATGTTTAAAGAATGTCATCTTTCTTTTTCAAATGGCCTGCTGACATAATTATAATCCAGATTGGGTTTTTTTGGCTTAACAAGTGACTTAATAGGACAACTTTGTCAGACAATTAACCTGTAAACCCTCCTTCACTTTCCTAAACAACAAAACTTCACAATATTCAGGAACCTAGAGTTAGATTTTGGCAAGTAAAACTACCCTGAGCAACAACAACAAAAAAACCCCACAACCAGAGCTTTCAGACTTTGAATTTGAGCATAGGAACCTCAATACCACATATTAAATCTTCTATGCTTCCTGCTTGCATACAGCAATTCTACAACAGCATCATTTACATATCTGTATTTATTTACAATTACAGAAGAACTGGAAGCAAAAAAGATGGCTGAGTAATTCAAAATGAATAGAGCAAAACATGCATTAAAGGCAAAAAGACACATGAAGCACTCTGAATAACTTAATAAATAGTATGTTCGCTAACCAGTGTTTCTAGAAGGACAGTAATTAAAAACCACCTCCCGAATTTATGAAGTCTAACACATGTAACAAAACTTTGCACATGTTAAATCCTCACCAAAAAATAATCCAATGCAACATGCACTCATTTTTTTTCCTAAGATATTCTTATTTAATGCGTACTTGAATGAAAAACTGTTTCATTCATAACAGTCCTTGGAATTCAAAAATGCTCAATGAGCAGCAGAACTAACGAGGTCCAATTTCCAAAAGATCTTTCAACCTATAGATGAGAAACACAAATTGCTGCAAAGTCTCAACTTCTAGCATACCCTGTAAAAACCAGGTATTTCTAGAACATCACCCAAGATACTATTCTTATCGTGTTCTGCAGTCTCCAGACTCACTGTGCCTTTTTCCAGTGTACCCAGCTCTCTTCTATACAGCTGAAGAGTAGTACCCACGCAGTGTCTCTACTATTAGAAGGGAAGGACTAGAACTGGACCTTACTCTAGATCATTCCTTATCTCCTCCTCCTCAACAGCTCCAGTGTGGACCAAAGACAACACATATGTAAGATGAGTAGATCTTCCCTAGTAGATCTAAGGAAGACAGCAGATGAACAAAGAGGGTCACAGTGCCCACCCATGCTGTAGCTCCCACCATAAGCCAAGGTTCTCTAGCAATAGGTCATCACATGGGGAACATGAGTTAGGAAGGAGGAAGATCATTTCCCAAATGCCTCTGGGAATCCCACTAACAGTGTGTCCAAAAACTTTAATGGTATCACAATACAATGGTATCTTTTCTTCTCCCATCCCTAGAAGCACCAATATTGTGAAAGATTACATTTCTCCTCATTAGTATGGTGAGCTTACATAGGAGAAGCCTTGACTGAGAAGCAAGTTTGCTGGGACTAAACAAAGCACAAACTCTGATGCAATGTCTTCCCTCACTTGGGGCACCGTGTTTCTGTGCATATTCTCTGACATCTGACTCACGTTATAATCATCCCTTTCCCTGAAGTAATAATAGGTGGCCAGATAGCGAATAGAGCTTGTTTTCATAAAGCAGTCTCAAAGATAAGAATTTCCACCTCTGAAGAACTTAATTTAAAATATTAGAAGACTGGCAAACACAGGCTGATTGCAAAGTGACAACACAAGTAACAAGGTATACAGAAAGACAAGATCAGTGCTACGTGAATTAGCTTCCCACTACCGTTATTAGCTTAGAAAAAAAATCCAAAATTTCCTAAAGCAAATTCAAGTGTTTCAAGAAGTGATAAGGCAGCAATTGACTTCTAATAATAAATGGCATATTTCCTCAGCAGATATCCACCTATATATGAAAACTGCCATTGTCGATTTAATTATGACGAACATGGCTGGATTAATGGCAGCCCTGAGGCTGTTGCTTCTGCTTTAAGGAAGAAAGTATGTATTTTTCACCCACACCAAAGGCTCTTTTACATTAAAGTATTACAAGATATGTACCCAAAGAAGCATTTTAAATTCCTGCAACTTAGCGGCTATAGCTTTTAATGACAACAGGAACAATATAAAATGTACATCCCCAAAGAAGAACCTCCATCTACCAATGAAGCATAAAAAAAGCAGAATTCTCTCCTAGCACTGGATGTCTCTGCACATCTAAATTACTGAGGTGCTCACATACAATTGAAATGTCAAAGGTATTAACATAAAAAGTAGTTATAATACTCAAATTTAAACATACTGCTTCTTATTAATAGAATTTACAGTGCTTTAAAAAATGTTCTAGGATTTTACTGATGATGGAACCAAGGCACAAGACAAAACCCAAAATTGCTGAGCAGGGCAGCAGGAGAATTATGAACAGAAATCTGGGATACAGTGTTCTCCACTGGCATTCAAAGTGTCCAGGTAATCCTACACATTTTGTAAGAAAAAGATGGACCATCTTGTGTAGCACAGTCACCGTGATTTTTACTTTTGTTCTACTGTTCCTTTTAAGTTCTCAAGGAAGAAAACATGCACGGATGGAAGCAATCGATATTTAGGACATGGTCCAAAGACGGACTTGCACAACCTCATTTGGGGATCCAGCCCCATGTGGAATTCAAAGCACACAGTGCCTAAGGTCTACATACAACTCAAAGGCAGAACTGGGGTGCATCAGAAGTCCATGGGTTGCCTTCCTTCCCATCCAAATGCTGAACGGAAAGCTGCCCACAGCAGTAGTTTGCAGACCAAGAAATGCATCCCCTTCATGTGACAATATGGAGCGGAGGAAGGGAAAGGTCAGAGCCCTCTATGAGGGCTGTGAGTACAGCAGAAACACAGTTTTGCATAGCATTTGTTATTGTATTTCACAGGGCTCAAAATTAGTCAACTGTAAATTAGGACACGATTGAAAATTGTCAATCTAGAGTTAATCAGGAAGAAAACAAATGCAGGAGAAAATGCAGAACTTCGGTTCCTCTCTAAGATTTAGGTGGCAAATTAAAACTGCAAAGGAACAGCCTCTAACACCTGAGACACATCCTGAGAATAAAAATCATCAAATAATCTGTGAAAAAAAATGCCACCTTTCTGTCCAACCCTTTAAAATGCAATCGCATAGGAAGAAGTAGAGTCCTAACTTCTTAACAGTGAGACTACATGTTCAGGAAGTTGGAGACCTGGGTTCAAGCCCCTCCTCAGCCTGAGGTGTACAAACTCGCATATCATCTGGCACAGAAGCGTTCTAACTGCTATTTTAGACACTTCCCTCCACCTTCTGTGAACAGTGTTACTCTGCTATCAGGAAAGTATGAAATCAGAACAGAGGGAAAAGGTGATTATTTCCACAGTTTAGGCATTTGGTTAGGAGAAAACCTGTTATACTGTTAGTTTTTAAAAGAGTTATTTCTGATCTATCTTAATGGTTTTTTCCATGTCAAATGCAAGTGGTCCTGCGAGCAGGATGTGAATCTCTGTTTCTCCATTTAAATGCAAAAAATAATAGGTTGCAGGGTCAGGATTCCCCCAGCTGCTGTTCGAATAGTCCTATGAATCTTGTATCCTCTACATCACAGCAGCCCAGCTCCTGCCACAGGATGGAGTGTTTTCTTCAGCCTAGTCTTCCTGGGAGGGAGTAAAGCAATACAGAGGCTTCAGGATGAAGAGGAATCTAAACCTAGCTTTCCCATAGACTGGGCAAGGGATGTTTAAAGGTCTAAGGCTTCTTCCAGCAACCTGTATTCAGTGGTGCCGGTACATTCAATGTGCTGAGGATGCACACCAGGCGCAAAGCCCTATCCACTGGTGACATATGCACTATTCTGCCCAACATTTGGATCTGCATAAAATACGTGCAGACACAAAATGCTTAGCTCTCGATACCAACACCATAATGAACACGCACAGAATGCTTTCCTGCACGTTTATATGCAATGTTTAGATTAAGCATGGGGATGACTTCACTTATGCTCTAATTAGGCTACTATGTATTTGGATTTCCAGGGAAGAGAGGTTGTTCACAGCTTTTATTAATCAGGATTGTTTGAGTTCAGCACCTAACGTTGTTATGAGTTAACATTTAAACCTTTCTTTGATTCATCCATTGGTGGAGTTAAACATAAGTTATTCTACAAATGTTAACCTCTGATGTCTTTGGTAAGAGCAACTTCTACAGGTGAAAAGTTTCTTTGCACTTGAGTAAGTTGGAAGCCAAGTCATTGGCAAGATTCTGAACAAGTTCTAGGCTGGGCTATTTCCTTAGCTGGTATAAATGGAATAAAATCAGCAAATACATGGAACAAGTATTTATTTACACAAGCAGGACTTTGTAGTAGTCAGGTCAGACTTATCAAATGTATTCAAAACAGAAGCATGTGCAATGTAACTATGACTTCTATGGCACAGTATTATGTGATTATTATAGATGATATTATTTTGATAAAAAAGGGGCAACAGCAGATCTTATTTTTCATGGCAAATTTAAATACAGGGGAGACTGCTCTACAGCTTTCTATCATTTGAAACAACTCAGAGGGGCAGGAGAGAAAACCAGAGCTCTTATGCAACCAGTTGCTGGTATAATATTGAAGGATTCTGTCAGAAGAACACTGCTTTGTAGGTAGACAAGCATCAGTTTTAGTAAGCTGATACTGAGCATTAAAAAGCACAAATGGCATCTACCTCTAAATGGAATACAATCTACGAGAAGAGATCTTTATCCAGAGAGAAACAGCACACTTATACTCTCCTTATAATATTCAGAAATTCTACATGATACATCCTTCCATTGTTCAGTAAAACTCTAAACTTGAAAAAAAAAGTCTAACACTTTTACTTTTAAGTGACTCTGAAGTTTGTAGTATCTTGAAAGCTTAGTAATTCTTCACTCTGCGTATCCAAGTGAATAATAGTTTTACCTATAAGTACTATGCCCGATTGCTACAATGTGAGCCTTTACAAAATTAAGGAATAACTAAAAGGCACACTTACTGTATGCCCACAGAAAAATTTTATGTAGAGCTTAGACTGCTCTCCATTCATTCTATAACACTGATAGATGACTTAATGAGCATATCCTGCCCAAACAGGACAAAATACAAAGGCCATCTGAATAAAACATGCAAAACAACTGCTACCGTATCTCTCCCCAACTCCAATTTGAAAAGCACAAAAAGTTTCAGATGATGCATAAGTTTAACACATTTGAGCACAGGACCCCAAAATGGACAGCGTTTCTCAGCTGTAACTTGAAAGAACGTCACAGTAACTCTCATATATTAGTTACACATTTTAAGGAACGAACCCATTCATTAAGCAAAACACACAATCGGAAAACAATGGAGATCTAAGCAGTCACTTATGAAAGGCTACTTTTGACACATAAAGTCTCAGCGAGTGAACTAGGCATGCAACAAACTAGATGAGTGGTCCCTCTGCAAATGTGCAGTAAATTAAGATGATTTAGTTAATGCCCGACTTGTTCACTTATCCCAAAATGACTGGCACTGATTTCTTCCCCCCATTCTCCAAGTTCCCTTGACAATCTCCAGAATTTGAAGATAATTGAGACTTACCTCCTCAGCAGCAGCAGTATTCCTGATTGCTTGTAGGAGGAACGTGATCTTAGATTGACCTGGAATATTCTCATACGTCTCCTGCATAAAAAGGGATGCAGCTTATTGTAAGCAATTAGTAGAATGCATGTGTTAAGCATTAATACAAATTGACTTTCCTTTTAAAACAACTTCAGTATCCATCCAGTTAATAGAAAATAACATAGCAAAAAAAAAAAAATAAACCTATCAAAATAAAAGTTTCTGACCTATTTTAAAATCGCGAGTAAAGTCTTAGTTACCTAATAAGACCTGCTATATTGGAATTATCTACATATGCATTACTGGCCACTTATGAGATGAGTTAAGAAATACAACACAAACAGAACACATATCCCTCTGGAAATACAACAGATACGGAACGCGTATCCTCCTGTAGCTTCTAAGATTAAGAACTTTGGAAGCTTGAGACTGAACTAAGACCAGCAGGTTAACAATCACTGGCAAATGTATAGTCCAAAAATTTGTTCAGTTCTTTTTTTGAACCTTTTTACGGCCTTTCCAAAGTCACGTGGCAGTCACACATGTCAACTACAAGTTTTGAGTAAGAACTTTTCACTTTTAAACCCCTGCCTGAATTTCAGAGAGACTATTTAGCCTCCCCCTTCTGGAAACCCTTTTAATAAAATGGTAAGTTTAATGAGAAGTTCAGTTACGCTGTCTTACACACTTCAGGCATGCAGTTCATTCACTATGGCTTTTTAAATTAGATTGTTACTTAGAAGCTAGAGTGACCTCACAGAAAAATAACAGGGAAATTACAAGCTGAAGAACAATCACTTACAACATTCAGAAATAGCTCTATGCTTACTAACTCTGAAAGAGTAATCTTATGTGGACACAGTCTTGAAGATAAATTACTCCACCCTTTCCAAATATTCACTACCCCATCCTGAACTTAAGGATCAAGCCTACTACACAAAGCCCAGATTCATTCCAATCAGGTCCCTGCCTGCCTACTTCCCATTCTTACTGTTGCAGCAGCTCTTTCCAATGCTCTAGCAAATTTACACACCTTGATAGTATACCTGCTATTTTCAATAAAGTTGTTTCCCCATCACACATTTAATGTTAGACATCGTCTTCCTTCGCTTTCTGTACCTGCTTCCTCGTAGGCCTCGTTCATGGAGTCAGTTCTTACTTCATATTCTCTCTAGTTGCTAATACACGCTCACAGTCAATAAGACTCTGAATCCCCAATGAATCCCTGCATTTAATCTAATCATTTCATGGACACTACAAAATTAAATGAGGTTTAGGGTCAGAAGAGAAAGGCTTCTCAGATTAACTATTTCCATGAGTATTTATAAAGACAAATACAGAAACAAGAAGGTTCCCTAAGCAGATGCCCAGCATGGACCTGAAGCTATGCTTTCATGGACAGCTGAACCACTGTGAAAGCTGGCTTCCCTCATGCCAATTCTGATAATAATGAAATTCTATTTTCAGTTGTTTAAACTCACTAGAAATGGCAGCAACCTATGCACTTGTTCACTGGCATAATTCTGTCAATTCAGTAAAGGGGATTCAGAGGATGCTAAAGAGCACCGGGGCAAGGTAGGCAAAAGGAACATATAGCCAAAACCAGAACCTTCCCTCTGTGCTGGTAGAGGACTACTTTGCTGGCTCCACCCATCTTACTACCAGCCTTAGCTACACCCAAACTATGTACCTGGATGCTGCTACATCTTCACTGTATTCTTTAAGTTCACAGTTAGTTCCCCAGCTACCTTATCCAGAGGTACAAATTTCTCACACAGCAAGACTAACTTTCAGAATACATGCAAGCAAATATCTACTATCTACACTTAGTACTCATGTTCTTCCAAACCTGAGAAATATATTTTAAGAAAAGAATCACAAAATCAGCAAGGCGAAGCAAATAAGAGTTTCTGTATCATAAGACAGACACACAAATAAGAGAAAGACAGGCTTTTACAGTCAACAGACAACATTCCAGTACTTTTTAATGGGAAATGAAATTAATGAACCAGGTTCCAGCAAACTGGTCAAAATAAGTTATGAGTGTGCTAGCACATACATAGATCCATATATGTAAATACTTAAATAAAAACAGGTTAACAGGTTTTAGGTGATTAGATTTTCCTCCTCCCCCTTCTGTTTTTTACAGCTTTCACTACACCCCCACCCAAATAGAGTATGACTCTACATCTCCATCAAGTCTAGTCTTCAACATAACACCCCTCATCCTAATTTCAATGACCAGACTTATTAGAAATAACCCAAGTCCATCTCCTTCAGTTCCCTGTCTATCCATTTCTCATTGTCACTGGTTTTCATTGGACACAAATGAAAACCCACAATTCAATTTACCGGCAATTACTTGAATCCCTATAGTATTCAATATTGCCTTCCAACAGCGAGTACACTTTAAAAAACTGATTGGACTATGCAGATGTTTAAGATCAAATATGAGTCCTGTATGATTTTAGTAAGCAGGTATTCTAAAGGCTATGCAATACTTTCATCCGAAGAAATATTACTTCAAGAAACACACAACTTAAAAAAAAATAAAAAATCTAGCTACACTGTAGAGAGACACATTTTTATTTCTAGGTACAAGTTCGTTAACCCACCATGAAGACAACCAAGGTGGGTTCTTCACAGCCATGCATGGTAGAACAATAAGAAACAACAGGCATAAATTGAAAAAAAGAGGTTAAGACTGTATAGAAAGTTCAGACCTCATTGCTCTAATGAGCACAGTCAAGCAGGAGCGGGTTACTCAGAGAGCTTGTGCAGTCTCCATTCTTGGAGGTTTTCAAGAGTCAAGGGGACAAAGCCCCGACTGACCTGGTCTGACCTGATAGCTGGCACTGCTTTGAGCAAGAGATTTCACTACAGACCGCCTGAGGACCCTTCCACTCTGAGTGATCCTAAACCATAAAAATACTTACAATACACCTTGGAAATATGCAGAAACCAATGCCAGATTCAGTGCAGTTAAATAAGTAAAAAATTATACTACTGGCTTGTATTTGTATATGAAACTAATGGACTTGAAAAGCTTGGTAATCCATCGTGACAATTAAGGTTTCTTATTCTGATAGACCATAGTGCATAAGTAGCTATGAAGATTAAAAAAAACCCAACTCATTTCCAAGTAAGTTTCTGACAGAACACGCCAGTTGTAAGAATCTAAGTTTTGGACTTCTTTTCCAAGAATGTTCTATTTCACAGGCATTATGACACAACTGCCCAATAAATTTGCTTTATTACAATTTTAATAAAGTTCAAAAAGTTATGAGAAAATATTCTTATGTCACGTGCAGGCAGTTGAGCAGAGAAACAAATTCAGCTCCCAGGGAATGGCTTCCATTCCATCTCTATGTTCAGGAATGTGGGAATAATTCTTGCTGCTTCTCTAGAAAGCGTTTGTGGTAATCAATACTGCACTTTGCTAGCTTTCTAAAAGTGTATGTCTCCCCTCCTCATTCCCAAATTATATTTTAGGAATTTTCACTGCAGCATCAAGAACAATAATACTTTTTATTCTTCACCAAACAATGCGCTGAACTCTGCTGACCGCTGAAGTGATGAGAGCGATAAAAGACCCGATGCAGCCATGCAGTGGGAATTCATGCTAAACCTAGACGCTAGTATTTAATTCAATGGGAGAGATTCCCCACTAGGCTTGACAATGGAGTCTTAAGCATGACAGAGAGAAAGAATTAACGTGGCTTAGCCATCACAAAGAATTTTAGCTGAAATAACACATCTGAAAAGTTTTCGCTGATAACAGAGAAAGTCAGTATATTGAAAACGCTTCTTTTAGTGAAATATTTCTTAGCTGACGAAACGCTTGAATACACGGCCCATTCCGAACTTAAAAACCAAACTACTGTGTGGAAGAAGAGCTCCTCGGCTGGCAGGGGGGGCGGCTGCGGCCCCGCTCCTGCCCCAGCACCGGCGGCAGTCCCGGGGGGCACCGACCCTCTGCCGGGACCGCAGCGACCAGGCTACAAGCGCAGCCGCCCCTCGGGGCCCGGCGAAGCCCCGCACCCACCCAGGACCGACACCCGCCCTGACCTCCTTTGGGGCCCCTCACCCAGCGAGGACCGGCCCCACCGCCGGCCTGGCCTCCCCACCCCACCCCCCCTCCCCGGCGGAGCCGGGGCCACGCTCCCTCAGGCCGGCCAGCCCGGGTGGAGCCGGCCCAGGCCCCGTCTCCCCGTGGGCTCCACACGGCGTGGGGAGCGGACAGGAGGCGGCCGAGGGCCGAGCGGTGCCAGGCAGGCAGGGCCGACGGGGGGAGGGGGACGGACGGACCCCTCGCGCCCTCACGTGCGCGCCAGCGGCCGGAGCCCTCGCCAACGGCCGGCGGCAACCGCCGCAACCGCCCGGCTCCGCCGCGGAGGGCCGGCGCCGGCGGCGAGGCGGGGAGGAAAGGCCCGGGCCGCCCCGGCAGCAGCTGGTGCCGCTGCTCACACGTGGGGCTCGGCCGGCCCCGCCGCCTCCCTGCCCCCCCCTCCTCCTCCTCCTCCTCCTCCCCCCTCCGGCAAGGTCTGAGAGGTCTGACAGGCCGGCTTGGCGCCCAGGGCCGAGGCGCGGCGGACCCGTTACCTCGGCCTGCTTGCGGACCGCATTGTCTGGGCTGAGCAGGTTGCCCAGGAGAAGGTAGAACTGCTGCTGCTCCTGCTCCGCCGTCGCCGCCATTGCTGCGAAAGGGAAAGGGAGGGAGGGAGGCCGGGCGGGGACAGGGAGGCGGGGAGGGGGAACGCCGGCCTCGCCGCCAGCGGAGGGAGAGGGGGCGGAGCCGCCGCCGCGCTCTGGTGCCAGCTCTCCCCTGGGGCCGGCCGCGCCAGCCGCGCTCTCGAACGCTCCCATTGGCTACCACGCACGGGGCCTCGCCCCCGATTGGCCTGCCTGCTCTATGACGTCCTAGAGACTCGAGACGAAGGCGGGGGGGGGGGGGGNAGGGGGGGGGGGGGGGGAGCGGAGGAGCGACCGAGTGTCGCTCAACCGTCCCTGAATGAGGGGTTAGTCTCCTCTTGTCTCATTGGTGCGACAGCGGGCCGGAGGCGGGAGGCAGAGGCGGGGAAACGCCCCGAAGGGCACTCTCATTGGCGGGCCGCTCCGGCTGTCTCGTCAGGATTGGTCAGCGGCGCCGTCGGGCGGTGCGGGAAGGGAGGGGCCGCGCCGGCACGCCGAGCCGGGTCAGGGCGGTGGGGGAGGGGAGGGGAGGGAAGGGTAAAGAAAGCGCGGGAGATTGCTGAGGCGTCTCCCTCGCCCCCTCGGTGACGTCGTGCTGCTCCGCCCCCTGTGTGCTACTCCCTACCCCTGAGGGCGGCGGCGGGAGCGGTGGCGGGGAGCCCGGGCCACCGGAGCCCGGCTCGGGGCGGGGGGGGAGCCCGCGCGTTGCCTCCCGGAGGGGGGGTGGCGGCAGCGGGGGCGGGGGCTCCGCCAGGTGCGCGCAGGGGGCTAAGGGGCGCACGTCGGACCCGCGGCAGGTGCACGTAGCGGGCTGAGGCCCGAAGGCGTAAGATGTGACGCGTTAGCCCGCGTCGTGCGCGTTTGTACGGGTCCTCGGTCCAGCTCTGCTTCAAACGAGCCCGGTACCCGTCACCGTGCCCCGGCGTGTGTCTTCGCGTCTGGGTGATGTGGTCAAAGCTATGTCAGATCTCAAAACAAGGGTCAGCAGGCCGCTATGTTCACAAATCCCAAGTCTGCGGTGGAGTAAGAGGTAACGGGTAACCCCTGCGCTCACACGGAGTTTGGGGCTCGTGAGGCGCGTGGCGGGAGGCCTCTGGGCGCTGTGCCTGGGGGCGCAGGAAGGAGCAGGTTGGGGTTGGGCCGTCAGGCAGCGGCTGGCCCAGGAGGGTCCCCTCTGGGCTGGCACGGCAGCCGGGCAGTGCCCGGGGTGTGAGCCCTTCAAAAGCCAGAAGGGCAGCCAACGAGTTGGTGGGGCAAAAAAGGTAGAAACGTCCTCTTGACTGAATTGAGAAAGAACTGCGGGCGGAGCTAGGCATGATTTTAAGCCGACTGAAAGCTCAGAAGGATCCGGAGTGAATTACGAAAGCAAGCATGCTTTCTAACGTGAAGTGCCCTCCTGCAAATGTCCTCAGACTCCAGCTATGTGGATTAGGTGTTTACAGCTTGTCACAGGTTCTGGAGGGCCGTGTGGATGTGATTTTGAAATAAGCATGATTTTCCTGCCTTTCTGTCACCTGTGGTTTCTATGAACTTTAGTAACGTCTGCTTTCTGTGTGTAAATGAATAAATGTATTTGCTTTCATCTTAACTTGTCTTAATGGTGATTTCACCATAAATCCATGGTGGATTGTTAGCTAATGAATGCAGTATCTTATAGGGTTTGGGGAGAGAATGTAAACTTCACGATATGGAAGCTCGTTTTCTTGCCCGTGCTGGTTTTTCGGTCTGTAGATGCGGGGAGTGCATTATTACATAAAACTGTCTTGTTGTCTCTGAGAAACAGCTGGGCAAACAGAGTCAGTAATTTGCCTAAGACCTAAAAAACAGTTGCCAAATCATCTTTGGAGTACCGGTGTTGAAAGTCAGAGTCAGTTAGAGCTCCCTTGGAAAGGGAGGGCAGAAACAACCCAATGCAATTTGTTAGAGCAAGCCCAGCAAGAGACTGTCTATGTGTGTGTGTGTTTCTCTGTTCCAGGGTGTATAATGCTCATTAAACTCGGGTAATGCAATGCTCTAGGAATGCATTTGAATACATTTTGCCCTGGATAATCAAAGCGTAGAAGGGAGCATCCGCACTGGGTTGAGAAGAACCTGCTGGTAAATCCAGCAGATCAACGCTGTTCCACTTCAGATCCTAACAGAGGCTGGTGAAGTAGATTAAAAACTTCACTTAGGCAAAAAGTAGCTGAGGTATCAGAAAGAGTCCCAAGAAATTAAAAATGTCCCTAATGCAATGTGATCAGAGAGTCTGCCCCGTCTGATGCTCGTTCTCACCTGGGACAGGTTTGAAGCCGAAGTGTGGGAAGCAGCCAGAAAGTATGCTGAAGAAGCAGATACCGGCACCAAAGATGGTTTGAATGAGGACCTGAGGAGAGCTCAAATAGATACAGCCACAAAGCAGTCAGCAGCAATGCTGGTGTTGCTGGATGTTGCCCAACTTCTGCAGACTTGTCTCAATTAAAAAAAAGACAGTACAACGTACTGAAAACTATTCCAGATGTTTTGAAAGAAAGGAGGATGTTCATTAAATAGCAGAAATCAAAAGGACTACCTTGACCTCTTCTAACAGTCTAGACCCAAGGAGTGTGTAGTTTATCCAAAGAAACTATTGACATTTTAAAACTCAGACAGATTAAGAAATTGGAAATTCAGGTCTTTGAAAAGCAGAAGCTTTGTTGAAGTATCTATTAAACTTCACAACCCTGCTAACGAATGGATTATAAAGAAAGGGAGAGCTGGAAAACAATGATTTTATTATACCTGAGGAATGCTATAAGGTTTCTGCTAGAGTAATAGGAGGTGTGGGATAACAGACAAAATGAGGAAAGGTATCTCAGACTCTTGTAAAATACTTTCTGATGCTGACTTACAGGTGAAGGGTTTGACTTGTATGTATTACAATCTTCAGAAGCAAAGAATGACACGAAAGGAGAGTAAAGAAAAGAAAGATAAAGAAAAGAAGATAAAGCAAAATAAATCCAAACCTAGTCACTAAGCATAGTAACAGGCCAACTGTGTCCAGAGTCCTTAAGATGTCACCTCTACCATATGAGGAGTTCTACCATGCATTTAAAGCACCCGTCGATGGTCCATATGGATTCCATATCCTGTACATATCACAAAAATGCCGCCGTGATAGCCTGAGGGGTCAGAGAAGAGTTAAAGAAGTGCATGAAGGCAGATTTCCAGCAAAAGTCAACAAAATGGAGTAAGAGGATGTCAGTGGCAAGCTATGCTTTAGCAGGGGCTAGCCAAAGTTGTCTTAGCAGAGCAAACTATCTGCTAAGAGGATGCAGCGTCTGAGAATTGTTCTGGCCAAAATCTGGGGTAAGGCAAAGAAGTGCAAGCCTGTCGGTAATGAGCATCATTAGTGGACTGCAGTTTTCACAGGGTCATAGCGGTCAGTTCCCATGCCCAAAGCAGGGCGGGTGGGATGCCTGTAGGTAAAAAGGGTGCTGATGGAGATGCTGTTCTTTCAACTGTACTCCAAGAAGCCCTAACCGGTGGCTTCCTGCTGTTTTTCTGCATTGAGAAGGCACAGCTGGGCTTGATGGAGGCGATATGACTGTGCCTAGCCATGAGCTGAGAGCAGTACTAGGTTAGTGGTCATGTGGGGAGTCTGGAGGATTGCCATCAACCACAAATGAGACCCAAAATTCTTAGGTCGGAACTTTCTGAAGTCATTGAAATGGTTAATGAGCGTAATGCCAAGACAGGGACGCTTCTGGTGCAGGTTATACAGCAGACCCTACACACTACAGATTTGAAAAGCTGCTGTATCTGTAAAGAAGCTTTGAACATTATGTAGAGCTGGGAAGAGGCATCCCAGACTTTTTACCTGCCAGATTTACTCACTGAAAGTCAACTGTCCCTTAGAGGACATCACACTGAGGGAATTTTGCTCTGCCCAGAAAGCAGAACTCGTAGGGACTTCTGTATACGTCTGGGAGTATTTTCTGACAGACCAGGTATACCTAATAAAAGAGTTCACGCTAACCTTACCAGAGACCACCAGGGAGGGCAGAATGAAGTCTGCTGGGCTGGGATAACCTGTGGAGATAAGTCACTACTTGAACAGGGCTCTTCCCACTTGTCATTTTGCTGAAGAGTGATAAAGTGGAAGAAGTAGGAGACAACATTTTTGTGTGGATTACAGATAATACTACACTGAGGCTGTGCCTGCTGTATCATAAGACACGGTGGATAATTTACTGAACAGCCTGAACAGTACCAAATGCTACAACCTGCTGAACTTTGGTAAGCTGCACATGCAAATCCCACTGGAAAAATAGTAGTTTGTATTCATCATAACGTAGGCTTTTGCGTTCAAGACAAGACCATGTGATTGTTTTAATTTAGGGGGCACCTTTCTGACACTTACGAACCGAGTATTTGTAGGACCGCATGATTTGATGTATTGACAACACAGAGGTTGGGTAGAATGCAAAAAACATGGGGTTTGTATTAAAAAAACTGGATAAGGTATGAAAACATAAATCAGGTTTAGTTGATAACAGCAAGAAGTGGTAAGGAGAGATGTAACTACTCTTTAAGACACTAAGATAAAGACACAGGGGATTAGCTTGTACCAAAAACCAAACAAAAAATTGCTCATTCATAGGATTCCTTTCTTAGAATTGAATTTAATATTAGAGAATTCAATTATTATTGAAGATTTATAGATGGCTTTGGTGGTATTGTTGCTTTTATTAGGGCAATTTGTCAAAAGTATCGGTCTGACAAGTTGGTCTGAACAGAGCCTTGTCACAGAGGCATTGAGCAGGGTGAAGAAATTTTCTGACCCTCCCTGTGTTAGCCTAGACTACAGTAAAATACTTGAATGACCTGCTAGTGCTTTGGACGCAGGTCTATTGATGATGCTTTTCTCGGCATGCAAAGGGAGCATTGCTTTTAAAAGCAAGATATCAACATGAACAGCGTTACTCCAAAATGAGTACATTGCCATTGTGTGGGCTATTAGATGAAACACCATTTCCTCAATCACAAATTCGGGGTCCCCAGGGAATGAGTAGCAGTGAGATTGTCGTCAATGTCTCATAATATCCACGGTAAATGTCCTTTATCCCTAGAGGGCAAAACTTGACAACCTTAAAGTGAATTCAGTATGAAAGAACGTAGTTTTGAATGAGTGAATGTTGGCAGGTCTGATTACATATTTATTTCTTTGGCAAGCCTCTGTGCTCAAAGCGTCTTGCCAGGCTGCGCAGGAATAGGCAGATTCACAACCATTTTCATACGTTTCTATTAGTTACTCACTATCCTTTTTATTGTATAGCATATTTTATAAGTACATAGAATGAAAGTAAAGCGATATTTTTTCTGAGGCAATGAACAAGATACTGTGGAATACCTGCTGAGCTCTTGCCAAAAATTTTGCTTTTCCTACTGAAAAAGTTGAAAGCTGCCTGCTGCATCCGGACAGTAACTCAGCAGTTTCCTTGCTGTCAGAGGTACTTCAGGTTTGACATTTCATCGGGTATTATTCAGAAATAATGTAAAATCATGAGAACCATTGTGGAAATGCACTACTACTGTATCTAGGTCGGCTTACCAGAATTCAAGATTCAGCTGTGGTTCCTGCTCCCCCCCAGAACTGATTCTGCCTTACTGTTGCACAACTTCGTTTCTCTTTCCAGCTTCCCTATGCGTGGGAGAAAAGAGATTGCTAAATAGTCAAAATTCAACCCATTTTGCTATATTCATAGAAAAATAGACCTTTCAGCAGGAATCAAATTTGCAATTGTTGGTGCATTAGACAGGGTATTAATTGGTTTGGCATATTAGTTGGCTTATAATTGGGAAATCTATTGGAAGGAAGAATATTCTGTAAGTGTGTAATTACAACGCAGTGCATTTCCAAATTACTAAGATTTACATGCCCCAAACATGTTGAATGTCAAATTTCATGTATTCTGTGGTTTATCTCATAAATCATTTGCTGGTTTTTTGCATATAATATATTGCATTTGTCACACCTTTATAAAAGTTTAGCTGTTGTTAACCTGTTTCAACAAACCTCTGAAAGAACATTTTCAGATTAAAGAAAATGTTAATTGTGAATTTAAAAGGGCCAGTATTAATAAGAGATTAAGAAAACCATGAAAAACTGACTCACTGTAAAGAAACTATTAAATAATCCATATGGAAGAAAAAAGACCTGAAATTCAATCAGTAAGTCATAATCTTTGGTAAGTAGATGGAAGGACATATGGACACAAGACAGGTAGGAAACATATGCACCCTGCTGTAGGTGACCCTGCTCTGGCAGGGGGTTTGGACTAGATGATCTTCAGAGGTCCCTTCCAACCCTGACCATTCTGTGATTCTGTGCAAATAGATATGATTTGGTCAAGTGGTGAAACCACCAATGTACTTTTGGGCTGCCCTGACAGAGCATGGTTTCCTGGAGTGGAGAGATGATGATCCTTGCAGTGGAACCATCACCTCGTGTCATCAGAGGAAAGGAGCAAACACAAGTGCAGATTACAAGTTGTGTATGTGGCATTTCCATTCCCTTTGATGAAAATTGAATGTGCTTATCACAGGGAAGACTCTAACCTTGAATTAGAGGACTGGAAAGATGCGTTTAAAAGGAAAAGCTAAAAGAGATAATCAGCAATTACCATGATAGATATTACAAACACAAATTACACTGTTGAGAGTTATCTGAAGTATTACATATCTTTACACGTGGGCTAAATTAAAGGAAAAAAAATAATTTGGCTATATTTTTGGAAAATTTCCCTTGAACTTCCTTGATCATATGAGGTCACGTATGTAAGTAACTGTGCTGTAATGTTGGTAAAATGTGTTTGCACAGGAAACTTTTAGTGTTTTCCAAATTCTAAGTGCTTAGCTTTGTAAACTAAAATATTTTTCTAGGCTATTATTAAAAAAAAAAAAAGCAAAAAATTTATCATATGAGATTAAGACAGAACATTGCAAAGATAAGGTCTTCCCTCTGGCCTGGCTTTCCAATGTGTGTTTGAACCTGTCTGTCTGTACTGTCTAGGTCCTACAGGTTGGTTCCAGCTGTTAACCTGAGCAAAGCCGCCTCAGATGTGCTCTTGCAGAGTAAAAATCCAGCTCGACAGTGGCCTGTAGGATTCTCACTCTAATCAACATTTTCGAGAAATTTTCTTGAATAAGTCATAACAAGTCTGTATTCTTTTTTTGAAGGTTGCGCAATATTTTGAAAGCGTGCTAAGTTAAAATGGCTTTTTCCCGAGACACTTTATGTCATATAATTGCATTAAAAAATTTCCCCAGTGCAAATTTCAAGGCCTTCCAAGCAGGCATGTCTCAAAGAAAAACTTGTAAGAATTTGTTAATGTTAATGGGCAAACCAAAATACTGTCATTTTAGTCCCATTCTTGGAAATGCCTAACTGTTCTGCATGAAATAAAAATAAATGTGATTGATACAAACATGGAAAATTTTATTATAGGTTGTAGAGTTTGATAAAATTAAAAAAGTAGGGGGGTATCAGCTGAGTTTGTATCATGCTTTAATTACCTTTTCATTTATAAGATACCTAGTTGTGTCATCTCATATAATTCTGACGTCTTCCAGCCATTCAATTCCATTCTTGCCATGGCTCCTGGGGTCTGTTAGACATAGAGTATGAAATGGCATTGGTTCCAGTCACTTGTTTTTCATTATCCCTTAGAAATGGAAAGCTGTTCCAGAAGAAGAATGAAGGTCAAATTGTTTAATTAAAAGAAGATTTGATGGTTTTTTTTTTTAAATAGGGATGGAGACCGAGAACAGTCTGCAAGACATATTGAGCTCCAAAGAGTTTCAGTTTAATCTAGTTTAGATTTAATTTAGTTTTAATTGCCCTGAATACCAAACTTATCTTAGAAGTCTAGAAGGTACTTTATTTTTCTTCTTGTCTCTTCTTTCTTCCTAACATTACATTTCTTGAGCCCTCTTTCATCAAATAAATCTCACATAAGCTGTCTGTAGTTCAGGTATGTGTATTCTTTGTGCTCTCATTGAATTTATTTGTTCGGAGACTGTGATTCTTTTTTATGCCAAAGATGATAGGGTATAATATTCGTCATTTCAGTCAAACTGAGAAGATAATACCAGAATTTGAACAATATATTGTTGGATCACGCGTGCTATTTGGGAAGAAATGTACAATATCTCTTCTTTCTATGCTAATGGTTGTTTCTCCCCTTCATAGTTTATAACAACTTCTCCTCCTCCAGCTCTACCCGAAAACATTTTTTATTGTATTTTTTTAACAAAAGCATTTCAAATATTTCTTTGTTGTGCCTTACACCTTAATTAGGCTAAAATTTCAAGGTGCCAAGATTCTAGTTTGCATGTCAATTGCTTCCTATTAGTGTAGCAGAAAAAAATCAAGATCAGTTTCTACAGCAACAGGAATATGTTTTGAGTAGTATTCTCTTGTTACACTTTTCTAACTTTTATGTATTTTAATATAATATGTAAATAAGCATAAATAGCACAAAGACTTTTTTTTTAAACCAATGTATTGAAGGGCTGGGTGCCTGAAAATACTTGTTGGACTTTTTTGCACATGGTTCAGTAAAACATACTACCTTTTGCTTGCCTTTTTTCTGTGGGGGAGATTGAAAAAGATAATGCAAACTGTAAAAAAACTCTCACAATATCTTCCAGTGCAAGGGGTGATGTGTCAATGGTAGTTTGCTGTGGAGGTTTTTTTGTAAGAAGAAGATGAAAGACAGACAGATGTTTGATGAAACAGTTAATGAAAAAGAATGATGCTTGGAACAGTTGATAAAACAACTGCCAAAGGGGCATGTCCTATTGATGGATGGTTTATCTCTTTCAAGTAAGCTATATTGGAGGTAATAAATACTGGCAAACAGTAAGGGCCATCTAAACAACAGGTTTAGAAATCACCATACCTCTGGTTAACCTTAACAGAGCAATATTTGCTTGATTTTGACAGAATCTCATTATGGGTAAATAAAGATCTTTCAGGGAAGATCACATTTATCTGATGAAAGGTTTTTGTGGGACAGGGTATTTAAATTCTGATAGTTTTGATAAATGAAGTCCAATTAATATTTTTCCCAGCATTTCTATTGTTGCTAAAACCCAACCATGGCAATGGTCAAATAAAATGATTGGAAAAAAAAATGGATGAACTTGTTTTTTCTTTAAGGTTAATGTAGTAAAACGGAATAAAAATTATCTGCAGAAAAGGATGATAAATTTGCAGAAAAGTCTCCTGCAGGGTTTTTCCTTGTTTTTCTTTTTTCTTAGATTACCTTTTCTTTTTTTTTACTTGCTGATATAAATATTTCAAAAACGTAGGGACAGACGCATTCTGTTATTCATAAAGATTCTCTAAGGAAATCAATGACACACTGGACCAGCAAAAACTCTGCCCCGGATTTTTCCCCTTAGGCATATAATGCAATGTAAAGATAAAATCTATGGGAAAAGTGGATGTGTGATGTTTAACCTCTGTATTTTCTGTGCTTGTTATTTGGATGCTGGGCACGCTTCAGTCGCTGTTTCTGTCTGCTACAGTCCAAGTTTCAGGTCCTGGATGTGTTACAGTTGTTGAAGTCTTCCTAGGCAACCCATGCGTAGCTTGGAAAGTAGGTTGTTTGGAAAAAGGGACAGAAAGAGAACCATTTTCATGACTCTTGCTATATTTGGCCTCTTTTGGTGCCATAGTCATAAATAAATGTACTTTTCTTGGGAGGATGTAATTCTGTTTTGGAAAATAACAACAACGATCCAGAAGAAAAAAATAATAATGAAGTACCCTGGGAAAATTCAGTGATGGAGGTGGCAGGTGAAAACTTAGAATTGTATTAGGGTTCCTCCTGTGAGTCCGAAAATCCTCACTCCTGCTTTCCCCCCTGCTCCTATGTGGTAAGGCACGTCTCCTTACACTGGGTGCATCATCCTCTAATATCAAGCATCTACCACATGCACAACTGAAACATCTATCAATGGGTGATGACCAAGCATTTGAGATATTAAACTGGAGGCATTAGGGCAGATGCCTTTCTCCAGCCATTAAAAATAGAAGTTTGAGATTTCCTTCCAACCTTCTGATTTCCCATGAAATGTTTGGGTTTGCTTCCCATTACAGACAGGGTGCCAGGTTAGAAGGATTATAAGCTGGACTCAGTATGGCAATTTTTGTTCTTAATGGGAAAATTTTTAAGATAATGTCTTGATGGTTTATCAGTTACAGAAAATATGACCTGGAGGGTATCCGGAAGTTATTTCCCAGAAGGAAACACTTTCCCCAAAAGAGATTATGAATTCAAATAGACCTCCGCTTATCCTCAGTAATGTTAGGCAAGAAACCAAGGTCATGGGGAACAGGAGAGGTGCCTGAGGACTGGAGGAA
>RSEF01000001.1:168987408-169002517 GCA_003993805.1 Himantopus leucocephalus | reverse complement strand
AAAAAAAAAAAAAAAAGAAAAGAACACGGTATCTATGACCCAAAACAGGACAGCCTGGCTGTCACTCTTATCATGGTTTAGGCTGGGCTGGCCACTAAACGAAGGACAGATGCTGTCTTTAACAGAATAAATAACAGAATAAATTTAACAGAATAAATGCAGTGAAGGATCTGATCTTATTTTTGGAAAGGACTTTTTCAGTCTAAACTGTGGGATAGCCAAGACTTTACTTTTGATACATTCTAAAAAATAAATCAATCATAATAAGTAATTTTTGTGACTTCCTACCTCAAAATACTGTTCATAAACAGAGAACGTTTACCCACCATGGCACATTTGTTTCTTACTTGGACCCACAGAAATAAACTCAGCTTGACAGGCAAACCCCTGCTGTTGGTGTCTCTGGTAAGCAGGACCTTCAGGTACTGCATTTAGCAAAGCAGAACCTATCTGTTGTCAAGACTCTCCACACTGCAAGTTTTATAAGTTTAGCCTCATATTAGAAGACCATATGCCATCCAGAGCTTAATGTCTTATCTGTAGAAAAAAGTACATGCTAGGAAAAAAAAATGTATTTGGGGATTTATGAGATTTCTGTGGTTTGTCAGGAAACTCCTGGCACTGTGTTTTTCCCAGTGAAGTCTAATATTGCTGGGACGGTGGGCATTACATTAATATCTCTGCAAAAAAGGACATGTCTCTGCATATATAAATCAAACCCCTGCGTTGCAGTCCCACGCCCAGTTTGTGTTCTCTCTCTGACACAGGTCAGGTTACCGCTGTCATTCTAAATATGCTGTCCTCATATAAGGTTATATTTGTTATGTGTGGTTTTAATAATACATTACTACATTTATTTATGCAACTTATGAGAACAATAGTTTGACTGACAGGTAGGGTAGTTTGGAACCTGATGTTTGTAACTGAAAATAAACAAGTGAAAGCAGTCACCAAAAAAGAGAAGTGCTTTTCTTTAAAAAAAAAGGAAAGTCTGTTTTGACCTGGGCTTCTTGTGCTCTTAGCCATTCTAGAAAAGTTAAAATTTACTCCCTCCCTTCTTAATGCCTGTATGAAATACATTATTAAAATATTTATGGTGTCTTAGTTACAGTGTCACAATTAAAAGCTACTTCATATAAATGCATCACCCGCAAAAATTTAAAAATTCTAAGTAAAAGGAGTACCACCATTACCATAGCTTAACCGAAGTGTTAACCTGGTGCCTAAGGTAGAAAATTAAATCTCACTGGTTTATAGTTAGAAAAATAAAATCTGAATTCTAGCCACTTCAATCTTGATTTCTTCTCATCTTTTGCTATTAATTGGAACAAATTTAAAAATTGGTGCTTTGAACTAGACTTCGAGTAGATGCACTGTTCAGACTCCTAGGGTTTGGGGATACTTTTGGTAATGTTCCAACAAATTATCCACAATCATTTTTATTTATGAGTCTGCTCTGCTAACTGCAAACTAAGGAAGTAATTTCCTAATTTACACATCTTCATTTACTAAAACATGTATTTTGCACATGTGTTTCTGTACTGTCAATTATTGTGTATTTTTCTTCATTATACCTTCATATGTTTCTTGTTTTTTTTCTTCATCATGTATACTAGAATGTCTCACAAGCTACATGTTATTCTCTTCATGTAAAGTGTTTCTCACTCACTGCAAATGTGGACTTGCTTGTCCATTCAGAATCAATTCTCACCTGCTCGATAGGAGATTAACCAATGTTAAATGTTTGTTTCACCATTGGGAGAGACATCTGTGATCTAATTTCTTACCATAACTGTTTAAACTGACATGACTATTTTAAATGACACATAGGTGATTCTCCTTTCCAGGGTTTTCAGGATAAACACTACCACTTGTTTCCCAGCTTTAGTTAGAAATTTAGTAGAGAGCAAGAAGTTTTATTTCATGCTGAGGTTCCCCTAGGAAGAAATGGCATAAAGAAGGCTAAAATATAGGATTTAAAAATGGTGCAATATTTGTAGGACAGAGGAAGGAGTTGCGGGACTATATGCAGCCGTGCTCACCAAAATGCTCTATCCTTTAACACATGGGCTTGTACGCAGGTGGACGTTTCCACACGCATACATACCGATGCCCAAACCTTCTTTACGCAGCGTGCTGCAATACAGCTTCTGCGTCACAAACAAACGGGAAGCACAGTATGACTGCCAGGTTGCTGTACGTATTCTTGGCATGTCGACTTTCTGTGAGTTGCTTTATTTTGCTGCTATTTTTATGGGGACACACACACCCCCCCCCCCACCCCACCCCACCCCTCCCCGACATACTTGTGTACAGTAACACCTTTTACACAATAAAGCCCAACAGTTCATCACATTGTTATATGGAAAGGAAAGATGTGCGTTGCTGGAACGCAGCCAGCTCTTGAGTCAAGATTAGCATCCTGGAAACAGCAAACATCGGCAGCTGCGTACTCCTGAATCCAGTAGCTCTGCGCAAAGCGGGAGGTGCGCTCTCAGGCTCTGCGCTTTCAGGCTCTGCTTACACCACCGAAGAAGGCAGAGCAGGGCCCCTATACTGGCCCTGAAGTCAAATAGTATGGCAACCCGCGTGTCTCTGTGACTGATGGACAGCCTCCGTAACCTGCACTCTCTCTCGGGCCATACCTGGGTGTCACCTGGGAGACTGCTGGTTTGCACAGGCTGAAGATGGGGAGAGTCTCTTTATCAGGGAGTGTAATGATAGGAGGAGGGGTAGCAGTTTTAAACTGAATGAGGGTAGATTTAGATTAGGCATTAGGAAGAAATTCTCTACTCTGAGGGTGGTGAGACACTGGAAGAGGCTGCCCAGAGAAGCTGTGAATGCCCCATCCCTGGAGGTGTTCGAGGCTGGGTTGGATGGGGCTTTGAGTAACCTGGTCTAGTGGGAGGTGTCCCTGACCGTGGCAGGGGGGTTGGAACTAGATGATCTTCAAGGTCCCTTCCAACTCTAATCATTCTAAGATTCTATAAGCAGAGGCTGGTAAGTGAGTTAGCAAGCAGTAGAGAGGATGGAAAGTCATAGAATCATAGAATTGTCTAAGTTGGAAGGGACCTTGAAGATCATCAAGTCCAACCATCAACCTAACACTGCCAAAACCACCACTAAACCATGGCCCTAAGCACCACGTCTACTCATCTTTTAAATACCTCCAGGGTTGGTGACTCCACCACTTCCCTGGGCAGCCTGTTCCAATGCTTAACAACCCTTTCTGTGAAGAACTTTTTCCTAATATCCATCCTAGACCTACCCTAGCATAACTTGAGGCCATTTCCTCTTGTCCTGTTGTTTGTTACTAGCAAGAAGTCCATGCCCTCCCCATCTCTTTTACTAGCATTGGTGCAACCAGGGAAAAACAGCACCAAGAGTTACTGGATTTGACCTACTGCAACCCAGCTTGAGCCTGAAAGTGATGGGTTTCTTCGCTGTCAGATGGGCTCCAGATTTCTCTTCCAAGGGTTCATATAGCCTCTCTTTGTCCTGGGGCTGTTCTTTGCCACGTGTCCCCCGCCTGCAACAGGACATGAGTGTAATGTGCATAACACCTCCGTGTTCATGAAGGGGGACCTCCACCAGGTCTGTGGCATGGGGGAACGCTCTGGTGGAAACATCTGCCCTGACTCTTTTTGAGCAGGAAGGATGCAGACCTGGTTTGTGTGGAGATGTCCCGCTATTTTCCAAGCCTGGGAGGCCACAGGCTGAGTGAATGGTGAAAATGGCAGCATCAAAAAGCTCTGTTTTGTGAGGTGCTGAGTTAACACCTCCAGCATGGCCCTCACAGAGACAGAGAGGCTTAAGAGCTACCTGGTAGGCAATTTGTTGGATAAGTGAATCCTAAGCTTGGGAAACAACATAAAGCAAAGAGTAAGGGTAAATGTTTTATTCAGAGCAAGAGAAAATATCTGCTGATAGGTGGTCATTGTCAAATTAAATGCTCCTTAACAAAAGCCTATGTATTATACTCTCTCCTGTGTATTGTACTCAGCCTGCCTTGTCAAATGCGCTTAACTGCTATGTTTTATCAGCCCAAACCGGAGTCAGGTTTTCTGAAAATTTTGCATTCAGACTTACTGACTTTATCAGCTGAACACTGATTGTACTTCCCCGAACTTACGTAAAGGATATATAATGCATGGAGTTTGCGATCGATCAGCAGAGCAACAATGACACAGCAACAAAGGGAAAAACCTTTCCTACATGCTGGATAAGCCCACTGTTTTTTAAGAAGCCTTGACGCAAAAAATTAGTAACNAGCCTTGATGCAAAAATTTAGTAACAGCTGTGAGGAAAAATAAAGGACACAAAATGTTAAGAAGACCAGCTTGGTCTGGATTGCTTTGAAAGTAGTCTGCTCAGCTTTTAACATCAACAGAGGCCAGGTCTGAAGTCAGGGCTAGGTGTGCAGGGGTGCCAGGGATGAGCAGGGCTCCTTTCTGACCTCCACGCACTTCTTCTCCACGGCAACCAAAGGGCAAAAAGGGAAATGTGTGGGACTGATGGGCACCAGGAACTCCCAGCAAAACCTTTGGGGCTGACCCAGACTTGGCCAACCAATAGCAGGGAGAAGGAGGAGAAGCTGCTTGTAAAAAAACCCAAATGGCTCATATGGAAGTCTGCCCAGGAGACTTACATGATGTTTCTTAGAACCAGGGAACATGTTATATTTCACTCAAAGAGTCTGAATGCAATGAAAATTATTCTGTTTTCTTGACTCATCTGCACTTTCCTCTGCAGCAGAATGAAGCTTTCAGTGGGAAAAAGCAAAAGCCACTTTATAAAATGCCAACTTATTAAAGTACTATTGCCTTTAAAAAAGGCTTTCACCTATTAAGCTTTATGTCTTACAAAGCCTAACATTTGTATTGAAAGAAAGTCATTCAACTCATACAAATGCATCACGTGGTAAAACTTGTTATAAATCTCAGGTCAACAACTGAAGAAAATAAGTAGACAGGCAGCATCTTTCTAAACTGTTTCTGAATATAATTTAGATACTGTAAGTAGTCTATTTTCAAAAACGTATTTTACTGTAAAAACCACTCGTATAATTCTATTAACCAAATAGTAGAACAAAAGTTTTGAGTATTCATTATTACAGCAAAGAGGCAAAATTTAATACTACTTTCACCCTATGTGAAATTTAAACTATTCCGCTAATTTATAGAATTAGGCTCTTACTTTTTCAAAACAGATTTCAGAAACACCACAAGAGAACCTGTGCATCCATCCATATAGGGAAAAGAAAGGAAAGTCATCTTTATGTATGTGACAGCACTGTTTTCTGGATGACTGGTGTCTGTTGTGCTTAGAAATGGCTGCTTGTGCCAATTCAGAGCTACTCTGGAACCTTGCATGAATGCGTAGCTGCATAAGTATGTCTAGATTACTCTAAATTTTGGTTATAGTTCACTAATAATACTAAATTACTCTTTTCCAAAATAGGAGGATATTCTCTGAACTAAAAGGCAACAGCATAGACAACTCTGTGGCTCTGAGTCTCATTGAAAAATATCAAGTCATTTATGTCCACTTCTTTGCTTCAGATCTGATTCAAGTTGATAACAAAACCCTTTGCTCCTGATCATTGCAGCAACTCAGGTGAAAGGTTTCAGCTTGTATCTCCCGTCCAGTCAGCACAAAGGGGACGAGGTTACTAGCAGCTACCTACCATCACAGGGGTCACAGAGTCCATTTCTGCCTCCCAATGAACAAGTGCTCTGCATTTGCCACAAACTAGCACGTCAACGATTGGTTTTGCAAAGTTTCAGATGAGATCGTTCACTCCACAAAATATTGGCAAAATCCCACAGGCACTTAAAAGAAGACAGAGACAAAAGGGAGTTGTCGCTGATTCATATGCTAGGAAAATCAGCATAATGTAAATTTGAAAACTAGATACACTGCTATCAAAGACTATAATTTAAAACATTATTAAATTCATTGATGTGACTTTTTCAGTAGAAAATTGCAGTCTGGTTTATATCAGATTAGAAATTTAATACATCTGCTGTTAAGTATCTAGAAAGCATTGCATAACTTTCATCCATGAAGAACAGAGCCAGAGTAAAAGCACTAGAAGATGAAGGGAAACCTGCGACAGGGGTGTTGCATGGCAACTGAAAGCTTGGCTCTGCCAGTCGGTGGCAGTTCTTTGTACTTTAAACTCTATGGTAGGGAAATTAGTCATTAAAGCAGATCTCAGATGGATGACTCTTAATTTCTGAAATACAGCTGAAGCGCTGCTGTACACAAAAGCTTGCTTATGAAAACATCTCTTTTTGAACACAAGCACGCTTTGTGAAGACCTGGAGATTAAAAAAAAAAAAAAAAGAAATGTCTGGTGCACCTTTGTCAGAGAAGGCCCATTGCTCTTTTTCCCTAACCGCAAATGATCGAAAGTGCAGTCCTGTTTAGACCTCACACAACATTCAATCTGTCCTTAATTTTAGAGAAACAATACTTTTTCTGTTTGAAAAACAAAATATACCAAATAAAATTGCTTGGCCCCAAAAATATGGGTTTTTTTTTCACTTGTTCCGGTAATCAGCCAGTCCCATGGAAGACGAAAGATTAGTTACATATGTATTTACTCAGTTTTTCCACAAAAGCGTAGATGGCAATGTGCTGAGGTATGCTTGCAAACATCTTTTTCAGTGACTGATCTGTTTTTACAAAAGGCGTAGATAAGCAAGAGAGAAAGGTCTTTTAAATTACTTGCTACTCGCTCCTTTGGCTACTAATGAGCAAAACCTGGGAGCTGCATTACATTTTCCACGTGGCCCCTGGCTGGGGGTCATGGTTGCAGGAAGGCAGGGACATGCTGGGCTAGGAAGGTCCTCCCGTGCCAGGTCTGTGGGCGGCAGTGCTTCTCCTGCGCCAGGGGAATTTGGGCAATTCCTCCCCAGGAGGAAATTGTGCAGAGATGGCTGGATCTCAGGTCCTTTTCTAGGATTTGAAAATGTTCCTCATACAATAGTGAAGACTATCAAAAGGAAGACTAAGGCATGGTCATTACTGTGCAGAAGACAAGATCAGTTGTGTCCTTTCTCCAGCTTCTATCATGGGCTTTGTGGTGTTTTCTGTTTGATTTCAACACTGAGCTTCTGGAGGCCGGTGATTTGTGCAAACTGTATTTTTGTTAACCTTTTCGAACACAGCGTATATCCGGGGGCAAACCTGTGTGTACGTGGGGAACACAGGTGGCGGTGAATGGCAAGTGTAGGGCTCTGCTTTAGTCATAGACACTACACAGATGCTGTTGTAGATGTGGTCTTTTGTATTTTAATTCCAAAAGCTTTAATTTGCTGAATTCCCAAAGTTGAAGTTGGTAGCCGGAGCTAAAGACAAAGCAGCACGTTCAGAGAGAGACCTGGGGAGATGGTGTGGGGAGCTTTGCCAAGAGTAGGCAGGGAGGTGGTGGCAGAGAGCTCAGAAGAGTCTGGGATGTTTAGGTATGAATATAGTGAAAGTAGAAAGAAAAAGATATGTAAAAGAATTAAATTTGATTTACTGATTAAGCCATTTGTAAGTTGAAATGTTTATAAATGTTCACACTGTACCATCTTAAATTTCAAATGTGTCAGACCTGTGACTGCCTTTTCAGTTTGTTTCCTAACACCTCCTAAAATTTCACATTTCACGGAGAAATGACTTTGCTCTCAGAAATCTCCGGTTTAAAATGTTCACACATGCTGTAGAAAGAGAGAGCCTGGGTCCATGCCAGGGTCTCACCAACACCCTTACCATGAGAAAGCCATTCATTTGTGCAAAAAACTGCAAGGCAAGTGCTTGCAAAGAGGGCCAGCCGTAAGCGGGCTGCATCTCCTTCGCCCAGGAAGGCTGAGAAGTTAAGCCCGGCAGTGCAGGGGCTGGTCTAGGAGCTGTGGCTGTGTCCTGTGTCCGTGGGGCTTGGGCACTGAAGTCATTGAAGTGCCTTTGAGACTCCATCCTTAAGACGCTTACATATGAGTGTAGGAAACCAGCTGGGTTTGGAACTTGGCTGCCTTTTTGAAATAAAAAGATGTGCATTGATTTAGTAGATTGAAATTAGTCTAAGCGGGTTTTGTTTCCAGTCACTTCACAACAAAACTGCATTCTTGTTAAGTTTTTGCCACTAAAAGTTATTTTAAAATACAACAGTCTCTGGTGCTGCGCATGTTTAACTTTAATGCCAAATGTAATATCACTGAACTCAGAGAACATATTCTCCATGTAAAGAAACGTGTCTATTACTCAGTTGTGCTTTTGCCTGTAGCTATTTTCTCATATTAAGACAAAGTACCTGATCACCAATGGTGCTGTTTTAAATTATTTTAGATGTAACTTCAATTATTTTTTTAAGAATTACTCTATTATGAATTTAAAACAGCGTAAGTTTGATTTTAATCACAAATCTGATTTTAAGTAAATAGTTCCAACCTGGCATTTGTAAAGCCCTGAGAGTCCTTTACCAGTGGAAATATTTCATGTGATTTTTTTTTGGCAGGTTTTCACAGATTTAAAAGGCAAGTAATTCCCTGAGCAGCAGATTTTCCTACGGACTGGTGTCCCTTCTTGTTTAAGCTACTCCTCTGCAATTCTCTGGCTCTCCCTCATGTCTCCTATGGTGCTGCTGCTCAGCAAGAACCAGCAAGCACTGTCACCAGCCGGGAGCGGTGTGCTTGTGGCTTGGGCTGCCAGCTGCTGCCAGATGACATATAATGTGTGAATTTGGACTGATTTTCTGCCAGCGGGAGCACTAATTTGGGTCCCTCTTTCACCCGGCTGTGGGCATCCTCAGAACCTGTAGGAACTCAGTCGTCCTCAGGTCCTTCACATTTGGTTGAAAAGCCAAATGCGTTCAAGAAGTGTTAGGGAAAACTGGCGGACATGTGATGTGACTGCCTAAAACTTACTTTCTTCAGACAGGAAGCTGGCAAAGATCTAGTGGTTTAAGCTATCCCTTTGGAAGCAGGGAGCATTAACTACAGCAGACAAGAGGTTGAGAAAGGGTTACAGCTTGTGTTGTCATTTAATTTACCTAGAAAGAGGGGAGAAAAAATGAGGTGATAGGTGGAAAAATCAAGTAAACTTTGAAGGACTGAGGGTATGGTGGAGTACAGGGGCAGCTGAAAGGATAGAAAGTCAGTGACAACAAATTGTAAAGAGGAAAGAAAGAAGTCCTGTGCCTGGAGAGGAGTATGTTGGAGATATTTGGTCGACCTTTCATCCCCTCTGGGACTTCCCCTTGTTGACATTCAGAGAAACTTTCAGGTTTCCCGGAACACAGAGGCAAGTTGAGGATGTGGTATGGACAGAAAAACAGGATTGTTGTCACCCTCTGGGCAGTGTTGGCTGCTTTGATGGGCACCCATGAGCTTCCCAGTCATACCATTTGGTTCACCTTTTTTTCCTCTTTTTTTTCCCCTTCCAAAATAAACAACCCATTCCTGTTTAGTCTTTCCCCACTGGCCCTGGTTTTGGTGATTTTAGGCTGTTATTTAGTAATTCTGGCCTTAGTGACCCTGGTAAGCCTGGGAATCTTTTCTATTCCCACTGTCTTCTGATGTCCTTCATGCAAGAGGAGTTCCAAATACATCCCTTTCCTTGTGTGTGGTATCTGGCAGTTTCTCTTGTCGTTTTACTAATTTAGCCCCAGGTTGAGTTGTCCTGCCACTTTTCCTCTTCCATCGCTCTCAGCATCTGGCAGTTTCTCATTTTGCTATCATGTTGTCATCATACTGCTGGAGCACGTGGCGTGCAGAAGAAGGGTGAGGGGGATCTAACTGCTGCATTGTGCTACTGGGAGGGGAACTGTGGAGAAGATGGAGCCCAGCTCCTCTGAGAGGTGCACAGCAAAAGTGTATGGGCAACAGTTATGAGTTGCACAAGAGGAAATGCTGGCTGGAGATAGGGGAAAAAGTCTTCCAAAAAGGATGGTCAGGAGTTGAAACAGGCTGCCAGGAGTAGTGGCGGATCCTCCCTCCACGGAGGTATTCAACACTTGAAGGGACAGGGCCCTGAACAACCTGATTTAATTTCTAAGTGGCTTTTGCTGCCCTTTTTAGCTCACCAGCTAGCCAGGCTAGCCAGGCGGTCAAAGTAACCTCCTCTGGACTTGCAATAAGCAGATTTTCTTGTCTTTTGCAATTAAGATTTGAAAAGCAGTTTTACCTCCAGCAGTATGATAGCAGTCAGTTGTCATGTAGACAAATGTGTTGTTTAAAAGAGGCGTCCGCATAGAGAATCATTGACTTTTTACAGCCCCTATACTGTGACTTTTCGTAGCTCCAGTTCACTACCAGAACACAAAAAAGCAGATCACTGCCAATTTACAATGCAGTTTTTCATCGGGCACATGTAGAATAAATATCAGATCTCCTAACGTCCAAAGCATCAAACAGAACTCGTAGTCTGAAGCCCGAGGGGCCT
This sequence comes from Himantopus leucocephalus, assembly GCA_003993805.1. NCBI lineage: Eukaryota > Metazoa > Chordata > Aves > Charadriiformes > Recurvirostridae > Himantopus > Himantopus leucocephalus. The sequence goes on along the minus strand of RSEF01000001.1, from coordinate 168,992,089 downwards.
CACAACTTGTCACACATGCCAAGAAGATGAGGCAGGTGAAGGCTTGGGATTCAGCTGAGCAGTGAACTGGGTGAGAAACAGGTTCATCAGTGAATGAGAGTTGATTAGGGAATGAATCACTTAGGGAGAAAGTTGTGCAATTAAACTGATAAATTTGGCAGCAAAACAAAAAGCAGAAAGAGCGAATGAATGCAACAATCAATCAATAAAGTAGTGAATCAATTGTCTAGTTAATAAGATAGTTAATTATTCAGAACAGAGCAGGCAAGGCAGTGTACTTGGTCAGTTTGGCTCCAACAAATCTCCCCAGTATATTTCAGCCACTGCATCATTTACTTTGGCTAATTTTTGTTAATATAAGTCCCAAATGTTTGACCTCTGAATTAGTATTCTCCTTCCTGTAGTTATCTTTAGAGACAGTAGCTGTTTCTAGACTGTTACATTCTGCTTCTTTATATTGCTTCAGAAAGACAATAATTAGCTTATGATCTGGGAGAACTAGTATTCTGCTCCATCTGAAAAAAGAGTACTTAAGTATCAGCATATTCTTATTTCTATTATTTCAATATGTTATATTCTAATTTATTATTTCATGTTAGGGAAGGTGTATATTCTATTTTATGTTACTATGGTATTTATCTGCCTTTCCACTGTCAACACAAATGTGCCAAGTGCTTTCCAAAATAAAACACGCAAAATTTCCTCAAAATAGTTTATATTCTGAAAGTATCCACTTTCAGAACACTTTGTTATGTTGTTGAAACAGCCCTCCCTGTTTTTTCCCCATTGTACAATATAGAAACTTAGGTAAAGAACTGACAATTCAGTGTCCCTCCATCCTAAAGTGATAGAATACAGTGTAATGCAGGAGGCAAATAAAAACATGAATCAGTCGCCTTGTAGAAGAAGAGAGAGGTGGTGGTTTTTCAGAAGTTGTCTGAAGCTGGGACCACATCCATGTGGATAATGTCTTCAGCTAGGATTTGTCTGCATTGTCAGGAGCGCTTTTATTGTACTGTTATGATCTGCTTCCACATAGTATAGCTGCAAGACTGGGCAGTTTTGGACAAGATCCAATAACTGTCTCCATGCCTTGGTTGTGAGTTTGATTCGGCCTTCACTGTTGGAGCTGGACATCAGTAAGCCTTGAAGGTGCCTAAACCCCATGAGCACTGTAGTTTTTTTTCTTCTGAAGTTCCCAAGGCCTCTTAAGTTGTGCCTCTGGCCATGTCCATATCTGACCACCACTAGAAAGACCTAAGCTACTTGATACCTATCTCACACCTGAGCCTGAAAGAGGTCCTAATTAAGCTTTCCTTGCCAAAATCCATGGAGGTCCCGGTCCCAGGCCAGTCGCTCACCCCAGGGTCCAGGTCTCCAGAAAATGCAGTTCAGGTGGTTGCTTTCTCTGTTCAGATCAGCAGTCATGATGTGACGCCCATCTGCATCCAACAACTGTGCAGTGTAAAACACAGAAATAATCCTGTCAGCAAGCTTCTGTGGAAGGATTAACCAGAATTTGAAATGTCGTAAAACCAGTATTGCCCTTGAATCTATGACTTTTAATACTCAGTTCAGTTATGACTAGTAGTTTCCAGGGCTGTTTTTTGATAAGGTTTTGAAGATGTTCCTTAAGAGTGAAGATGGAGATGGTGAAGATGGGATGGCTATTTTGTGTCTTCACTATTGGCAACTGGGTAGTCCTGTTATTGTGTATGTGAATTCAGTCTGCTTTGCAGGGCTTGTTTGGCTCCACCCACATAGTTTCCAGGGACATTAGGCGGCGCAAGTTTATGCTCTGAGATGTACATACTAAGGGACCTTTACTTATTAGTGTTTCTGAAATTGTGTTGGAGGGTTTTACGTTTACTGTACTGGCCTGATATTTCTCCATCCAGGAAAACTAAGTCTATTTGTCTTTTGCCATGCTAATATCATAGAGACAGAACAATATTGTTGCAAAGTTCCGGCTGACTTCTTGTCTGTTTAGGCGGTAAATATGGTCATGTCTTCCTGAAACTTGAGACAGCTGTTAACAGTTAGTACTCTATTCATTACTTCTAGTCATCCATCAGCTGTGGACTGATATAATTTTGAGCAGCCTACCTTGTGGTTTCACTAAAGGTTTCCCTTTGCCTTTTTACATAATCTGATATTGTTTTGATGGAAACGCCTTATGTGGAGGCAGTAACTTTTGGGAGGAAGTTGGGGCAAAACACTGTACAGAAACCCATATAATGCTCTCTGCTACCCCAATTCTTGTTAAGCCAGTTGGCTTCTGTGCAAGAGGCCTCTTTGCTGAAGTGTCAAACACTTTGAAATTATTAAGTAGGTATTAGGACTTCCTTAAAAATTCTATAGACTGTACTTGAATCCTTCCAATATTGTATGTGACAGGTTGGAGCCTGCCTACACCATGGCTGTCAGATGCTTACACATGTGGAACGTGCTGGGTAATTGTTTTGTGTCTCCTTCCATGAGCTGATCTACCTAAAGGGAAAAGGGTTTTTACTCTTAGCAGACAGGGCATTCATTTTCCTAGCTCAGGAAGTCAGTGTTTGGGTCTTTAAGCTTTTATTGTGGTTAATTCCTCTGAGTGATATTTTGAGGACTGAAAGACGTGTAAGACTTGCAAACACAGCCAGTAAGCCCAATTTGTTATGTGTAGTAGAAGCACTGTAAAGAGGAGCTTGAAGAAGCTGACAAATGTGTGGAACAGTGAGAGGCATTATGGGCTTTATCTGGGCCATATACAAATATCCTCTTCAGTCACTGACACTTTTTACAAGCATGTGAGAACACAGAGAAATATAAAATAGTGCAAAAGCACATTGGAAGTTTAATCAGAACAAGGCTTATTACAGTAGAGTGCCAATCTATAAAGAACTGCTTGGTAATATCAGCTTCCTGTTAATCCCATAACAATCAGATAATGGTGAAATGTTGATTTATTCACTGATTTACTCTTAGCTAGATTGAAATAATGGAGTAAAATGAGCCCATTTAGACTGGTTCTTAAATTGAATGCTCCTAATTGCATTTGAAAGAATAGACCATAATGCGTTTGAGTATCCCAATGACCCCGCTAATCTATGCAATTAGTTAACTATTTTGGAAAGGAGACTACCTTACATGTAGTTTTGTCTTAAAAACTAGAATATATTTTTGATATATTCTACACATGATTCTGTACTAAAGTCATACCCCATGTAAAATCTTCAATTTTACTCCAATACTAGTAGCTCTCTGTGTAAGCTTGCGATAGAACAGCTCAATTACTTTATTATATATCCATTTAATTATTGAACTAGAATTCTGAAATTTGCACATATTCATTCTGGGTCACAGAGTTCAGCATAGGAGGGAATCCCAGATTACACATTCCATTAGAAATTATCAAAAGGCCATCTGTCTTTCTTAGTGGGTTTCAATCATTCAAGAGCCTGAGGATATTTAGGCAGGAAAGGAGAAGTAAGAAAAAAAAGCACTTGCTTTAAAAATCTGAGCAGGTCACTTGCAAGTTTTGAATGTTTCTAGAGGAGTAGAAGCTGACTGTAATTTTATAGGAATCTCCTGCTCCACTTAATGTTTTTCACCCTCATATTTTTGGAGAATCGCCTTTAAAGAGATGTCTCAGCAAAGGCTTGGGGAGCTCCTGGCTGTTGAAGCTGTTGGCTATACTCCTGGCTATTGAAATAAAGCAAATGAAGGAGACAGGATGGTGCTGGGGATGTGAGCACTGCTTCCAGTCAGCAGATCCTCTCCTTGCCTTCATTCCAAGATAACCATGCTGCCAAGCAGGCACCATTTTAAATTAGATATCTGTGTTAAATGCTTCTGTGTATATTTACATCATGGTCCGTTTTCGCATACAGCTGGACATTACCATATTGATAATGTGTGCAGCTGCAAAGGAGTATAATTGAGAGCATGAGTCTGTGAATCTCAGCAGCCCGAAGCTATACCCACCAGTTCTATCTGTTGGGTGTCCCCAAAGCTAAAAGGCACAAACCATTCCAGTGCCTTCAACTGGATGGAACTCGACCATTACTGTCTTTTTGCCTTTCTGTGTTTAAACATTGAATTTCTAGGGTTTTCAGAGTTGAGTTAGCTTATGTTTATTTGTATGCCTGGCCTCAGATTTGTGCAGCACTCTTGTCCTGATGCACGCTTGAAACAAGTCCCGGAAAACACACCAATCTTTCAAAGTGTAATGTAATGCCTAACACCTGTACAATTAAAAGAGCTTTTAAAATGTGCTATATGGGCTTTGCATGTTGATAATTTTGAATTCTTTCCCAAATAATGTGTATGTTTTTAAGCCATGAGGCAACTGTTATAATAACAGAATCTGATGCTCTGCTTGACACTGTTGGAGCCTTTTAAGAGAATCTCCTGGGACAGGAGCAATAAATGGTTTATCAGACTCTTTGCAGGAAATACTTTGGGAAGAAACTACAGGGGCAGCAAAGAGGTCTGTAAAGCTAATGGCACCATAACTGCTGCTAGTTTTCCTTCTTCTTGAGCTTGTGGAATCTGTGGAAAAGAAGTGCAAGACCAATTGTTGGGCGAGTGATTAAAGGCACTGGATGCATCTCTCCAGCTCTAGGTTAGGCTGAGAAGCATTCAGGTTCATCAGATTTTGTCAGTAGAAATATCAAAGGACAAAAAAAAGAGTTAC
>RSEF01000001.1:168970763-168987308 GCA_003993805.1 Himantopus leucocephalus | reverse complement strand
CCCCTAATCATCTTAGCGGCCCTTCGCAGAACTCTAATATGTCCATGTGTCTCTTGTACTGGGGAGCTCAGAACTGGACACAATATTTCGGATGTGGCTTCACCAGTGCTGAGTAGAAAGGAAGGATTACCTCCCTTGATCTGCTNTATGAGTCTCTTGTACTGGGGAGCTCAGAACTGAACACAACATTTCAGATGTGGCTTAACCAGTGCTGAGTAGAAAGGAAGGATTACCTCCCTTGATCTGCTGGCAACATTCCTAATGTAGCCCAGGATACCATTTGCCTTCTTTGCCACAAGGGCACATTGCTGGCTCATGTTCAACTTAGTGTTCACCAGGATCCCCCAGGTCCTTTTCTGCAAAGCTGCTTTCCAGCTAGTTGATTTCCAGCATGTACTGGTGCCTGAGGTTGTTCCTCCCCAGTTGCAGGACTTCACACTTCCCCTTGTTGAACTTGTCGGCCCATTTCTCCAGCCTGTTGAGGTCCTTCTGGATAGACCAGTGAATCAATCACTCTTCCCAGTTTTGTACTCTCAGCAAACTTGCAGGGTGCAGTCTACAGCATCATCCAGGTCATTAGTGAAGATGTTGAACATAATTTGACACAGTATTGATTCCTGGGGTACACTGCTCATTAAAGGCCTCTAACTAGACTTGGTACCACTGATCACAGCCCTCTGAGCCTGTTAATCCAGTTTNAGTACCCTCAGCAAACTTGCAGGGTGCAGTCTACAGCATCATCCAGGTCTTTAGTGAAGATGTTGAACATAATTTGATACAGTATTGATTCCTGGGGTGCACTGCTCATTAAAGGCCTCTAACTAGACTTGGTACCACTGATCACAGCCCTCTGAGCCTGTTAATCCAGTTTGGAACCCACTTCACTGTTCATCCAGCCCATACTTCAACAGCTCGTCTATGAGGATGTTATTAGAGACAGTGTCAAAAGCCTTACAGAAGCCAAGGTAGACAATATTTACTGTTCTCCCCTCATCTACCAAGCCAGTCACTTCATCATAGAAGGTTATCAAGTTGGTTGTGACTTGTCTTTGTGAATTCATGCTGACTACTCCTAATGTCCTTCTTGTCCTTCATGTGACTGGAAATGACTTCCAGGATTACTTGTTCCGTCACCTTACCAGGGTTTGAGATGAGGCCCATTGGCTTCTAGTTCCCCGGATCCCCCTTTTGCCCTTTTTGAAGATAGGAGGCATAACAACAAAGGGACAGAGAATGTGTACAAAAGAGAGAGGGTTCCAAGTTCCTGGTATCTGATAAAGTTCACCATAATGTATTTAGAGATCACCAGCAGTTCAGGAGCTGTTGGTGGTATAGTTGAGAGCTTCTGGAAAATGCATGAAACCCCAGAAAATCGGGAATGGGAAAATTTTGTACTTAATTTTTGAAAGAAAAAGATGGAAACAGTCAGCTTAACTGCAATTCCTAAAAACTACTGGAAGAAATACTAAAACTGTTTTCAGGCACCTGGAAGGTACAACTAAGGCAAAATTGTCAAGAACAACCCATGTGGAACCAATCTAATCTTTTCTGACAGGGTTGGCTGATAGGAGAGAATTGGTACCTGTCATCTCTTGACTTTTGTGGAGCTATTACATTTGACATCCTTATATGGAAGCTAGATAACTCAGTTCTGGAAAAAAATGTAGCAGAAAAATGTATAAAAATGCATCACTTTAAGCATAGATACAAATAGTTTGCTGTAAAGATGGGTAATAATAGCCAGCTGAACCAGCTCCACTACAAAAACATAGAACTACCTCAGAACCTCCTCCCCATCGCAGACTTTCTTTCCCTGTCCAAACTAACATCTCCGGCTGTTTCTGTCTGTCATTCCCATGGGTGCCTAGCTATTCGATCAAGGTCAAGAAGGCCCGAAAGACCTCCTTACATGCTTCAACACTGTGGAATGTGCAACTAAATTGCTTACAGGTCAGGCTCTTATCCTGGACATCAGTTCTGATTTCAACCACATTCCCAACCTTTCTGAGTAAGATACCCGCAATCTAGTCATTCTGTTTATCTACTTATTTAAAACATTTGGCCACATGCTTGTTGGAATCTGTGCGTGTCTTGATTCCTGAATCACCACCTCTCTGGCTTTGACAAACGCAAGTGTCTTATCCTCCAGGTATTCATCTAAAATGGTGTTGCAAATTTCATAGAATCCCAGAATGGCTGAGGCTGGAAGGGACCTCTGGAGGTCATCTGATCCAACCCCTCTGCTCAAGCAGGGCCACCTATAGCCAGTTGCCCAGGACCACTCCAGATGACTTTTGAGTACGTCCAAGGAGGCAGTCTGATTTCCTAGTCTGATGCTGGCAATCTCTGTATTTCTTCATTGGCTTTCTGTTTTCGCTGTGTCACATAATGAAGAAAGTCTCTTTTTTTAAGGCCCTTCAAGGTCTATCCTCACTTGACATATCTCTCGTACATTATCACCTCCTATTTGCCTACGGTGCAAACCTCAATCTTCAACCTTGAACATTTTCAAGAAAAGCATCTTTGTGGAGTTTGTGGGTAGAGATCCCTCAGATTAGGAAAAATTCCCTGCAGATATATGCTAAGTCACTGGGACTTGCTTTTGGAAAAAGAGGACATAATTAGGCAATGTTGCTGATAGGCAGAAAAGTATGTCAGAAAGGACGGCTTCTATGGGATAAGAGTGAATTTGCTGGAATGTGGGTCTATGGGGAGCAAGAGTGCAAAAGGAGAGTAAAGTCCCAGCTGAAAACGATCTGAGAAGCCCTGGGCTTCATGTGAGCCACTCAATCCTTCTTTGCCAATTTACTTTCTTAACTTGCTTTTCTGCCTCAGAATTGAAGTCTGCTCTCCAAATGTACATGGAAAACTGAAATTCAGAACAAGCTGTAGAGCCACGTGCCATGGCTTCTCAGTTTGCTATCATCTCCCCCCTCCAAATGCTCTCTCCTGCCACTGTTGAAAATATTATTTATAGTGAGCTTGCTTGTGTGATGAAACCACTGCCTGTCAGGCACATCAATATCCACTGCACTGAAAAGCAGATGTGAGCTAAATTTTTGGACAATAGTCTTGAGATTTCATAGAGGCATAGTTAAATATATCTTGTCGCATGGCCTATTTGAGCCAAGGTTGAGAGTGTGGAAGGGATTATGATTTTTATACGGGAAGGTAAGGACTGGGAATAATAATACTACTGCATATTGTTAAAACCTTCCCTTCCAAAAAGAACCTTTTGAATAACCTATAGCAAGATGAAGGCTGTGTCAGGAAATTCGCACCAGGCACCAATTGCCAAGGGCATGGGGACTGTCCTGCCTTAGTGGCCTCCAGAGAAACCTCTCTCCCAGCCCTCTCCATTGCCTGAGCCCCCATCCCAGGCTTAGGTGTAGGTGACTAAGACCTATGGGAACACCTTGTCTCATTTTCTCCATGGGAAAACTTCTAGTAATGAGGCTAAGCTTCCCCTGGGGTCAGCTTTCCAAGGATACATGAGCCACCCTCTACAGCTTCTGCTTCCTAACCCCAAGGCAGTCCCTTGGATTGCCCTCAGCTCCCTGGTATCCAATGACATGACACTCCTACTGTTCCCTCAGCAGCCCACTGCCTCCATTCCAGGACTGCCTTGCTGACCCCTTACCATCGCTGTGCCCCACTATGCTCAGTGGCTTTTCCCAAATCCAGACCAGCACTCATCTCAGTTGTAGTCAAATTTCTCGCTGGCAAGCAGAATGTCTGTTCCCCTCACTTGATGTTGGCGGTTGTTTCCCAGTGTCCCTCTTCTAGTCCCCAGCACCCCAGGAACATGTACAGAGTGGCACCTTGCTTTTTAGACAAGGGCCCCAAAATTCATATGGCCTGTGATTCTCCATCCTTTGCTTCCCTGAAAGCTGGCATGAGACCATGGATTTTGATAAGGCACAGTGATTGCATACAGTGGCGCATGATGACTTTGTCCATGGGGCTGTGTAGGCTTAAAAGTGAGCCTGGAGTCAATTTCCAAGGACATCTCTCCTGTCCTTCAAGAACCCTCCTTGCTGAGCCTTACCTCAAAGACCTCAGCTCCAAGCCCCTAAGCCCTTGCAACTCAGCCCTATCTCACTCGTCCTCAAGAAAAACCTTTTAAATCATATATCTAGAAACCTCATGATTTTTCTTCTTGGTTCTTTTGGGATGTGGTTCCTTGGGATACTCTTCCTGCTCTCCAGAGCTTTTCTGTTCCTCAAGCCTGGATCTGACCCTGGTCTTGACCTGGTCTTGACCCTATCACACCCTGGAGAACTGTAGAAGTCCTGGGCTTCCGCCCAGAAACCACTATGCATAGGTCCCTGGGGAGCAGGGAACTTGAATGGGGACATCGGAAAGTGGACCCCAATGACAGGGAACCAGTATAGCCGTTTGGTATCACAGAAGTGTTTTGGGAGGGTCTTTCCTAATGTGATGGCTGAGTCAACTGGAATACCTCTCCTCTTCTGCATGAGAGAGTCCTGTATCTCCCATCTGACACTGAGGTTTGGGCCTTTTCTTATCTGATCCAGTTATGAACACGAAGCACAAGTCAGGAACAAAGTTGAAAGGTGCCACTGGGAAACAGAAACAGGGTTAGCACTGTGGCCACTCAGTTTCTTAGTGAGGAAATGGGGAACGACATGGAAAAGGCTTGTAGAGCATAACCTAACTGTAGAGTTCGTTCAAGTACAAGGTGGATGGTGAGAGTAATCGTGGTTTTGGAAAGGATATCCCAAAATCCAGCTTTCTGCAGTGAAGGTAGAATTCTTCCTTGTGTCTTTTTTCTGCCTTAAAATTATCACTGTCACAGCCCGTATCTGGGTAAAACCTACACATTTGACTTACTCCAAACACTAGCCAGCAGTGTTCGGTCCCCTAGCCGTTGCTGAGCTAGTCCCCTTTAGTTTTATAATAAATAACAGTGTTTATTGGAGCAAGATGTGGCTGGCTGCTGGTAATGTCATATCCAGTTTGTACAAATCTGCCAGAGAAGCGTGGAAGCTGCTCGGAGCTCTCCTCATGTAAATTCATTGTCTGTACTTCCACAGCTGCATGCCAGATAGGGCAGTCTTGTCTAAAAGAAACGTAGAGAGTGAGCCTTACATCTGGTAGTGCAAGGAAGACACAAGAGGCTTCCAAATAGTTTATTCCCTGTAAAGGCCCCTTTGTCCAAAGCAAGAGGCTTCCAAACACTTTATTCCCTGTAAAAGTTCCCTTGTCCTTTCTGTCCTTGGTCTCTTGGTTGTTTTTTTTTTTTGTTTCGGTGTTCCCATGTGGTGCTGTGGGACGCCTGCAGGACTCCCACAGAAGTGGGGTTTGTCCAGAGGACACAGGGATTCCCGGCAAAGAGACCAGGATACTGCACTGCAGCAAGCATGAGCTACACAGCAGGAACCCTTAAATTGTAGATATGGGGTGAGCTGACAGTTACGTATGTCGTATGTCACAGGAGATGTATAGGCTGCCTTTGGGAATCACTCCTCTGCAGCATCCTGCTGCTCCCGTACATTATGGTCTTTCTTGACCTTATCTGTTCTTAAAGACAGTCTCTTCTCTACTGCTTCTATGGGCTGGAGGGCCCTCCTGGGATAAGGAAAAATGTTCATTTTTTTTTCAGAACAAACATCTCCGCACAGCTTTCTGCGGATCATCACTGCCTGTCTAATGCCAATTAATTATTAATCTGTTTAGAGCTGTAGGTATGTGTGAGTAACATATTTAAGCACGGAAATTTGAATGGGCTCTATTTTTAAGCAGATCTGCACAGACCAAATGCCTGGCAACCCCCAAAATCTTCACCCTTGCTTCTCCCTTGGGGTCGGGGAGTGGGTCACTGCCTGCACCCTGGCTGCAAACACAGCTCAGGCTTTTACGAAGGCTTGAGGAGTTTTTCAGCCCAGCCCCTTGTTGAATACTTAACCTAACATGAATTATTCAGACTGAGCTGGCCTCTTCGGGGAGGAGGTCGGAGAGGGTGAGGACGGCTTTCCTGGAGAGGTGCTGCTGAAACCCCAGCTCGGGGATGGGGAGGGTGGGAACTGGTTTAGCAGAAGGAGCCAGGGGACAACTGGAGGAATAAAGAGCAGACAGATAGAAGGAGGGAAAACCGGGGAAGGTTTTAGACGGTCAAAACTCCTGCCCTTCGCTTACCTGAACAGTTCCTGTGGGTGACTATTTTAACCAGGACCTTCAGACAGCAGCTGCCAAGTACAAATCCTTTTTCTTATGTGCTTAATTGAATTGAAAATTAAAAATGGACAAGCTCTGGCAATTGACTGGACTTCTATTGCCAATGTTCAAGAGGAAACAGATAACAGCCTAAGGACAAATAGGTTTCTCGGCTCTTTGATATTTCTCAGAGCCGTGTCACAGATGGGAGAAGTGATGGCACTGTATGGTGTAAAATGTTGAGAAAGCCTTAAAGAATCACAGTCTCGATACAGATCCAATTATGCTTAGGATGGTCTCCGGAGTCTAGCCCTAGGATCTGTTATTCTAGCATACCACAGCAAACTACGAGCTCGCCTGAGAATGGAATACCAATGGAAACAAAATACCATTTCCATGATACCAGGGCAATCTGGGAGGAGAGACGGTGCCTGGGAACAGCATGTTCCCATGAACAGGGAGTTCATGTCTGTAAGGGAGCCGTGCTAATGATTTCCCAGTGGGTGGAACTGGAGAGGAAGTCTTATCTCCAGACTCCTCAGAGATAGTCAGTGGGAAACCACCGGCTCCGAAGCTAATTTTTCTGACTGACTAATAGAAGTGCAGAAGTCACAGATATGGTATGTGTTATGTGTCAAAGTTACAACAGTTTTCACCAAGCCTGAATCATAACCGCATTAAGTCAGGCAGAAAACCTTATAGGGAATGCAAGGATAATGACAAAAATAATAGGAAGAGAAATAAAAGATGCAATCCAAAGAGTCACCCAACCATCTGAAATCCTACTATATTTAATTTGCTTCTGAGAGAAGTGTTTTGTTACGGCATACAGACAAGGAAGGATACATCACTGGTTGAAGTAAATCAGCATGGCTCTTCTGAAGCCAGCAAAGCCATATTGATTTACATTACTTGATGGTCTCTGCTTGAAAATTCATCATTATAACAAATACTCCAGGCTTGTCACCAGAGGAGAGCCTGTAGGGATGACAGAAAGGAATCGTCCTTCCTGCTTGAACAAAAAGATTACTCAAATGGGAAACTGCCTTGCACTAGTCTTCCTTCAGGATATGATGCCACAGTGTTACGAGGAACAGCAGTGTGGGCAACAATCCTGGAAACCAGCTGAGCAGCCAAAAACCAGGAATGCCTGGCAGCTGGGAACGTTAAATAGGAAGGAATGGCAAGAAAAGAGGGCTTGTAAACAGGACGAGTGTATGAGTGTTTTACTGGCTGTATGGTTACTGCCAAAGAACTGCACGGATGGATGTCTACCACAGGCCTAGCAAAAGGACAGTCTTCATGGAGTCTGTATGAGGAGCATGGTGAAAACTCAGACTCACCTGGAGAAGGGATTGAAGGGCCAAATACTTTCTTTAAGATTATTCCAGGCTGGAAGAGGAAGGCTGATTGAAGATTTGGGCTTTGTAGGAATGGAGAGCTGACTTTCATTCATGGCCTGTTTCTGGAGGTAGCACATCTCCAGGGAACGGACTGTGTATGGGTTTGGGAATGCTGTGTGCTTGGCCTCAGCAGGGGCTTGCCAAGCTCCAGAGTCCTGCAAATTATCAACAATCCAGTAAACACGTCCTGATACACACCCTGTTTCTATTAATACTGCCTTTCTTTTTGCAAACAGCGTTCAATTCTTCCTTCTTCATTGTCTGAGCGGGGACTGTTAGTGAAGGCCATCTTTATACATTTATTATATGCCACAGGAGGTTGCTTTATACTGTAGTACAATTATACACAATGGAGGGAGTACAGAAGCTAAACAGGCAAAATCATATAGGAATCCACAGAGCTTGTCTTTGCTGTGGTAAACACACACTAAAACCAGCAAGCTCATAATCAACATTATTTGTTATTCAAAAGATCTCCCAAGCTACTTCCATCAGCTACACAGTGTTGGGGGAGGAGAATCTGCTCTTATTTTCCAAGACATATAGCAGATGGCTCATGTTTTATGAATGAAAAAGGCACCACATGTACCTATACATATACACACACATCAACACATGGGCACGTGCCCAAGCTTAAGCCGTGCATGTCTTAGTTCAAAGTACTATTGGATCATGTGCTTTTTGATAGGGAATTTCCTTTGGTTGCTCTTAAACTTTGGCAAGCTGGTTTTGCTATCTCTCTTCTCTTGGTGCTGTGGCAGTAGCAATCTCACACTATTTACCTAAAAGCTGCCTTCTGAAATACATCTGTTGATCCCTGCTCAGCCTAAGCTGCCCCGCCCCCTCCTTTTTTATGTGCCTGTAGGAATTTGTTTGTGTTTTTAAAAGCAGAGAAGAAATTATAGCCTGTGATCTGATAATGACACTCTGCAGCAACCTTGACTTTTGACACAGATGGCCTTTATTTTCCCACCTGTAAAATTCAGATTAAGAATTTCCTTTGCTTTGCTGCAAGGCCTGATTTCCCAACTTTGATTAAGTCCTTGGAATGGGAGAGAATTGTGAAGTGCACAGAGAGGTAAATTAGCCTGGGCAAAAGAAATATGCCTTAATGTGGCAAGACTGATTTAGCTGAGGTTGCAGAAGTATTTTGAGACAGTGCTGGGCCTTGCAGCCAGAGCCTTTGTACTACAGGATTTCCCCTGAAAGTGTGGAACATCAGGAGATTATCTGCCCAGCTGGCTGACTACCAGACTTAACTGAACACACGCTTCAGCTTAATTGTCTTTGGTGCAACAACCACTTTACTAAACGCAGAAATACAATGATATTAGAAAATTATGCACCCCCAAAGGTAGAATTCTCACTGGTCATTAATTAAACAAACATGCAGACTTCTTACATACATTTTTTTTGAACAACACTGTTATAATATGGATTGTATATTCAAGACTGAAAATGAAGCTGGAATCCTTGGAGAGCCTCAGAGTGACTCAGCCAGTGTAAAGGATTTGTCATGTCGTCCTGAGGATATGACAGTAATTTATACTGATATGGGCGTGATGACAGTGAGCCACATCCCGCAGACCCTACTGAGACAATACACCCCTTTTGCCAGAGGAGGTCTGTGAGAGAGATAATGATAGTCTTATCATCTGAATCTGTAGCAGGCTGGCACAAGCCCAAAACAAATACGTAGATGCTTCCTTTAAAAACCCTAGTATCAAATTGGGTCCGTGGGTGGAAGAGAATAGAGGGCTGGATTGTGATCCAAAAGATGTGACCATGGCTGCAGGAACCGTCTTGAACATCAGTTTCACCAGGCGCGCAGGGTAACCACGCTGGAAGGCATCTCCTTCCCCCTGGGGCCCTTCCCGTGGGATGTCCCACATGGGGCATGGCAGACCCCAGCCTTCAGCTGGAAGTGCCTCTGGTGACTGCTGCTCTGCAGCACATATGGTGGTAAGCCCTTTTGAAGGTTCAGCCTGGCAGCCAGCTCACATTTTATCCTAATTTTCTCAGGTTTCAACATCCTTACCCTTCTACACAAATGTCCAAAACAGCAGGGAGCATTTCTCCCCACCATCTTACTTTTTGGTTTTGATCTTTTTGTAAGGGCTTCTCCCTGGTGCTCCTCAGCAAGGCTGCAGAAAACTCCCAAAACAAACATTTAATCTAAATTACTTATTACCCACTGCTCTCAAACCTGCGTGCTGGGCATTCACTTATACAGCAGTATGGCCATGGCCTCGGTTCCCTAGCAGAAGGGCTTCACAGCCAGCCATAAGGGTTCACATAATGTCTGGTAACTCCATCTATGCCACTGAGCTATTAATAACACCACAGGATATATATATATATATATATACACACATGTGTATGTATATTTGTGCATGTGTTTGTATATTTATACAGTCAGGGCATACAGAACGCATCGAGTGGTTCTAAACATAGGGAGAACAATTTGTACCCCAAAATTGCTTTCCTGTCTTAATGCTTTGTAATTTAATTTAGGGTGCAAATTCATCCTGCATGACTCAGTGGTATGACGACAGGATGCACTCAGCTGTTTGCTTTTGAGTATGAAAAGCCTCAAGAGACGTCAATCAAGCTTTCCTAGTGAATTTCCACTTACATCAAACTTCCATATTTTTGCATATGCTCGAGATGCGCTGGGTTTGTAAACAGAAAAGTTGCAGAGCCAGAGCTATACAATGGTGTATCAAATAAAATTATGCTTCCCGTTGTAATTAACAGCTAAGGAATTTACACAAACTTCATACCAATGTACATGTATGTGTTTGTGGAGTATTTAAACCCAGAGTATACAGCAAAAACTTGGGCATCACCAGAAGGAAAGAAAAAGGAAGTCATGCATTGTTCCAGAGTCCTCATCCTGCAGTACGCGTGGAGAAGAAAGTGGGATTTGATCCAAGTTTGGCGAAGGTGCTGACGTTCATTATCTAGAAAAGTGATATATTAGCTCTTTCTTCATGTTTTTAATTCTAGCAGAAAGTTTATTTCCTGTACATTATTAAACGCAATAGCCTGAGCCCTGCTGTGTGAGGGAGGCCTCTGCGGTCCCTACCTGATCAGCGAGTTTTGAGGAGTGCCTGCTTTCCTGCACCGCTGCATTTATTTTCCTATCTGAGGCTCGGGTAGCCCTGTCGAGAGTTAACCCCCTCCACTGGCATAGTTCTCAGGGTCACTGCAATACATAAGCTTTCCCACCACCTCTAGGTGCTCTCCGCTGGGAAGTATCATCCTACGTATCTATGTATATATAATGTACATGCATAAAACTTGGGAACTCTGGGAAGGCAGCAGCCTCCGTGACCTTAGAGGCACAGAGAGCATGTGATGTATCTGGGAACTTTCCCTGGGAGATCGCTGCATGATTTGTCCCATGTGGATTACATGTCATGATTATATACATTAAAGTGTTCAGAGTTTAAAATACACTCCAGATGCTTTTTCCTGCCCTTTCCTCCCACTCAGCTTGACTTTTCCCCAGTTGATTGATTCTCATAGTTTATATTCAGAGATTCAGTATTTTGCTTACTTACTACATTAGCCTTTTTCAGCACAGCGAAAGCTGCCCTGTAAGCCTGGGGAAATGCAATATCATACGCTGAGAAGTTGCAGTGTATCAGAACGGGCTGAGCAATCAGAGTGTGAGTGTTCAGCTGTACTCAGCACTAGACGAGCTCTGGGTTTTGTGAAGTCAGCAGGAGTTTCCCCAACAATCCTAAAAGTACAGAATCAGGCCAGTGTTGGGAAGCACTGACAAATGCAATCTATCAAAGAACTAGAAATTATTCCTTCTGTTATGATTTTGACTTCTTTTTATTTTTGTTTTTGGCTTTGCATGTTTTTGCATGTTTCCTAAACCATGAAAACTTTAGGCTGCTTTTGGTCCCACGTCAGCTGCTTGATTTGCCTTTTAATGCTCCATTTCTTTGACTTCTTAGTGACAGGTAAACACCACAGAGATTCAAAGATACCCCCACCACTCTTTTGCTGTCTGCCTTTGCACTGCAGCTCACACCTTCCCCCCTCCCCAGAGGAGGAAGCAGCACGGTCGTGTTCTATAGTGAAGAGCTCATGAAGATTGCTCTCTGTGCACCAATTCTGTGTATATTTGAAAGGAAGAAGCAAACACACCTGGGATGTGACCCAAAGAGGGGCAACAGTTAAGAACAACCTTTGATGCAGAACAAACTGTGATCCCACAGCTTCCAGCGTTTTGGTTTCCTCCAATGGCAGCGTTCAGTGCTGGTGAGATCCCAAGCAAGTTTTGGGATCTCTGGGCCCCCTTTGGCTCTGGGAGCTAAAAATGCTGGGTAATTTTATGGGATCTGCTTCACACATGCAGGGCGGAGGAAAGAAGCAATACACCAACAAATCCAAGAGGGTATGCAGGGAAATAGTGATATGAGGAAGGAGGAGGGCTGACAGGCAGTTCTCTTTTCAGGGTGATTGTAAAAAACCTCCACAGCCCCCACTTTTGTCTGATTCATTCAAATAGTTCTTCCTATATCTAGTTATTTACATATTAAGAGGAATAATATTACTCGTGCTAGTGATGTGCATGGTTACTCAACAGATGTACTAAGATAAAAGAGCGTTTCTTCTGATGCTTTAAAATAAGAAATATATATATATATATATATATTCCCAGCCTTAAACATAGTTGGTTGTAGACACCACATATAAAGCGTCATTCGTCAAGGACCAGAACACATTAGAGAGCTGGATTTGCCTGCCTTGTCCTGCCTTTCCTGGCCTTTCATCAGCCCGCAGCGACCACTCTTTGAAGATCTGCTGCGACATCGGCTTCTGAAATTGATTCTCCACAGCTCTGTAAGGAGAAAATGTGGCAAAATCTGTTTATTGCTGCATAGGATCATTGATGATATCACAACTCAAGATCCCTTGAGGTCTGCTCAGGATCTCTTGGCTGGTATCTGATGCTCGCTTATACGAGATTTCTTTGACAGACCCCATTCCACCTGCAGGAGAGTGACTTGTTCCCCGGCTCCTCGGCAGAGCCAGTCACATCCATTTGTCCATATATTCCCTAGAACCATAATTGAAATTTTAGTGAACCACATGCACTAATGCTGTTCTTACTTGGTTTTGTGTCGTCTATTTTATTTTTTTTAGTGTGAAATAACTGTTTTGATTGCTTATGGGCCAGAAGAAGCAGCACAACTGCACTGAACGTATGCAACTCGCTGGCACAGTAGACCAAAGTAAATACAATCTGCAGTGCATGGGACAAAAGGAACTTCAAAATCACCAGGCCCAGTCTTCACCTATCATAGGTCCCATGCTATTCCTTGCCACTTTAGCCCTACTTGTTATTTCAGCAATGTTATTTTTCTACTCTCTCTGTCTCAATTCTTTTCTCCTGCACAGACAGTATATTCTTCCCACCCTGATCTTCTCTTCTTTAGGCTGAGGAAAACTTGGTATTAACAACTCCACTTATAATATATTCTTTATATATATAGTCTTAATGTATTCTTTATGTATAACCTTCTCTCTTTCAGCTCACATTCATCTTTCTTGAACTTGTATCTCCCAGTATACACTAGTACAGATGATATCTCATCGATGCCTAATGCAGTGGCATTAATACTTCTCCATTTCTGCTAGACGTACTAATGTTTAAGGATTGCATTTGTGTTTTTCACAGCCTCATCAAATTGGTAACCTATCATAATCAAAATGGTAACTAATACTACCAGGTCCTTTTCTTCCTTTGTCCTTTCTATAGCAGAAAATTTTGTTATTTGTTGGATGTACATTATTCCTGCCTTTCATGCTTTTGCATGTAATTCCATTTCTATTATGGGAGTCTGCAAAGTTATTCATTTTTTCCTCTTAAGATATTTAAAACCTTGTACCTAAGTGTCTTTAGCGCATTTCAATAGCATACTCCCACTTAGCATCAAATTTATTTGTGAAAACGTTAAATAAGAGTAGTTTCAAGATTGAACCTTGAAAAACTCTGCTCATAACCTCCCTTCAGCCAACACTTCTCTTTTCACTAGCTTCGTCTTCTGTTTATCTGCTGTCTTCTACCTTACATTTCCTGTCCCAATGCTGATCCTTACTAGTCATTTCCAATACAACGCAGTACCATAGGCTTTATGGAAAAATAGGTATATCTCCTTCGTCTGAAAAATCAATCTTATCAAGAAAAGATATCACATATAATATACCTCTGATAAACCTGTGGGTTTTTAAATCTTGTTTTCCATTCTCCTCCATATTTTTTATTGTTCTTGCCTTTAAAGTCTATTCTAAAGCCTTATTTGTCAGAGACCACAACAATTATACACCAGAGTTACTGAGACCAGAGTGATGATCCACCATAGCACAGACTACATTCCTATTTTCCTAGAAAATGTGGCATGAAAGGCCCCATTTGCTACTCTTTCCCAATAGCACCACCTCTGAATGTGAAAACATTCTGAAGACCCTTGCTACCGGGCCTGCAGTTGCACATCCATATTCTTTCTGGACAATGGACTCTAGCCCAGGTACTCTGTCCTTTTTGACTGGAGCACCTTCAGTTCTCTGAATTTTGCTTTTCTTGTCCTTGTTGCAACACTCTCAGCTTAATTGGTGATGCTGCCTTTACCTCCTTGTTTTGTATTGACCGTCCTATTGAAGGCACATTGGAAACAGTCACTGAGTTTGTGCATGGTGTCAACAGGGTCGTAGGCTCATGCTCATTCCCTCCCCCTCCAGCTGAACAATTATGATCCGAATGCCCCTGGTCAACTCACTTCGTGGAACTTGGATTCCTGGCCCTCCAGACCACATTGCTGGAGAGGTCACTAACTCTGGAGGTTTTTTCCAATGCTTTGGATATTTTCATAATCTTTCACTGAGTCATGCACTGTCTGCGGTTCTGATAGAAATACCCCAGCCCAGAGATAAAGAGTTACGTTTCTCCACAGAGACTGTCAAGTAGCCCCGGGCATGATTCTTAATATGCCTAATCTCTTCTCTGGTAAATCATGCATTTTTCCCCACGTTTAATACTTCTATTCAGAAGCTCCCATGTCTCTTTGCGCCATGAGAGAAGCTGACCTGCAAAGCCTTGCCATCCTGATTACATCTGGCTGGGCATGGGCGCCTTTGGACACCTCAGTTTAAGTGGCAAAGTGTTGGTGCCTGCACCCCATTGTAAGCAATGGAGACCTAATAACATAGTCAATGAAGTCCAGAGATCTCTTTAGCTCCTCTGAATGATAATTCTTAGGACTCAACTGAATTGCCTTGACGCAGGTCTCTAGTGACATCTGAGATGCCCAAAGTGTTTCACATCGCCTCAAGCTACCAGTCCAGTAGTAAATAGTACTGAACTATGACAGATGTTGTACAATTCAAAGGAAAAGCAGCAGGAGAAAAGAGCAAACAGGGAGTAAGTATCCAAATATTGGAATTTACAGAATATTTTTCTACTAACAAGTAAAATGAACTTTATACTTTTTTCCTCCACGTTGTTTTGTTAGTTTGTGGGGGTTTTTTTTGAAAGCCCTCAAGTGATTATTCCTGGAGGTGGTCTGGTCCCTCAGGACGTCTCAGGGAATATGGGTGGTTTGTGATGCTTCCACACAGCTGCATGTTGTGCTGCAATATGCTTATGTTCTCACTTCTCTTGCCGAGATGTAAGCATCCAGAACACTATAAATTTTGCCATGAGATGCTTAGAGTCACTGCTTCATATGTACTTCTATCTCCCACCCATACAGCATCAGGCAACCATGAAATAAAGAAAGGTCCTGAAATACAACTAGTAGAGCTCAACTCCTTATCTTCCACAATTTGCAATTATTTTCATTTTTTTGTCTTTGCAATTTGTTTTTGTCCGGGATTTTTACACAGGTCTGTGCATCGCTCTTTTTGGCCACATCAGAACAATAGAGATTTGCAGAAGTAAAATGATATACTGCGGACTAAAAAGCTGTCAGGTTTTGACAAATATGTATTCTGGTCCAAAGAGCAAGGATCTGCTCTACCAGAACTCTTATAATAAGCTGTGATAGCACATCTTACTGCATTCCTGAGGAAAGCAGGGGGCTTTTTCAGCCTGCTGGCAGGGGTGTTGATGTGAGTTTGCAGTGGCCATTCTCTGTTGGGGCTGGAGGCAGAAGAGCCAGTCGGGAAGGGCTTCATGACTACAGAAGACATAGCAAATGTGGAGAAAGTAGCAAGGTCTATAGGTCTATAGTGCCATAAAGAGTGTTTCTGCTTTTTTTTAGGGCTTCAAAGCAGGTCTTGAGCTGGCTGGAGGCCAGACCAGAGTGATTTCTGTGTACCCGAAACCAATCTGTTCTGGACCTCTGCAGTAAATGCGGTGGATTCAGACACTGAAAATGCAAAGGGCTTCTTCCCTCTACCAGCTGTGAAGACAGCCAAGTGCTAACTCTGCCCTCGCAGCACTTAATACATTGATTAAAGATTATTACAGCATGAGGACAGATCTGAGGGAATATAGTAGTCCTATCTTGTTACAAAACAGGGATAGGATTACAGCGTTCTTGCATTTTACGCAAAAAAAATGGCAAGATTTCCTTTCAAAAGACATACACCTTTTTACTCTAGAGATAAATATGTGTTAAAATTAGTGATGAAAAGAAACAAAAAACAATATCAGGGTAACCTTTTGTAGGTAGACGTCATACTTTATATCGGGGTATTGAGTAGGCATGCTGCCTGCCAACCTTGTCTTCCCTATATCCTCAGACTACCAGCGCTACAAGATCATCTCTAGTATAGTAATACTAATACTAATATATTCCTCTACACAGTATTTTAAGGATTTCTTTTCTGTGTGTTTTCTAGATGGGGAAAAAGGGGGCTCTTCTTCAGCTTCAGTTTGGAGGAAATTTGCAACAACCCAGATCCCATACAAGAATCCCGATTTCTTTTTTTTTTTTTTTTT
>RSEF01000001.1:168932016-168970663 GCA_003993805.1 Himantopus leucocephalus | reverse complement strand
TTGAACTCCTTGGTTAACAGAAGCAATGAACCATGCTGCAAGTTCATTGGTAATTTTCCCTATGTAGATAAATAATTTCCCTCTAGATTTCAGTGAAGTCTTTATTTTGGACCCATGATAAGAGTGTCATGATGATTTAGTGATTTTTCTCAGTTGGATGTATTAATAACTGAAATATTAGTTATTTCTGAAAGTACTATAATTTAATCAACTTGAAATGCATAAGAATTCCTCAATATCAATCACCAGTAATAGATTATCATTATACATTAGTTATCACTCTACTGTCCAAAGTAACTAGTGAAGAATATTAATGTTTGGGAAGAATCCGTCTTGTCCACAATGAATATACACTGTGCAAGTCAAATATGACATTAGAGATCAGTTTGAGCACTGCTGGCCCATTCGCAGGGTCTGGGTTGCTGAAGGATCAAATCATGGAGAAGATCATTAGCTACATTGAGTTCCCCTTAACATTTCTCAAACAGGGACTAGGTTAATAGTTGAGAGCTGTTGTAGGCAGCTGGCACGGGCATCCCCCTCGCTCCATCCTCCATCCGCAGCCTCTCGCAGCTTTGAATGGATAATCGCACCCGAGAGCCTGGTTTTGTGCGTGCTTACGCCAAACTGTGTACCCTTTGGTTGTTGTATTTACTTGAACGGGGCCGTTAATGAAACTGAAGATTTGCTGAGGTATCTGCAGGGTTGGGTGCCTAATGAACAGAATTCTTAATGGACCATAAATCCAATCAAGGTTTTCATACTGTGTAAGCAAGCAGTGCAGTTTGTGGAAAACAAGAGCCTTCCTGAAAGCTACTGTTATGCAAATATCATCACACTCGGGGCATACATTAAAGCAGCCCTCGAATTGCAGCCTTTTGGCTTTACACAGGAAATAAAATGAGATCAAAACAGGAGGGAATAATACTGGTCGATTTGCAAGATAAAGATTAATAAAAGAACTCATTGTATGCTTTACACGGAAATTTTATGGTTACCTTGCTGTAAATTTTTTTAAAAGACCTTTTTTTAACTTTCTGTGCCAGAACTATGATTCATTCACACAAAAAGGTTATATGAGAAGCACAATTTTTTAGTTCATTCAGGCTCTCCTATTCAAAGGAGAATGCTTTTGTGAGATCCACCGTTGTTCAGAGAGGGAATTAGTTTTATTAGCAGTGTGTCATTCACAATGTGCCTTACACATCTACCAGCTTCCTCATTTCAGGTTTTTTTTTTTTTTCCAGTTTGTTAGTGCTGGAGTGGTTTGGGATTCTCAGTGTGAATAAAACCCATTGTATGCTTCCTATACTCTCACCCTGGGGTGGTNTTCCTAAGGATACACTGACAGAGTATCAAAAAAAAAAAAAAAAAAAAAAAGCAACGCTGTGCTTCCAGGATGTCAGCGTTACCAACTGATTTAACCACAAAAATCTTCCTGCCTCCTCCTTTTCTGTATCTTTATGTGCTGTTCTTTGCACTGAACTAGCTCAGGAGCTTTTCCTAGACCATTTGTTTTCTTTGCTAAATGCCGCGTGCATGTTGCTAGAATTAATTCTCGCGTTTGGGAGAACATCAAGGCCGTTCGCTACAAAGCCAACCTTTATTATTGGCAAATCCTGGTAAGATCACATGAAGCGTGGGGTGTCTCCCTGGTCCCTGGCAAGCAGACACGAGCAGCCGCAGCCAGCCTGCCCTGCTCTAGCTCCCAGACAGCTGGAGTGGGAAGAGAAGAGGCCCGTGTCTCCTCGCAAAGGATGCTGCCGTCATATCACCGGTGCCCAAAATAGGCTGTAAGCAGAATTTAGGTATCTCAGTTTAAGTAAACAAGCAAGCCAGCCCTTGCTGCATCAGGGGCATGATTATATCAGCACTCACATACAGGTGACGGAGTTCTGTATTGCATTAAATATATATCAAGCATGTGTAATAATTTGGAGTTTATTCTCACAAATTAAAAGTCCAGGGGGAACTGCTAGTAGCCATCTCTCTCTGACTGCCTGCATATGGCAGACCGTAAGTTTTCTCCAAATTAATTGGAGCAAGAGCATCTGTTCTAGAAAAAATTCAATTGATTTTGAAATTTCCAGTACTGTAGAAACCAACAAGCTAAGCAGACTCAGAGAACCCACATACTTAATGATTTGTGCCCTGTTTCTCATCTGAAGTTTTCTATTTTCAACACCAGGCCACTGCCTGCTGTTACACTTTGCAGAATAAAGAGCCTTCAAATTCTTGTTCTGTAAGTCGGTAGTTACAGACTGTGATCATATTTCTTCCTTCTGCTTAAGTAAAACTCGTGGAGCTCCTGGATCATTTCATTATTTAGCATGTTTTTCCTATCCCATCCCTTGTTTTTTGCCATTCTTCTGAACTCTTCTCATGTTCTCCATGTCCTTCCCAACCAGAGTGCAGGTAACGGACAGTCCATTTTGGCGATGGTCATGCGTGATGCCGGGATGATGGACGCACCCTCCTCCTTCTCCAGCTCCTCCTTCTGGAGCCTCTCCTGGTTCTACAGCCTCTGATCACAGCTCGTTCAGACCCGCTGAACAGCAGCGGGCATATTTTATGATACTCCGGTCTTTTTCAGGGTCTCAGCACACCTGCAAGATCGAGTTCCGTAAATGCAACTTATGTTCTGCAGTTACAGGTTATCAGTTTCAAATTTGTCTGTGTTACAATGCCCATGGATTTCTTGTGTCCATGCTAGTACATGATTTTTTTTGCCACCTTGAAATTTCTGAGTCATTATTTCTTTTTTTTNCCCTTCCCCCCCCCCCCCCCCCAATCACTGATTAAAATGTTCAGTAGAAGAAGAGACAGGAATTGATCTTTGTGGGACCTCCTTAGAAACCAATCCACTCCTGAATAATTCCCCATTTACACATGCCTTTAGGGAACTGTCAAACAGCTTTTAATCCATACCGCTAAGAGAACAACATAAATTTTGACACTATTCATGCCCCAGTGGAAAGCAGCACATTCCAGGAGTGCCGTATTTGACCAGAACAAAGTTGAATCTGCAGCTGTATTTGAGTTTTCATGGGATTCAAATAGCAGACAGCTGGCTGGCCATCTCAGCCTGTTCCAGCTTAATATTTCTATGTTTTTTTGAAAAGGAAAGGCAGACCTCTGTGATGATGTGTTGCCAATGTTTTAAGTCAGAGGTCCCGTAAAATGTTCCCAGCTTGGTGTGATAAATCTAAATTAGCATTTGTAAAAAAGAGAGAAAAAGAGCTTTGGAATCTTTTAATATATTTTAACTCTTTACATGCTTTCCTGTAATACAAGACAAGGATAGCATGGGGAAAAATCCTGTCTGAGATACAATGCAAACAGCAACAGTCCACTCCTGGTAAATATGTGAGGATATTTGTGGAGCCCAGTTTGTGCACAGGTAGATGGGGTCTGGGGGAGAAGAGCTGCCAAATGTCTTTTGCAGAAAGTTTTTCCTTTCAGTCTGTCAGACCCTTTGTACACCTCGAGCCGTTCTCCGCTCTTTGGAAGTGACTGGGATGCACTCCAGAAACCACCCTTTCCTGGGTGGCAGAGAACTATATACAGGGAACTATATGCCATATAGTTCCCAAAGCTTACCTTGGGTTTGAGGTAAGGCGTGAACAGCTCAGGGTGCCACCTTCCTCTATGAACATGGGCAGTGGGAGCGGGGCAGGCGGAGGGGCTAGGGGACAAGTTTCGAGACATGGCTCAGGCTGGGGCATGACAGGGGATGCCCTGGGTACCACCCGGCTTTTCCAGCGCAGGTCTTTTCTCAGCGTTGGGAGAAAGCGGCTATGTGGTGGCTTTTAGTGTTGTCAGATGACATCCTGAAATGCGTCACTGGATTAGCTACAGCCACAGTCAGGGACGGGGGGAAAGATGCTTGGCGTGAATAAAAACCAACCCTGGTTCTCACACTTTTCAGCCCATAAATATTGTGGCTGAGGCTGTATCTGCTAAAATGAGCATTTTTTTTTTTTTTGATAAGAGGTAACACTAACAGGTAGAAACAGCAGGTAGTTCTGCAAGCTCAGCCTGAGGGTCCTGCGCTTAACTGAGCGACTCCAAACTGAGTGGAAGAAGGTGGCTTTCTTGGGCTAAGACAGTCTGTCATTTGTGAGAATTATTCCTACCTTGAAGCATAATAATCCATGAATCATTCATATACAACCCCCCCTCCCCCAGATGTTCCCTGAGAATGAAGGATACAGAGACACTGTAAACTTCTTGAAAACAAGTCTGCAACACAGACCAACCACATGGCATGCAAAGTTCAGCATCTAGACCCAGATGGGTGAGAGATGAGCAGGCCTTTCCTTTCTCACCCAAGTAACCTCTTGGGGTCATCTGTCTTAATTTTATAATTTTAAGACTGACAGCTACTAACCTGGGAACACTGGAATAATTATGTAAGAGAAAAACTAATCCCCTCCAAATCTGAGAGAAAAAATGAAGGAAGTTTCCTACCAAATGTCTACTTTTCAGGAAAGACAGCAAAACCAAATACATGAAGTAGAGTAGCTGAGCATGCCCCATTTTTCTCGGTCTTTCTAAAAAATAAAAATATCCTTGCTCTTTCCTGTAAGAACACAGAGTCATTCATTTGTGGAACAAATTACTATGCAATTGCAGCTACCAAAAAAAAAAATTATTAAAAATTGCCTATTGCTCGCCTATAACGGACAAAATTGCTCTTTGCAGCAAGTAAAAACAAATTTGGCACATCACTCACTCGTACAATGTTTTTCTGCCGGTCGCCTATCCCACGCACTAGATACATGTGTGTCAGTTGTGCTTCCGTCATCTTTAAAAGCCTTAATGACTGACTCATTTTTGCACGGCATGCGGCAAATGTAGGCTGGACTTGTGCGGGCTTTTGGAGCCAGGGAACAGGAGGAGGCTGCAGTGAAAGAATGGCTGGAGGGAAGCAGGCACCAGGAGGGCGACAGGATGGGCAAGACTCGCCCCATCCAGCTCTGCTTCTTGTTTCCCCATCTCATTTTGGCCTCTCTGCGTAACTCGCTCGCAGCCAAGCATTCGTTTCGCAAACAGATGAGCTGACGGAAAACCACGCTGCCTCCCGCTGAATGCCATGACTTCTCCAAGGGAAGTTACTGCCTCCCCCTCATGCTTCTGCCAGCAAAAGGGATGGCAAAGGCACATCTTCAGGGACCTCAGGAGAGCTCTGCAGTTGCCTGGTCCTGGCTGGTTGCACCAACCCAGCTCGCCTAAGCCGAGGCAGCGGAGGGAGCATGTGCAGAGGAGGTAACCACAGCTGGCACAGCCACATCTGCAAGACAACACTGGTCCACGTCACCACTCTCTAATATCTGCTTACATGGAAAGTCACTTCGTTGTTTTGGGGAGTGGAGCGTCAGCCGTCACACAGTTTCCCAAGGGAAGAGGTGTCCTCATTCCTGCCCCAGGCTTGCGTAGTATCACCATCATTTCAACAGCTGATCATGGTAAAGACAATTATTCTTTTTATTCAGAAGTCCTCATCAAATTAGACAAGTTGTGCCAGAGTCAATACCTCACAAAGCCAATCTCTGATTCCTACAAAATGGGGTACTTGGAGGGACAGGCAGCCACACCACAGCAATGCCCAGCTGTGGGTGTAAAGTCAGACAGAACAAACTTCTTCATTTGCACGGTTTGAAATAGCAACAGAGACTTGTTGGCTTGCCCCTGATGGGCTTTAATGAAATCAGCATGAGGTACCCACTTTCTGACTCTTCCATGCATCTGTTCGGCACCTGCTGTGGTACTTCTGCATGGTTACCTTGCTCTGGTGGCCAGAGGGCTACAAGCCCCTGAGCATCCTTCACCCATGGGACTGGCATCCTCCATGGGACCTACATCCTCCATGCTGCCATACAATATACACCATCTCGGTAGAGACTAAGCAAAACTTTTTCTAACCTTTTTTGTTAATGCACCTCAGCCCATGTTGCAAGAAGCTCATTTTCAGGAACAGGAGACAGACATCCCTGCTCGGTTTCTGGCTTCTCTCCTGCAGCAGCAGCGGTATCAATTAATATCAGCAAAGATGCCAGTTAATTAGTGGGGTAGGCTGGAGGACACTGACACCTTTTCTTTGTATGTCCTCTCGAGTACAGATTAATCCCAGGTGGGTCAACCAACTGTGCGGCAGATGGCCGCAGCTTTCCCTGCCACTCACCTTGGCTAGGGCTGACCTGGCCTCCTCGCTGCAGAGGAGCTCGGCACTGCCCACCCTGGTGTCCAACACCACCTTCCCAGTCCATCATTCAGCCACACAGCATTTAGGGTGAGACGTTCATTTATCAGCTTATTTTTGGAGATGTAGAAAGCAACCATAAACATTCCTGCTGCAGCTATATTTTGTCAAAAAAAAGATCTGCCAGGGAGTGAATTCTTTCAAGTGAAATTTCTAAACAGTTGAATAGATCAGTTGAAAGTCATTGTATACTGGTACTGCTGCAATAACCTGTGCACCATCCTGCTTTATGATACTCAAATATTATTTCAAATAAAGCTAATCTAGCACGTTGTTCGTCTGTATTGATTACGTGATTAAGACACTAAATGCAGTCTGAGAACACCTGGAGTCAGCTCCAAGCTTCGCCACAGACTTTGCTGTGCCAATCTCTTCACACATTCACCTTACCTCTAGACTTAGAAGTCTTCTAGACAAAGTTAGTCATGTCGGCTCCTCTTAAGCTGTCGGAGAGGGTAATGCCCTTACCTCACTTAGGTGAGCAGATACCTACAAGAAGACGAATTGGTCTGTGATGGCTCTGTGAGAGGTCCCTCTAACTGGTGTTTTTCTTCTCTCCCAGGATTTGTTCCCTTTATCTTTTTAGACTATGCATTCTTGATGGTGCCATATGGGACATGAACAGATACTCACTGAGCAGGGCTCTGGTCCTCTTGAGCCACTCTGTGCATCCTTGAGGCAGAAGCAAGGATCAAGCTGTTTTGAAGTGTGCCACACAACTGTTGGCGAAATATTAGGTCTGAAATTATCTTAGCTATAGCTTCTTTCCGTAAGATTTTTTACTATAGATTACAAGCAGCCAGTTACAGAGAAAAACGTCTGTCCTTCACCAGACGTAACATTGTCAACAGCAAAGAGCCAGGCTGCTCTGGTCCCAGTGCAGGTACCACCACCAATGGGTCAGCGAGCTCAGTGGGAGCTGAGCAAAGCCTGGCACTGGCTGCACCTTCCTACCACATCGTGCCCAAACACAGCTGTTGGAAGAACGGTGATCTCATACTTCAACTGCTTTGAAACTTCCAGAGCCTAACAAGCTTTAACTGCTGCAACTCTACTTCTCAGAGCAACAAATCATGAAACTTCTTTTATTCGTGTCTCCAAAGGCAAGGATTTATTATAATGCAGATCTTATATATTTTCGTAATAGCTCTCCGCCCATCTTTCCCACAGAAGAGGGCTGCATTTCTGTGGGTTTTTTTTCTACATTTTGCTTGAAAAGAAGGTTGACTGTTGGGGCACAGGTGGGTGCTGTGGGGGCACAACACTTCCCAGCTGGGGCTGGCATGCAGATCTCACCAGGGTGGTGGCTTTCACGTCTTTAAAAATCTAAAAGGAGGAGAAACCCAGCTAATCGCATGCTAGAAGCACAGGCTTAAGACCAGGCACCAGTTATAACTTGCTTGTTAATTCACGTTCTCAGAGGAAAGTCCTTTTATCTGGATAAGCTATACTTAACTGCTCCACTTCATAGAACTCGGAGTCGAGAAGCTCTCCCCACCGGCGAGGCACCGACGTAGGCTCACCAGCTTTCATGTGCTTCAGACCATCTTTCATTTATTCTTACTTGGTAGCTCTCTGAGTTACCTGCTCCAGGTGAGAGCTGAGTAATGCAAGCATCTGAGTCTGCTTCCCACGTGGTGAGGCTACATCTCTTTCTGCAGGCTTGCTTCTTCAAAGGTGCAAAGAGTTCAGAGCAGTAAAGTTGACATGAAATAGGCACTGTTGAAAGTTTGTTTTCCTTTGCTTTTGCTTTCCAACGTGCCTAGATTTTTCAGTTTTGAATAACGTCTTGAAATAGTGGTCCAGCCCTCAAAGATGAAAGTCAGCAGCACTGATTATCTCCCTTGACAGGCAGAGCAGCAGAAAAACAGCCCCTATGGTCTTACCACAGTCATGTGGGCATCATACCCTGTTTGGGTGGAGCATCCCCAGGCTCTCGTGGCTTTCAGCCAGGGGGGCGGCGAGCTCCAGAAGAAACTGAACATAAGCCACTGCATAAGAAGTCCTTTGCTTGCCGCAGTGATTAACCAACCGTAAAGGATGTTTCTGTGGTGATAACATCACTCAAAATTAGGAGCAGGAGTTTGAGACAGGTTTAAAATGATGAGGAAGAATTTGTCCAGAGCTGTTCTGCCCCCGTGCAGGAGGTGGGAGAACTTTGCTCTTCACTCACTTTTGAGCAGGAACCACATACTGGGCATAAACAGCAAATATATCTAAAAAAGCCTGACTGAGTCTGCATCCAACCACTTCTCTCGGTCCCAAGGCCTCTTAATTACAAAAATTTTTCTATGGCTGGAAAGCTGATACAGATGCCCTGCTGCTGAGTGGATAATGGCAGATGTATTTGCCTCTGAGTTATTGGCAGCCAAATTATCACTTGACCCAAAATACCTGGAAAGATCACGCCAAGTTTTTTCCTGACTTGCATATGGATGCAACTACTTGGATGCAGAAAAATTTAATCAATGAAGGCAGCAGCAGCACAAAATGTGCCATGTGAGATCAGATTCAATTGCTGTCAGGAAGGGAGAGGCTGTGGGAATCACTGCTTTTACAATATTGTGACTACACCAAATGCAAAATTTCAGTTTGGATTCACCCCAAATCAAAGTATTTCTGAATTCTGGACAAATATAAAGGACTTCTTGAGTCAAATTAAATTTTTAATTCAACGCCCGAATGTTTTTTTTTTAAATGAATATTTTTCATCAGAGCAATGGACTGAGCTTGCAACGCTAGGATGTGGTGATGGATTTTCATATTCAGCAGTGTGGTGGAAATGGTAGGAGGATGAATATAGACCGAGGTTCTGACCTGGGGTAAAAAATAAATAAAAGAAGGTAATTTAAGTCATGTCACATCTCTGATGCATGTCCTGACTGCTGGGAGTACCTCCCCATCCTGTGTGGTTTTCTGACTGGCAGTTACACAAATTTTCTCAAGTTTTCTCTCAAGCAGCAAGTATTTCCCAGAATCCACAGATAGTTCAGTCTGGCCGATCATTGCCAAAATCTTGTTCCAGGCAAAAATATAATTGAGAAGCGATGCTGGGTATGAAGCAGAAGCCTGCCTGCCTGTGCCATGCAGAGGTAATAGAGCCCATAAAATGGCCCCAGGGGGATGTGATTTGTGCCTTCCTTCAGCCTTTGGATGCGATTAGCCATTGTCAGTCCTATACTGTATTCATCTCAGAACTGCAGAACCTCTTTGTAACAAAGACAAATGTATATTGTATTTCTCCAACTGAAAAGAGATGAAGTTGGCAATTTATAATGTTGAATTGCAGCTTCAGCCGAGTTTGGTGGTTTGCAGAGCTTAATCCTCTTTATTTAAAGTTTTATTCAGTGTGGCTGCTTCATTCTGAGCAAATTTTTCAAATGACCCTCAGAAGATGGGGAATCATTTTCAGCCTTTGACAGATTTGATCTCTTATCGTTTTACAACTAGGGCTTTGGACATGTAATTATTTTAATGCTTTTTTAATTTGAAAATGAAACTTGTATTTATTTTATCAATAAAAGGACTAATGAGATCCTCAGAGGGAAAGCTGTGCAATGAAGTAACAGAAACGCACGGTAAGAACACAGCCTTAGCGCTGGTTTGGGAGGAGCTGTCTTTGAGCCAACTCTAAGATCAAGATTGTTGCCGTGTTCATTTTTGGAAGCCTCCTCCATTGATTTTTCATTTGTGTATTCATTAGACTGAAAGCCCACAAAGTGCAGTTGTTAATTACCATCAATGGTCTGGTTTTGAATTCTTTTCTTTTCCAGACTAAGTTGATAATTCAGCTAAGAATCTGAATGGCTGAGGCTGGTTAATACCAGCCTGCTGCATTGCCTTTCATTTCTCCTCTTGAAGGCCTTTGTGAACTGAAGTAAGGGCACATGCGCAGATTATCCTCAGGTTTTCTTGGTGGATGAGACGCCAGCTTCCCCGTTGATGTCGATCGTGTTTTTGCTGTGGGACATTTGGGCACAAAAGAGTTGTTTTAACAGAAATTAACAATCTTACATTTTACACCAAAATAGATTTAAAATAGTTGATTCAGGCAACAGTTTAAAATGGCCTTTCCTGCCTGTGATTTAGGAAGATTTCTACTGTTTGGTATTCAGGGACAGGGGTGAGGCACATAGCGCTCTATTATGAGAGTTCCTGTTCTTCAAAAGATGTAGCGTGACAAGAGGCCTCCCCTACATAAAGAAGGTAAAAGCTGATATAAAGTTATTTTAATGTCATGGGTTGCAGGTTTTTAATCACTGTTGAACACCAGTAAGAGAGCTATCTTTTTTCTTTTCTTTTCTTTTTTTTTTTTTTTAAAGATCAGGAGCCCCAAATGTGTAACAAAGCATTTCATGGCAGAAGCAGCGACATGAACCCAACCCGGTCTTCTCTGCTGGTCCCCAAGACAAGACTTCATGAAGAAGGACTGGGAGTGAATGAGATTGGAACCTGGTGCTGTACTCAGACAACAAAAGCTGTGGCTGCTCTCTAGGCACATCTCAAAGACAATTCACCTTCATTTTCCATCAAAGTAAAGACCTCAGAGACTGCAGACTTTCTCCGGGCTCCACAGCTCCAGCACATCTGAAAGTGGAGCTCTGACTGCTGGAGCTGCCCCATCTCCACAGCTCATGATGACTACAGCCACCTTACAGGGCAAGGTGGCATAACACCTTCATTCCCCGATCATGCTCCAATTCAAGTGCTCATGTTTTGGCTGGAGGTCACTAATCTTCCTCCCCACCCCTGCCCCAAATGCTCCAGATGCAGCTTCCAGACTGTAACTGGGCTCTCATCTTCCCCCTGCTGTGGCGGCTTGCTTTATGGGGGCGGAAGAAATGGTTTCTGAATATGCAGAACACTGAAGGATGGTTGAGACATATGATGTTAGTGCACTCTGCCATGTAATGACCCATATTTGGTATTTTTTAAATGACTAGTTGAAAGTTCCACAAAATTAAAACAAAATTGGCTTGCTAATGAAAATCAGAAAGATGCAAGAACTGTGACCTTAATAAAATTTTCCATTTTTAAACATATCTGGTACAGTATATTTATGCCTAGTTGCAAGGAGTGCCTGGGGAAGGGTGCTATGAAACTGCCAGGCATCAGCAACCAGACACGCCAACATTGTGATATTCTGTGCTTATGTAGACCACAACATCCAGAGATCACTGAACACCTCAAACTTCAAACTACTCTTGTTCCATGGATTAGAAGAGAAAGGGGATGGCTCTAGGTCCTCCAGTAATGTGCTAAAAATTAGTGGAAGCATTTCTTTTGCATTATTTTATCACTCTTTAAATCTGCATGGTGGTTTTCTCCCCCCAAAATATGGTAATTTAGGTAGATTTCTGTACTGGCAGCCACAACACAAAAGGTATGGAGGAATTCATGATAGCGCTTTTGTATAAAAGGTACCGTGCCTGAACATGTCAATGGTTATTTTTAACGCCTCAGCTCTGACACAGCACTTGTCAAAAGACGGCTCCTGCAGCACGCTCAGCACCCACGTTCCCCGCCCCGGCTGTGGGTGCCGATGGAGGTGTGTGTGCCGATGGAGGTATGGGTGCCGATGGAGGTGTGGGCGCCGCGGCAGCCAGTCTCAGGTCACACACAGGTCCTTGTGGCTCCCCAGCCCCAGCTCTGCAGCTCCAAGCATCGGCTGGAGCCGGGAGAAAAACGGAGTTTCGGACAGTCCGTCAGAGCAGGTTACATTGGGGTCAGTCACGACAAGTTGAGAGTGCACCTTTGGACCTACAGTGTTGTCCAACTTTGTTAATATATAATTACAAGAGTTTCAGACTTGTGTTGATAGGCACATTGTGTGCCTATCAACACATTCCCACAATCAGATTTTTCTTTCCTTCTGAATAGAAATGAAACCTCATAAAGCATTGTATTTTGCTATCCTGGTTATTCTTCCAGCATGGGTCATTATCAAATCACTGCATCACTGTTGACATGCCTGAAATATTTCGCTTTCTTCAGTTACAGTTCTCTCGTGCCCTGACTAGCTGTGTATGCCAGATAGCCAAAGATGTGCCTGGAGCTTTGCTTTAAGAGCAGAGTTAAGTCATATTGTGTAGGCTGAGGTGTTCTAGCTTCTGCATACTATTGCTCATGCTTTACAGTCCTTGGAGTCACCTTGCTGCCTTACTCTACAGATTTTTTTAAGTGCTGCAGTGCTGTTTGTTACTAAGTAGAGAACAAGACTGAAGACTGCTTTAAGGAGGAGGTTGTTTCAGCTCTGGAGCGGCAGCATCCAGACCTTGTTTAGATTTTTCTTCTGGTCTCTTGTCTTCGACTGTAGTTAAGCAGAGAGGAGCTGTTTACTTATTTTGCATGGCTCCCAAATGTCATTTAAGCATTATTAACAGGAGGGTTACTACCTCCCAAATTTCTAATTAAGGTCTTCCCTTCAGTCTATTAGCAGTGCTTTTGTGGACATATTCTTTAATTAGGTCTGACTTTCTGACTCCAGTGCAAAGTAGTTTTTAACTACTGTCTGCAATGCCCATGAGTGGTGAGTCAACCTATTAAAAATTAAAAATCAATTTTAGTTTCATCGTATAGAAGTTCACCAAATGAACCGAGTGCTATTTCATCTTATTTTCATTATCACAGCGTCTAAGAATCTGGGTGGTGACAAGAGTTTTATAAGCGGAGAGCAAAGACAGACACCTTGCCGGGCCCCGGGCAAGGGAGTGCTTGTGCTTCTGTGGCCCTGCCGGAGCCTCATCATGAGCCAAGAAGGGGATGCACAGCAGGAGGAGATGCAAGATGGGCACTACACACTTGGTAGGATGGGCATGCTGAAGGTCCTTGGTTTTGCTGCCCACCCTGACAAGGGTGCTGACCTGGGCCCACCAGCGAGTGTCTCTGTGGGAAGGACATCCCACAGATGCTCCCCCCACCATCTATGTTGTCCTGCAGAAGCATCCCATTTGTTCACAGCCCTGGGAAAAATGCGTCTTAGAGACTTTAGGCAGCAAAACCCTCAAGATAATGGGTCACCCTAAGGTTGGGCCATGTTTAGCTGGGTCCATATTTACCTTTTGAGAGCACACCCATGCCCTCAGAACCTGGACATCCAGCCTGGGTCCAGTGCATGCTATGGCTCCTGTCTTGGGTGCAAAAGGAGTGTGGGGTCACCCTACGTCGAATCCCAGCTAATGACTACCAGCCACCAAGAGGCACCCCCACTCTCCCCTCCTTTTGCTCCTGCTGGTGTCCTTGCACCCATTCAGGGAGTTAAACTGGCAGAAATCTCCCCTTATGCTGCTTGTGAACTGGGGGAGGGACAAGGCTGAGCCTGGGCAAGAAGAGGAAACTGGGGCCAGGGAGGACCACCATCATCCCTTGCAGGGGCTGCTAGTATTTCATCAGCTGTAATGTTGAACAACACGTGTACACTAGTGCGCAGAGGGGCTGGAGAGGCAAGGACACCCATCTGGAACGAGGAAGAGGATGGCTCCCCGGCACACAGGTGGAGGTTCACATCTAAATTTGCAGCCTTCAGATTAGGAAAATGTCGAGGCATGAAGCTTGTGGCTGGGCCCTTCGTTCATGCTGCCACGACCGGCTGCACACTGGTTCAGGAATCTGCTCAAAGCCACTTGCAAGATCAAGGCCTTTCTTTGTACCCTTTTTGGACCAAAGATAGTCTCTTTTTGTAAAATGCTTCACATCCCTGTAGCTGTTGCAGACAGAAAAAAATATTCCAGCCCACTGAAACATTCATGAGAAAACTTTGGTGGCTCAGTCTTGGTGTTCACCTTTGTGCTCAGGCTTGATTTTCTAAGTGCGTGCATAATTATTAATGTATTCATTAAGAGTATTTCCCACAGTGTCAAACAACTCTAAACAGGTATCAGAACAGAGGGTCAATCAAATCAATATGCATAAGAGGTGCAAAAACATTAGTAAAGAACAGGTCAAGAGGAGTCTAATTACGGGGTGTATTTTGAAAGAGATTCATTTATCACTTTGGGGATATATTTTTAAACTAAAAAAACCAACACAGACCTTATTGATTCTGTATTAACTAGAACTAAGGGTAAGTTAAGGTTTCATAGTTTAAAATATAGGGATTGTGTTGTGCATATCATTTAAAAAATACTACAACATGTCAGATGCTCTTTGACATTGTTTGTCAAAATTTTGTACTTGACTAGATAGTCCACTGCAAGTAGAACAAAAACGTATGGCCTAAATTGTTTTCCAGACCATAGCAATATTCCCCAAGTAATTTTGCTTTCAACAAGTAGCATCTGAGTGGTAAAAATCATGCACTACCAAATTATGAATTGCTGGGACAGAAGGTTTAATTCCAGGGCCTTTACTGTAATTTTGGCTGAATGTGTTCAGCTCTAGGATCAGGGCCAGAGAGGAAGGAGGACTCTCAGACCTCCATTAATGGATTATAGGAGGGTATAAAGAAGAAGAGTTTAAATGCATTTGACATTTGAGAATCTTTTGGGTGAAAGAGCCTGAAGTTGGGGCTGACTGGGCATAAGGAAAAAATACATACTGCAAGGATAATTGAACAATGGAACAAGTTGCCCTGACAGGTTGTGCACTCTCCATCTATGGAGGTTTCCGACAGCCAAAGGACAAAGCAGCCTAATCTGAAGTCAGTGCTGAGCTTGCTCTGAGCAGGAGGTTGGACTGTAGACCTCCTGAGGTCCCTTCCCACCTGAGCAACTTGGTCTTTTAGTGTGGATTGGTCTACCACAGCCTGAAGTGGAAGTGGTCTCTTCATGAAACTCCTGATCCTAAACACCTGACAATGTCAGTTTGGAGTTTGCCAAGTCCAGCCTCCTTGGAATAACCCTGAGGTCATGACCAGCGCAGAGGAGCTTCATCCCTCACCAAGCCAGGTTCTCTGCAGGGAGAGTAGCATAAGCTGCACATCTACAGCACCTATGAGCCCTGTCATTCCCATCCCTCTCCATAAAATGGGCTGGACTCTAGAGGTGACCCCATAACCAAAGGAACTACTCAGGGGGAAGAACATTGCCCTCCTGACAGTGGCAGGGAAGAGCCTTCAGGAGAGCTACGGAATAAGAAGAGAGGGCTGACAAGGCTATGTTGGTGTCAACATCTCCCTACATCCACCTCTCTTGGATGGAAGACGCAGCCCTGGGCTCAGGACCTCTCATCCTGGCTTTGGGTCTGCCCCTTCTGCCTCAGTTTGCTTTCATGGTCTAGCACCTGCACTGCTGGGGTCTCCCCTAGGATTTATTGGTACAGAGGAGCCCACACAGCAGACGCCTTGAAGACTGGGTCCTCAATGCCCTCTGTCTTCCTCACCTCAAAGGTACAGTGTCTTCACACGCTGGCACGTGAATGCAATGACACATCCATGGTCCGGAGGTGCCTGAAATCACAGGTCAGTGGGAAGTCATTCAGGGACCCCTGCCTGCTCCCATCTTGTCAGCATCCTGAGGTGGCTGCCAGGGATGGGGCTGGATGAGGTTGGATGAGGGTCTAGTCAGACCCTGTGCAGCTCTTCTGCTTTTTGACACCAGTGAAAAACCACGAGGTATGCTGGGCATCCAGACCTGGAGGTGCTGTGCTGCCCGGTCCGTGAGAGGCATGACCACCAGCATCCCAATGGACACTGTCATCACTGCAGCCAGGACTTGGCTCAGCACGCATTAAACAAGCCCCAGCGAGGAAGGGGAAAAACCCACCCCTGCCATCCACCACCCGCTCAGCTCAGCACTGCAGCTGGTTACTCAAGCGCAGGTCGCGGGGAGGGTTTTATTGCGCCTCAGAAGAGAAAGCCTAATTTCCTCACGTCTCCAATAGAACATCCCACCCATTTTGCAAATCCTTTGGCGGTATTAGTCATTTATGACTATCAGCAAAGCTTTTCCAGGCCTCCCTTCACAGTCAGTAACTAGGAGAAAAAAAAATTATGCCATAATGGAAACAGTTTGTGTTTCTAAATCACAAACATCAGCATCATGTTATGCTAACAGCTATCATCTTTATTTTTAGGTTATTTAATCAATTGGGATGCTTTCATATATATTTTAGTCAGACCAGCTTGCTCTAACTTACCTCCCAATTCTGGTTGCCATGGCGTAACAATGATTTCTCCTTTAGCTAAAAATAAACTTTCAGCAACAAATGTATTAGCCACAAAAAAAAAAAGAAAGAAAAAAAAACCTAAAAAAACAAAACACCATGAAAACAAAGAATGCACCTATGCACCGATTCATGCTACCCCACACTGCTGCTGCTTGGGCATGAGTTGTACCAGGCCTTGGACAAGGCTTTTCTATTTACACACTGGTTTATATTCTGGCTAATGAAAGGCAGCCAAATGCCTAAAATGTTGCAGACATTTTTTAAATGGCATTAAAATCAAATGCCATAAGACAGACTGCCTGCCCTCAGTCAGGCAGAACTGCCTGTCCTCAAAGCCTCTGCAGCTCCCGGGCTCTGCCCGGAGAAATCTTTTATTTTTTTGGTATGAACCCAAGCATGGGAGAAAAACCTCCCTCCCCAAAGGGGCTGAGGAAGCCGGGGCATGGGGTGCCCCTTCCCCGAGGCAGAGGCCAGCCCCAGCCCCACATCTGCCCAGTGACGTGCTGCCTTGGCAGGGTGGCAGGGGACGGGGGAAGTCCCTCGGCAGCCAGGTACAAGGCACTTCTTCCCTCCTGGGGAAAAATTGCCTCCTTCACAACTATATGTTTTACTCGAAAATAAAGTGGTATGCCACATATTTAACAATAAAGTTAAAAGAATGGAAATCAAAAGAGGAACGGAGTCATCTGCAAGCATCTCCACATGATTTGTAAGTGTTAATTTAGAGGTGTAGCAGGCTACAGCAACGCTCAGCTCATGAAAAATAATGTTGGTAGGTTCAGGGAGGTGTTTTCTTTCCCTTTTGTTTACAAAACCCTCTTCCTTTTCCTTACAGTCTTACTGTGGGCACTCTGCAACAGGAAGAGGACAAGTCTGGCCACGTTTGTCCTGCCCTGCCCTGGTGCCTCTCAGCCTGAATGAGTTGGTAACCTCCCCGCAGAGCCCTGGAAAGAAATGCTTCAGCCACGCAAATCCTAGCACGCCTGCACAAGGGCGCGGAGGAGAGCACATAGCTTGCTCTGCTCCTTGCTACCAAAATGGCCGTCAGCCAGCCCCAGTGAACACAGGGCAAAGTGATAACGCTGACATTTCTGAAGTTCTATTAGAGGAACGAGACCAAAGCAAAGAAACGACTTCTCTCCATGCGTTTGTGGAAGATGACCGGCTCTTACCCAAACTATCCATGTTTGCCGAGCCTCTACATTTGCTGGTTCTCATGCTCCTATTTTCAACAGCTGGTGAGGCTGATCCTTGCAGGGATGCTTGCCTGGTTTTGTAAACACAGTCTCTAAATCATAGACTCATAGAATGATAGAATGGTTTAGGTTGGAAGGGACCTTGAAGGTCATCGAGTTCCAACCCCCCTGCCGTGGGCAGGGATGCCTCCCACTAGACCAGGTTGCTCAAAGCCCCATCCAGCCTGGCCTTGAACACCTCCAGGGATGGGGCATCCACAGCTTCTCTGGGCAACCTGTTCCAGTGTATCACCACCCTGATAGTGAAAAATTTCTTCCTAATATCTAATCTAAACCTACCCTCTCCCTAAGGAGGGGAGAGGAGGGACTCCTGCCCCCAGTGGTGACTGGGACTGCCTGGCTCCTGTCCATGCAGCAAACCTCCCTGGCCTTGCGTCTCTACCAGACTGCTGTTATCAGCACCCTGCTCATAGCTACATATATATATATATAAAAAATGTACCTATAATGTTGCTGTCCTCTTTTGTAGCTGCTTTAATAGCAGAAAGGTTAGTGGCTTTGTGAATACTAGCTTGTGAACCTGCTTCCCTGGGTCCCACAATGACAGCCAGCAGGTTAATGCTGATGGTCCCATGCTTAAAGCCCGGCAGGTTTGGGGCAAGGAAAGCTCTGTCCCCCGAGGCATGTGTGTTGAGGCTGGGAAGCTCAGCGGGTGTTTCCCAGCCTGCAGCACAAGCGTATGCTTTCCACATGCTTGCGATGGGTGCCCAGTCCCCCTCTGACAAAAACAGATGGAGAAGAGGTGTTTTCTGTAATTGCTAGCTCTTTTAATCTGAGAGGCGCCCTGGGGCTCACCACTGGTGTGAGATGCTAGCGCAGCGGCTCACCGACCTGTCGAGCTCACCAGCTGAACTCCTTGTTTTACCTGTTGCTAATGCCAGCATTTTAATAATAATTAAAAAGAAAACCCTACCTTTGAGAAGACTGAATCTTTGCCAGAACAGAGTTGGCCTGAGATCCCATCCCAAATTAGTACCTTGTGTCCACACAAGCCAGGCCCTCACTCTCCTCCTGTTCTTCCCAAAACAGGACCGTCAGGCTTGGAACTTGTATTCAGGTAAGAACTAAGGCATTTAGGCAGCCGTCTAATTTCTGCAGTCTTTGGGCATCTGCTGTTGCTGCTCCCACCCAACTCTCGTTCAAGAGAACAAGGCTGTGCTTTGTGGGTGGGTGGATGGATGGATGGATGGATGGATGGATGGATGGGCGGATGGATCTCAATGTCTCGAGCATTGTCACTCATCACACCACAGCTGAGGCAGCACCACTGCTTGTGATCTGGGAACCCACAGGTCTGGAAAAGCTCTCCAGAGACACACTTGCTGTTCCTTCCTCCCTTGGCCCTTGGGCTTTGATGTCTGCCCCTTGTCTGTTCATATCACCTCCTGTCCTCACCACTGACAGCAACCGCTGCAAAGCCGTTATTGCTGCTGATGGGTTTTTTGAGCATTGCCTTTCTATAGTTACACTGTCCAGCCTCCTCCTTCTCATGTTTTACCATCACAGGCTCGGCAGAAGGAACGAAAGAGCAGAGCAGCTGCTGACTGCATGCGTTGTGCTGCCAAGCTCGCAGTGGAGGGACCCACAAGCTGAGTGAGGACGATGGAGAAGATGGAGCTAGCGCAGGTAGCTCAGGAGCCTTACTGCATTTCTTGTGCCAGACCCATGCCAATGCCACCCCTCCTTGGAGGGACAGGCCCTTCCACACAGCCTCTTCCTCCTCTGGGGTGCAGGAAGGGTGAGAAGACAGTGGGTCTGTCTGCAGGTCCCAGGAGGTGGCAGAGGGGCTGTGGGTCTGCGGCTGCCTCCTCCCCAAGGGCTTGGCTCCTGCAGAGGGTGGGCACCAGCCCAACTGCAGGGAAATTTCTGGCAGGGCTGGTTAATCTTGAAATTGCTTTTGGGAAAGACAACGAAAAAAATGCAGAACCATTTTCTACACATACTCAGCAAAACTGTCTGTGCTGGGCTTACAGAAACGCTCCTCTGCCGCTCCACTTGAGTTTCTGTTTTCCTTTAGAGCTCACATTTTTTCCCTTTTGTTGCAGGTCAGCCTGCAGTTTAACAAGAGCTTTAAAATCCCCATTGTGGTATTTAGTGGTTTTCCCAGACCGTCTTTTCTGTCTTTTATTCCACTCTTCCCTTTGCTCATCATATCCATATTTTTTTCCACAGTACCTGTCTCCCATCCATTACAGAAGCCCTTTGCCCCCTGAAATTATTTATCCCTAGTTCATCATCTTGGAAACCAACTGTTTTCCAGATCTGCTTTTAATAGGTGAGATCATTTCTCTTCGCTGCGCCCCAAACCTGAGTTTCTGAGAGCAAAAATCCTTCTGTTGATTATTAGCGTTGTCATCGTTTGGGCTTTATTTATATTGTTTCTTTCTACCTGTCCCTGCAAAGAGAGGCTAAACCCGCTCTGATGCACTGCCTGTCGCTACCATCAACTATCTGTTACCATCATTAGTTTCACTGAAGCCAGATNAAAATCCTTCTGTTGATTATTAGCGTTGTCATCGTTTGGGCTTTATTTATATTGTTTCTTTCTACCTGTCCCTGCAAAGAGAGGCTAAACCCGCTCTGATGTACTGCCTGTCGCTACCGTCAACTATCTGTTACCATTATTAGTTTCACTGAAGCCAGACGGATTTCTCTGCATTCAGCTAAATGCAAGTGTGTGCATTTGCAGGCTTCAAAACAGAAAAAAAAAAAAGACAATATCCAAAAACTTTTGATAATTTATGAGTATAGACTTACACCCCACTAATACAATTCCTGCGGAGGGTGAAACAAATTGCCACTGGTTTGAAATGGGATCACGCAAGCTAAAATAAGCCCGTGCTGCCTCACTTCAAACTGCTTGGCAGTTTTTGCTGTCATCTGACTGGCGGACCTAAACCAGCCACAGTGCCTCAAAACGCAGCACATTTATGGACAAAAGAGCGCTCCGAGCTGTTTAGCAAATATAAAGAGAATAAGGGGTTAAAAATCCAGAAATTTTTTAATTATTCTTTTGTTATTTATTTGTTTTTATTAACCCACCCTGGTTGCTTCTTCATGAAACGCGGCAGTGCATAAAAAGAAGCCGTACACTGGTGCACACTCAGCGCTCCCAGCAATAAGTACATTACAAACATATTATTTTAAGGTCAAAGAGATGCTAAATGTGTGCGAGTCTTGTGTCGGCCTCATAAGGGCTTAAAAATCACAGGATTTTAATGACCTCCTCCTCCCGAGAGCCACTCACTTAGTCACTAAATTGTTTTCCTGCTCCTCGGACGTCATCCAGGAGTGGAAGGGGAATGCCCGTAGACTGTGTTCTGGTGCCTGTTTGAATGGGCAGCGCGTGCCGCTGCCCCCTTCGCAAGGGAAGAAGCACTTCCAGATGACAGAGGAGTGTTTTAACATCATG
Source organism: Himantopus leucocephalus (assembly GCA_003993805.1). Lineage (NCBI taxonomy): Eukaryota > Metazoa > Chordata > Aves > Charadriiformes > Recurvirostridae > Himantopus > Himantopus leucocephalus. The sequence goes on along the minus strand of RSEF01000001.1, from coordinate 168,949,629 downwards.
GTCAAGGCTGAGAGCCCAGCTCGCTCCGGGGCACATTAAACATCTGCACAGTTGTGCCTTACGGCGCCTGGCCACAGGAATCACCAAACCGCACCTGCGAGTTGGCTCACCTCACGGCACTGCTGCCAAATTGCCGCCCGAGGGATGTGTGGCAGCCGGGGGAGGGAAAGGTGAAGGGTTTTCCGTAGGGGTTTTCCATCAGGCCTGCATGTTCACAGGATGATGTTGCCGGCCTTGGGGCCAGTTGGGTGCCAAGGATGCTGCTTGGAGGGGCTGGACATCACCCCAGGGCAGTCAGAGGCTGCCAGGCAGACACCGTACCCGTGTGAAATACCAAATTCTGGGCTATTTGCCAGTGGCCTGAAATAATCACTGAGTTTTATCTGGTTGCTCATGCTGTTCTTCTTCTGGTTTCATTCAAAGGCCTGTATTTCTGTTCAACCCTGTAAGGGAGATGCTTTCTTTAGCTTAGCACTATCCTTTGTAAAATCATATCCAGAATAGGTATCTAATGAGGTCAGGCAAAATACAAGTGTATTCATGTGCTTAGATGTCTATGACTCACCCTGACCATTCACGATACACCCCTTGCTAAGGGTGTGACTGTGCTTAAAACTACAGGTACCGTGCATTGTACCTATCTATAGGTAAATATAAGTAAGGATATTCACATGCGTGTGTGTGTATATATGTTTACACACATATAAAAAGTGCGTTAACCTGTGTTTCCATAAAACACATATGAAACAAAACCAAATATATATGAAATTGGAGTTTGACAGCACCACAGTCAAACAGATTATAATTCACCTGCCAAAATATACGTTGTTGTCTGCTGGTACTGTGAGTAGTTTGACTATTGGTGACGTGGTTTTGCGTGTGTATATAGCTGCTGAATTAAGAAAATTGCTGCTTTCCCTGCATAAAAGTATAAGTAAAAAATACATAATGGGGGTTGCTCTAATGACCTTGCATAGGAGACCTGGTACCCAGGGCACCTGCCTCAGCCACGCTCACTCTTCTGCACCAGAAAATGTTCTTTCTGAAGGACTGACGAACGGCTGGGAGACCTCAGCTCTGCCTGTTTGTCTCCCTTGGTACCTTAGAGGTGGCAGAAGGGAAGGAGACAACCCTCTCCAGCAAAGCCTAGAGTTGTGGTTACCATGGGTGTGGTGGGAAGGCAACACACCTCAACCAATTTGGAAAACTCAGCGAGAGCGTCTGACAGGATAGGGAGGGGTCTTAGCCATGGCTAGTTAGTGCATACATATCCCAAGGAAATATGACACCCCTGGGTCCCATTATCAGGAGGTGGTAGTGGGCATAGCTCCCCCAGAACCAGTGCTGGGGGCTGGTTTTCAGCTTTATCCACCTCATATGGTGTGGAAATCTGCTGTGCGGCAGAGCAGCCCTCCTTTACCCAGGCTGCTCGCAGGGGATAGAAGTCTCCAAACTCCTCTGGTGGGAATCCAAATTTCCAGCTTGTGACAGATTCCAAGTTTTTGGGGATTGTTTTCATTCCAAACTGAAGTGAGCTTGAAGTTTCCCAATAGACCACATTCCCGGTGGAAAAAGAATCTCTTCAGAGTCAGAAAAAAAAAGTTAATTTTAATTTAGAGCTGGGATCTTTTTCATCAGAAAAAGATTTTGGAACATTTATTTACAAAATACGTATCAGAATATGTCTGTTTCTCTACACATCCCCATATTAAAAGAAAATATGTTAGGAAGTAATGTCTCAAGCTATTCAAAATGTTTAGGGTTCTTTTTTTCTTCCCCCATTTAAAAAAAAAAAAAAAAAAGATAAATCAGTATGTTCTGACAGGATAGTCTGGATTTATCAAAATGCTTTCAGGCAGAAAATACCCAACCAGAATGACCCTCACTTGTTTTCGGTGCCTAGAGGCCTCCCTAGGGGCTTGCTCCCATGGGACACCCCCCCACACACACACCATCCCGGTCTCCCCTGTGGCAGCCAGCGCTGCCTCCTCCTGTAGCTCCAGGCAGAGCCCGTTGGCACCGGGACATCAGCAAGGAAGAAATGACCGCAGCCTCTCAGCCAAGTCCCACCTCAAGCCATGGCTGCTCTTGCAGCTGCAAGGGAGGTAAATGCTGGCCTTGGTGCTCTCTGGGATGCCGAGGCTGGCCAGGCATGGAGTGGTGAGACAGTTTTTACAGGTCAAAAGCTAATAGAAATGTTTGTATAACACAGGCACCTTGATGAACAGCACCCTGGCTTTGGCAAGCAGTTCTGGCAAGCGCATGCGTACTCCCCTGAGGTCCTTGAGCTTCAGTGTAACAGGGGCTCTGCTGTTAAATTAAAGTAGCAAAAGTACAAAAAGCCTTGAAGAAGGAGGGCAGTGAGCCTGAGAAACGCTGTGTCTGGAACAAGGAAAAGAAGTGAGGGGATATGGGGAAGCGATCCCTCTGAGACCCTCCGTCCAGCTGTCCAGATCTACACAAGGAACTGTTGTGTGTGTTTATGCAGACGGAGATGGATATGCCTGCACGGGGTTGGTTTTTTTGTTCCGAGATCATGGGTCAGTCCAGAAAAAAGGGGGTTTGGAGAAACTNAACTGTTGTGTGTGTTTATGCAGACGGAGATGGATATGCCTGCATGGGGTTGTTTTTTTTGTTCCGAGATCATGGGTCAGTCCAGAAAAAAGGAGGTTTGAAGAAACAGCTACAACAATACTTTTTAGGTTTTTTCTGCTTCTTTTTCTTGATCTTACTCTAACTTCTCTTGATTAGTAGAATTTACGCAGGACTAAACCCTTAATTCTCTACATACCTACTGGCTACGGTACTGCTGCCCATGGGGGAATTATGGCAGGACTAGGACAGAGCCACAGAGCTCAAATAATTGACTAACAGCAGCAGAAGATAGCACAGTTCATTTTGGTCTGCACTTTTTTGAACAGGGGCCAAAGCATTTTGGCAGTAACGTGCTATGAGATGTAGGACAGTCGGGAGGATCAGCCCCACAGAAGTGCTGTGATGTACCGGTAGTCTCTGTGCATCTACATCAGGCTGTAAATACTATTTTCAGCCAAGGCTTTCTTGTGAAGAGTTATAAGACTTTGGAAAATCTTCTGTTCAGACTGAGACTGTCTTGGGCAATGACAAAAAAAAAACCTCCCGAAGATGCCTCCTGGCACTCTGCACAGCACTGGTGGGATGTGGGATATGGGGGGTCCGGGCAGCGGACACCTCACAGGGACAGTGCAGGTTGACAGTATTTCACCTCCTCCCCTCCTCCTGTTCCTCCCGCCTGCCACCTCCCAGCACCCATGCCTGTGTGGCCTTGCAGTGCCATCGGTCTCACAGGGAACCAACCAGGGGAAGCGTTTATAAAACTACAAAAGTCAAGTTAAGAAAAAGTTCCATGTTAAAACAGTAAGTCTCCTTAAATGTTGTCTGCCAGTGGCCTCTGAAAAAGAAGAAAGAAAAATCACCCTTTACAGTGGAAAGAAAGAAAGAGTTGCTAAAATTTATGCTTGGCTTGCATATAAAATCTATAGAGTTTTCATGCTGGCAAACACCAAGACTGTGTATGTCAACAAAGCTGTTAAAGTTGAGTTACTGAGCTCCAAAAATAAAGAAAAGTCCCTGACCATAGAGCAGGGCTCAACCCTTCCTCCATGAGTTGCCTGTTTGCTGCAAACACAGGTCCAGCTTTCAAGTACCTTTGCTCTTCAAAAATGAAATTACCTTTGAGATGGGTGTTTTCACAAAGTTGAAGTAGTGCCTTTGCATTCACCCACTAGCTCAAAATACCCATGGGCTTTCTGACCAAATTGCTTCATTTTTTTTTTGGATGCTGTTTTCTCCAAGCCCAGATTTACTGGAGTAAGGGCACTGCTTATTTGTGCAAGGTGACATACTTGGACACCAGTAAAGGTGGTCAAAGTGGCCTCTCTTGTGCCTGTCGTGGTTTAACCCCAGCCGGTAACTAGGAGCATGCAGCTGCTCACTCACTCCCTCCCCCACTCCCAGTAGGGTTGGGAAAAGGGGCAAAAATGGAGGGGAAAGGAAAAAAATACTCATGTGTTGAGATAAAGACAGTTTAATAGAACATTAACAGAAAAGGAAAATAGCAATAATAATAATGGTAAAAGGATATACAAAATTAAGTAATACAACACAAGCTGCTCTCACCACCTGGAGATTGGTTGCCCAGCCTGTCCCAAGCAGCGATCACAGATCCCTGCCCCTGAGCCAACCCTCATTTATATACGCATGGCGTCCACGGTACGGAACATTCCTTTGGCCAGCTAGTTCTGTCTATGCTCCGTCTCAGCTGCTATGGGAAGCTGAAAAAGTCCTTGACTAATATCAACATCACCTGGCAACAACTAAAATAGTATGTGTTATTAACATTATTCTCATACTAAGTCCAAAATACAGCAACTACGAGGAAGAAAATTAACTCTATCCCAGCAGAAACCAGGACAGTGCCCCTCCGTTACTAGTCTCCAGCAATGCTGAGCTGCCTCCCTGGAGCAAGGCGTGTGCCACCACCACCCTCCTGCCTTGCCACCAAGGCTTAGGAGTCCAGGGACAGGCAACAAGTTTGCTCCCGCATTTAAAACAAGTAACCTGCAGTTATCCCACAGGTCTATGGACACTTAGCCAGTAAGACTGTCATCTGGCTGACCTTTGGTTGGCCTGTGCTACATTTTAGCCTTACTTTCTGCCATGTCTTCAATTATTTGTTCACTCAAAATTTGTTTTACAGGGTTGTATACCGATGAGGTTGGACTACCGAGTGTGTAAACAGCTTGGATCACTCCCTGCCTTCTACTTCTCACACTAGCTGGATTCCAGTGTTATGGTATCTATCTCTGATTTGATAGATCAGAAATCCTTACTATCAGACTGGCAATTTCATGGACCAGTTCTCTCAGCACTGGGGATGGAGATTATCTGGTCTTTCTAGCTGGAATATATTAAACTCTGAGTTTAGCTTCAATCTGTAGCGGGGTAATTTCCATTTCTGTGAACATTTCCATTAGTCATCCTGGCTCTGACCCTGCAGTCTAGATAATTATTCTTATTGAATTGCAGAGGCAAGCTAGTCTCTTATTTTTTGAGACCTAAATAAAATGTTACTCCTTTTAACCTGAGCAGGAAGCTGAATGTCAGGATCTCACAGATAATTTCATTTAGGATGGTAAATCAACAGGCGAAATTGAGTGGCTCTGAAGCAGTTTTGTTTGCTTGCTTGCAGGGATGTGCGAAGTCCAGAACGAAAGGCTCTGATGGGTTCCCGGCTGCCTGGCCCAGGCCCAGATGGGTGGCCCCGGAGCTGCCAAGCCCAGGCAGGGCTTCCCACAGAGCTGGAGCCCACTGTCGCTGTGGCCACCCCGCCCCACCAGCAGCCAACTGCAATGACTCTGGTCCCAAGCACCGAAGCTACCACACAACATTTTTTTCGTCTTTGAGACAATTTGCTTATTAGCATCTTCCTTCAGCCCCTTAGTTGAAAAGTTAAGCTGCTGATTTCAACATGGGTTAAGCAATCTGATAACCTTAGTTTTTGTCTGATCCCTCCCTTGCTGCAAGAGTAGGCCACTTCTTCTTGCCCCAGTTGTACACAGCATTTTCACATTGTTAAACATTTCTAGGAGGATGCAATGGCTACAGAGATCTCTGCTATTTCTTCTTGTTTCTTTGCAAGGTCTAACCAGACCCGACTGGGCTTATTTCTCGCATTAGCCATAGACAGTCTGATCTCAAATGCATGGTTTCTTTCTTTTCCCTTTCATTTTTTCTTTCTTTGTCTTCATGCACAAGAGCATTTATGAGACAGTGGAGTCTTTCCATGCCCCTTTCCCTCCCTGTCTGGGGTACTATATCCTGGTCGCCTCTGGTGGGTTGGGCAGGATGGAGCACAGAGGGACAGAAGTGGTGGCAGTGATGCCTTCCCTGGCCACCATGTGCCATTCCTCAACCTCTTCTCACTGCCACAGCCAAGCCAACCTTGCCAGCCTCTCACTTTCTGCTGAGCACTCTTCTTCACTGTGCTGTCTCCCTGGTCCAGGGCTATGGTGCGACCATACAAACACCTGCATCAATATGATGGGAGAGGTGGCACACGACAGGAGCAAGAGACATGGCAGGATACAACAGTCATGGTCATAGAAAGTCAAAGCTTCCTTTTCCACATTATCTTGTTGCACTTTACTTTTGTTATCTTTCCATTAACTCAAACCAAATCTGCTTATGTCCACTTGGTCTGAGGTCATCTTCAACAATGATTTTTTCTATAATCAGTTGTATGGCTAAGGAAATAGGTCAAGGTAATGTCACCCATGATTGGCTTAATGACAAGTAAGCTGCTGCATCCAAGAATACCTGGGGCTGCTGACTATTAGTAGGATTATTTTCCAGTTAGTAACTGTGAACGTTAAGTCTTTGCAATGATGTGATTCCCAAGAGCATCTAATTCTGATGAAACTGCAAAGCATTTTTCCACTTCTAAATCCAGTGCTAGGAGCACGTGGCAGAGCACACTGAGCCCCTTTCACAATCCCTAGTTCTTTAGTCATCTCTTGCAAAATTAGCAGATAATACCACAGTCCTCTTCTTACTTTGGTGTCTCTGTTTCCTTAATAGCCCACAGAAAGGTAACTTGTTCTTTCTGTCTATCTGTTGATCTGTTGATCTATCCATCTGTTATCTTCTATCTACCTGTCATGGTTGTTGCTGTTGCTCCACCGTTTTCTGTACAATATCCACATGTTCTTCCCTCTGTTCATTCACTGACCAGCTCCCTAATGAGTGTGCAAACACTGCGGTTGTGTCTTCCTGATCTTGTCCACATTCCTACTTGTAGCAGGTCCAGTCCTTCACCCTCTGTGTTTCTGGCTACGTGAAAGCTTTTTTCAACAGTGGGATTTTCCCTCTGTCCTTCCTTTTCTCATTCCTTTTTCCATTGATATCTCTGATTTTAAATTGCTTTTCTCTGTCTCTATAGTAAAAGCAAGCACGTGTAGTAAAAGCAAGCACATGGCTTCCCTAAGCGTCACATAATCTCTTTTTTTTTTTTTTTTTTTTTTAAAACTCTTCTGTTTCTGGGCTTGCCAACATGTATTCCACCAGATTGGTAGCTTAGGTGTGCAGGTGAAGTCCCTTTGCAAGAGGAGTCCTGTTCCTGGAAACGTCTAGTATCACAGCAAGAATGTGGTGATGTTCAGTTCATGCCCTGCTGCCATGAGGGATGACACATGAGTTTTCTGTGTCCTGGAACCCTGAGGAAGTGTGACTATTCCTTTTCAATGTTATTATCAATAACTTGTAAGAATTTGCTGATTATTTGGTGTGAGGTAATCAAGCAGAAAAGTAGATTAACTGCATTATTTCACCTTCATTTAGATTTTATTGGAGTTTACTTCTTCAGCAGTTATTTGCTGAACTTCAAGATTGCTCACTTCATCCTGTGAGCAAACCTCTGTTGTATTACCCACCACTGTAGGTGCCCATGGCTTTTCTGGTTTCAGGCTATTGAGGCAGGTGTAGATGTACAGGACACAGCACCTTAACTCATCTGCCCTGGCCTCTGCCTGTGGCTGGAAGTGTTGAGATAGCAGTGCTGCTGACTCTTGTTGGGAATTGCATGGACAATTGCACCTCTTGGGTTGGCCAGAAATAACCCTGGCAGGAAAGAAGTGATCCAAGGACAGCAGGAGCAAACCAAATTGGTGTGACAATGTGAAAACGAACCTTCAGGACAAAAGGCTTTTGCAGACATAGATTGAGCTCTTTGACTAGTCATAGCCCCTGGTAGCTGACTCTGCCCTCTGCTTGTTGGGGTGGTCACCATGACAGCGGGACCCCATCACGAGGCATATGAACACTCATCACATCACTGTAGCATCCCTTCATTACACTAAAATCCCTGGAGACATTGCACTGAAACAGAGTGGGTGCGCTCACGTAATCCTTTATGAGGCTGCCTGCGTGGTTGCCTGTCAAAGGGCAATAATGAACATCTGGGGTGGGATTCCCCCTCAAAAGCTGGTCACCTAAATATGCGTGTCTAAATGCAGATGACTACAGACAAACCAGTTATCTACACCCCAACTGTGGTTAATGGAGCCTGGAGAATGATTCAGATGACCAGATTTAGGTGTCCAGTGGAAGCAGAGGGGAATACATTTAGGAGTCCACCATCTGGAGCTGAATCCCACCTTTGATGGCTTGATCATCTCCAAGGGTTTTCCAAATGACTATGCCTGTAAACCCAGGCACTTTTTAAACAGGTAAAGGCTTTTCTGCAAGGTCAATTGCAGACTCAGCCAAAGCTAACAGTTACACATAGACACACACACATGCTTTCTCCATCCTTCCTCAGGCTGGAACAGCTACCACTGCCCGGCTCCACTCCCCACCCCAAGGCTTTCACACTAGAGCTGGAGGGAGACCAGCCACAGCTCCTCTTCTGCCCCACACGTTGTGCCACAGCTGGGGCAGGTCAGCACAACGGTTGTGTAGCAGACACAGTGGCTGGGAAATACTCACTATTTCCTTTCTATTACTTGTGCTGTTCAGTATTTGGGGAGAGAGTATGTGCTGCATTGGGATGGCATCTGTGTAAACACGTGGTCCTGTCCCTCCCTCTGTCAGCCAGGGCAGAATGACTTAGTGCTGCTTCTCCTTTTGTCCAGCTAAGCCACAAGGGAGGTGCATTTTCTTTGCCATTACTGCCACCTCCGATCTATGTTTCAAAACCAGCTTTCTGAAACTTGGAAGGAAAAACATTTCCCTCCCCTGTGAGCACATGTAGGTTTTGTTTGTCGAGGCAAAGGGTTGCAGTGCCTGTCTTTCTGCACTGCAGCACCAGCAAATATGTCTCACAGGAACATTTATCCCTGATACGGGCACTCAGGCATCTATTTGCTCCGAGATACGAACACAGAGACTTTTATTTCCACAACTTAACCTGTTTAACCTTGTTTGTCTCCTAACAAATCCCATTTAAGTGCTGTTCTTTTTATTTCGGTTGCTGTTGCCACAAAAAAAAAAAAGTTTGTCAGGAGAGAAGACTCTGCTTGTGCCAGAGCTTACTGAAGAAAAATAGACTTGGGGTTTGGGCTTCATTTTTTTCATTGCAAAGAGGCCCAAACCAGTCACAGGGCTCCACATTTCTGTCACTGAGCCTCCAGATTATGCACTCGGGGTGATGCTGGCTGGGACCATGGGCCTTCCCATCAAGGGTGCAAACCATCCATTTCCCTACCACCTGGCAGTGATGCAGCAGCAGCACCAGGGAAGGATGGCAGTGGGGAGCGGGGTCGGTGTCTCCGGGCACGTTCCTCTGTCTGGCAGGTTGTCCTGAGGCCACGTGGGGACAAGGATGGTCAGGAGTAATCTGTACACTGGCCAGCTCGTGCTGCTGCACCAGGTGCCAACCAGGGCCACGTGCCACGCATCCCCATGGCAGACACATCCCAAGGGGAAGTACGTGACTGGTGCATTACCATTTTCATGTGTACGTTAAACAGCACTGATGATTGCAAATTAACAATCTTTTAGCCTGCATTAGAGTATTGTCATTGAATAACTGCGCACAGCGTGAAAATTGCCATCGATGGCAGGGCAATTTAAGGATGAAAATAAGTGCCCTTTGAAGCAGGACATGCACAGCTATATCTTCTGCAAGCTGATGGCTTTCCTGGGGTAGCCCAACCCAGGCAGATAACCACACAGAGCAAACGTGAGTCAAAATGCTTTCAGCAGATCCTGGGAAAAACAAAGAAATACTCGGGATTGTTTAACCAAGCAAAGACACTTGGCAGCATGTTCCAAGCAGGGGCATGGCTGCCCCCAGAGCCGCACCGCTCTGAGACGAGGTGCCTCAATGGCAGGAACCAGGATTTGCCCCCTGGTGATGGGGCGGCTGCGTAAGTGATGGCTCTGTGCCGTGAAACCACTCCGGGCACCTGAACTTGTGCTCCTGGAGAGGTGCAACAGGCTGGGACCCAAAGCCAGTCCGTGCTCCACGTGGGCACCAAGTACTTCAAGAAGACCTCTGGCTCCATGCAGGGCGCCTTAGGCATAGGGGTTTGGGTGCAGCACGTCCCTCACAGCACACATCGCTCTCATGCAAGGCAATAAAAGGGGGCGGGGGGCAGGGGAGAAAGGAAACAGCTGCCTCATGTATGAAAAGATTTGCCAAGCTCCCATGGTTAGATTTAATAGCTGGGTGCTGCGAGCCCAGGAGAACAATGTAATTTATGTCATTACTGCTAAAAGGCTGGTTTGATGGCGAGGGCTTCATTTGAGTTGCCTAAAACGTTTAACAAAGGAGAAAGTGAAAACAAACATGAACGTTGTAATAAAAATGATGAGGATTTTGGGGAGACTGCCAGGCACGTTTTTCCAGTGGTACAAAGTTCTCTCCTGAAAAGCGGCTCATTTTGTCTATTTTAACTGTAAGACATGAAGCTGGAGTTAGAGGTAGAAGGAAATAATTAGGTTTTGCTTTAACTACACAAGTTGCTGGAACAGTAGTTAAGTCACCCTGGTGTGCTTGAATAGCAGAAGCGATGGTGTGCTTTTTTTACCCAGAATTAATTTCCTCTTCTTGAAAAATGACTTCTTAAGCATCTTTTTAAAGTATTTTGGGGATGGGAATGGAAGGAGACAGAATGGGTCCAAAGGGAGGAGGTCAGGGTGTTTGAGCTAAACCCAGCTTTTCTACAAGTACATTGAATATGACAATCCCGTCCTCGCAGGAGCAAAAGCAATGTGTGCGGCTAACCCTGCTGTTTTGCCTGTTTCTGTACACAGTGCTATTTTTAATGCATCATCTCATCCAGCATTGACTGGAGCATGGCGGGAACTCGAGTTTAACAAATGTGATCAGCAAAGCTGCTGCTTCACGATGGCACCGCCACGCCGCCTCCTCTTAATTCTGGCTCGTATGAGGCTATACAGTGCTGGGTACTGCTGGTCCTCTCCCCGCACCTTGGCAAATGCCACCGCATGCTGCAAAGGCAAGCACAGCTCAGAGGTGGTAAATTCGCAGGTTATATCAGCGACGTGCTGGAGTTGGGTCAGGGTGTCTCCCTTGACCGTCTGCTCATCCTCTGCCAGCAAAACACACTGAAGTACTCACGCTGCCTCGTAGTGAAGACTGAGGCAGCATCAGCCTCTGATTTACTGTTTGGGCTAAAGCACTTCTCTGGGGCATTTTTGCCGCGAGCAGCCAGTCGGCATCGGCTGCCATCCCAGCCAGTGTCCTCTTGCAGCATCGCTTAGGGTGGTGGTGCTTAAATCACTGAGATCGTCAATTCACTGCAAAGCTCCCCATCCTGCAAAGAGGGCTGTGCCTGCCTGTTTTTCCCACCATTTGACATCAGTGGGAACAGGCTGGGTGCTGCCAGTCTCTTCCCTGTGGAGACGCGTGCTCCCTGCTCCCACCATAAAGCCCTTCTCCCTTGCACTGCTACAGACAACCACCCGGGGTGACTTTTGAGATGATGGTCATCCCACCTCCACCCAGTAAGGCTGATGTTTGCTCGCTGTTAATTGCAGCCAACTGGGTTGCAATGATTTTGCAACAGAACTACTACCAGGCCATTCAGATTATCTGCTCCAGCGCTTTGAGGGACAGCTGGTAAAGCAAATAGTTACAATGCAGAGAAATTATCTTTATTTGCCTGTAAGCACAGCATCATAATGCGAGGCTCAAATGAGCCTTCTTTTTGGCACGCAAGGTCAGCGTTGCCTTTTGCATATGGCATACATTAGAATAAGTCCCAGCCAGGCGCAGTGTCTCTTTACCAAGAAGCTACATTTAAAACTTAGATGCATTTTGCTGCTCTTGTCAGAGATCAGCTTACAGAATGGGCTGGCAGTGAGCTTTCCAGTTTCATGTGTACAAATACTTGAATACATTTAAATGAGTTTTAAGCGTGCATTATTTTACTTTTTCTTGCTCTAAGACTGCTTGTTACACACAGGAGATGGTTGCCAATTTCCCATCAGCCTTAACAGTACAAGATGAGGGATGCGTACCCCAGGAAAACCTACCTGATTTTTGTGATGCTGTACATCTCATTCCCTCTCCCCTCATGCAGCTAATATTTCTTATGGCAGATTCTTATAGCGAAAAATATGCCTTTTGTTGAGCAAGCCAGACCCACAGACTCTAAACATCTCTGTGATTTAAAGGTTTGCCATTGGTTTTCTATGCCTTTCTTTGCACTTGTGTGTGCGCTTTGCAGTCCCATTCTCCGCTGACTCTGACACCCAGGGAAACACGGCAGCAGGGCGGAGGTGCTGCAGGCAGGACACGCAAGCCGCGATGCAGCTGCCAGGGCACAAGCATCCTGGGCCGTTCGTGATGCACCATCACGCAGGACCTCCACCCCTCCAGGTGGGGCATTTGTGTTATGGGTCGCCAAGAAACCTCTGCCTTCTGGCTCGGCTGCTGCTGCTGGTGTGCCCCCACCCACGCATCGCCGGGGGTGCCGCCTGGCTGCGAGGGCTGTGCGAGGACAAGCATGGTGCCCGCAGCCAACACTGCGCCAACCTGCTCGCGAGAAACTTCTCTTGCAGTCAGCGGACCTGCAGTCCGTCCTCTGGCTGGCTCCTCTGTGGAGGTTTCCAACAAGGAGATGGCTTCAGTGCTGGAGCCAGCTCCGAGCGGGTGCTGAACGGAGATCTGACTCAGACATTCAGGTTGCCAGATACCCACCAGCTGGCAGAGTATTTCGATCATTAATAATTGCAGGATTAAATGCAAAGCAGCAACCGTGTTTCCAGAATGAGTTAGGGCTCTCAGCCTTACTGCCTCTGAAAACAGGTTGCTTTTCCTTAAAGGATCCAGATCTAGCATGTTTTAGTGCTCCTGGAAGGATTTTTGCTCTCCTTCAGATTTTGTTCGTCACGTTCATACCATACCTGCCCTGTTGCTGTCACAGGGTGAGGAGGTCACCAGGAGGGGTCAGGCGCTATTCCTGGCATCAGCATATAAAGTGCATTTGACTGACTCCACCAGACCATCCCACCCGAGGCACAGCATTTGATGGCCTTTGTATTTTCCCCTGTTTCCACCAGTGGCTAAGGAAATTTCAAGACATTGGTTTGGGCAGCTCTGGAGTATTAAGGGTGGTGTTGAGCTTTTATTCCTCCCCATCACCATCCATTTAAGTGTTGTATCTGTTTCAGCATTATCAATTTCTTGAATGTGGTTATCACGTGCAATGAACTTCACTGCCTTGTATTTATGCTGCCTTCAGATTATTTCCTTTTTGGTGTTGCTATAAGAAGGTGCATGGCCTCTGCTGGATCTACATTCGCTGTACGACTCACCGACTGCCACATCTTCACCTCTTAGTCTCATCATATTAGTCTCATCTCTAACTCAAACAATTCCCATTTTTTCACTGCTGACTGCAGAAGTTTTGTGTATGACTAACACTTCTCATTCTTGTCTCTGGCTTGTTTTGCTGTTTCTGGTGTACACTGTGAAATGGCACGCTAATAATGCTGTACAGTATTTCAATATATTTGTAAAGACGCTCAGTAGTTTGCCACTTTTCAGAATTGCTTTTTTGAGGCCAGGTTATCGAACACAATAAAGTGCAATGATGCCTGGATCAAAGTGACTTGAATTAGTCTAGGACACACGGTCCATATATGATGAAAACTTTCAAATCACTCCTTTCCACACGCATCTCAAAAAGGATTTCCACCCACTCTTGTGCTATGTATCTAGTTTTCCCAGTTAGCACCAAAGCCCACCAGTCTTCACCAGTATTTATGAAGCTAAGTGTATATTTTGCTACCAGCCCATTTTGCCCCCGCACTGCTGTTCCAGGTCATTAACCACTCTATTAATCACTGTTGCCAGTTTGGAAGGAGAGCATACCCAATTCCTCACATCTTGCTGCATTAAAATAAATCATTTTTCCCTCCTCCTTTTTCTCCTGCCTGTTTCAGTTGATCATCAGAAACATCTTTTCCTGGCTCTTGCCATTTCAGTGCCTTGAGTACCTTCACTAAGCAAGTGAGCATGACAGGTTTGACAGTGCCAGCGAGCTCTTCTGCCGGGTGGTCAGCGAAAGCTGACCGAGTCCCAGAGTTGTTAGCGGTGATGGGGGCCCCGTCAGGGCATGGCACAGAGCACAGTGAGGACTGGACAGAAGACAAACCCCTTAGCAGATTTCTGCGGTGTAAGTAGGTTGGCATTTAATTGAGGCACTTGAATGTATTCCCTATTCAGTACTAACAGTAATATCTCCTGTGCTTACAGCTGGGTTAATAATCTGAGACCCAGCCTTGAAGACCTGGAGATCACTTGGTCTGCATTCAGGAATATCCAGGGTAGCTCCGGGTGGAAGATGCTCGGTACCTCCCATCCCACGGCCCTGGAAGAAGCTCGCCGAGAGGAGTGCAGCCTGCAAAGGCGTATGGCACATTTGCTACCCAGAAAGACAACCGGCAGGAGGGTTCACAAAACAGTGAATCTCAAACGCCTGCAGAACAGGCACTGGAAGCGAATTTCAAATTCACGTCAAGCACTGGCAGAAGGAAGTTGCTTCTAAAAGCCATGCTCAATCAGGGAAGAGATACACCCCGCGACCTTGCATCCCATCAACACCGCCTCAGTGCCATGAATCTCAATTAGAACCAGCAATTCTCACAGCAAACATAAAGTGAGCATCTCCCGGGCTGGAACGAGTAGTTCAAAAGCGGGGAAAGGAGAGAGAACGTTGTCACTAAAACTTATCACCCATTGAAATGGGAGAGAGCAACAGAGTCTGTGAGGGCTTTGATGACAGCTGCTTTTAGCTTGAAAATATGAGGAGAAAAGGAACACCATGAAATACAAAGCCCAGCTCCTGTCATGCACTTAAGGACGCCCCTACTGACTCTGTTTGAAGGAGGTCAAACAGGGAGGCCATGCTTTGCTGCTTCCCGTTTCTACTAATTATTGCCTGTGGAATAGGTGATGAGCACGGCCTCAGAGGGGCTTGTACCCACTTTCTCACCTGAAAACCAAAGGTCTTTCTTCACTGAAGAAGAAGAAAGCGAGGACGTACCAGCACACTTTGCAAAATGACTGGGTCACTTGCTTGGGCTGCAGGTACAAGAGCCTCCCTGACCACAACCGTCATTTAACAAGCTACAAACAAAACTATACGTGGCAGACGAGGCTTTCACCACAGAAGGGCTGAGCGCTGGTGCAGATGGCGGAGCAGAGGCCCGTCCACCAGCCTTTTCCCACCAGCAGAGGGAAGGGGCCCCCATGGTTATGGCCGGGGGCACGGGCAGTCCTGGGTAGGAAGCCCTGCTCCCCGCACCGCGGCTGGGCCTGCTGCCCACTGAGGTGGCCACAGCCTCCGTAGCCACGCTGGCTCTGCCACGGTGCTCACCCGCTCCGGCCAGCCAGGACCTTGCAGCCCCTCTGGTTTTTCCTCCCCTTTATCTTCTCCGCTCAAGATGGCACCAAACCCTTCCTCGGGAGGGTCAGCCATGTCTTGCCAGGCCTGGCTTGACAACATCCAAACTCTTTTCATGGTCTCATCTGGGAAGACACTTCTGTGTGTGCCTTCCTCCTCCTTGTCCAATTCAAAGGTGCGCGGGTCTGAAACAAGATTAAATTTCTTTTTTTTTTTTCCCCCTTAGAGGCCATTTCAGGCAAACTGCTTTTACTAGGAGATGTCAGCTGGCCTCAGCCTGAAAAAGGTTTTTTTTGGAAAAATTGTTTTTAGCAGCTCTAAGAAAGTGTTTCCCTATGTGTACGTGCCAGTGGAAACTGCCTGCTCGAATCACCTCAAAAGGACCCTTCAGAGCAACTCTCAGACACGGGCAATTTTGATGGTGAGAACTGGTATTTCAGCTATCGCTTTTGCTTCCCTCTTTAGGAAAGAAAGAATATTTAGAAGGTTTTTTTGGTGGATTTCATTGGATTGCCATCATTTCTATGGGGTAAGTTCACACACTGACTTCTCTCCTGCAGCCATTTTCTTATTGCTCCCTCTCCAGCTGCAAATTTATCTATCTGTAACAGCAGTTACTGTTGTTACAAACTTTTTTCCACATTTCTCCTGGGTTTTGCATGACAACTGAAGTCTGTCTGTGGAATCATTCTTTCCTCAGTCCATTCAGGCTATCCGGTACACTCATAAGTTGGAGTGCACCATGCTCGTGGCTTGAATAATTGGCTGTAGGAATATCTGCCTCCCTGGGTGAGGGCTGGAGAGTCCCCAGAGGGGCTCACTATTCATCACCACGCTGCCAACGTGAGCTTGCTTTTACTTATGTAGTCTCCGAGATCAGGTTCACAAAGCTTTGCTCCGTTTTTTCCTTCTCCCCCACCACTTAAGGATCAGGAAAAGCATTCAGCGTCTAGAACCAAGACATGTGCAAGAGACGAGTTCCCTCCTTGCTTCCTCCTTTCCCATCCACCAAACCAGAACGCGAAGACTGACCGTCCCAAAAAGCATCTTATATTTTCTCTGACCACTACAGTCGTGAGCAGAAACGTGCAGATACACACAAACGCACCCCTCGCAGTTTGTAGCTTCCCTTTGAAAGTAATTCTAGCCAATTTACTAAGCCTGACCTCCTGTTTCCCTGGCATCGCAAAGGCCAGTTCTATTCAGGCTGTCCCTTTCCAGGAGATTCCCCGCTTGAGTGCTTGAAATGCTTTTTGTCTCTTTTGCTCATACAGCACTAAAAGGACTGGAGTAGAGTTTATGTTTACCAAGACTATTTTCATAAGTACAAGACTTATACAGCTACTTCTTTCTTCACTGGGATTTTTCAAACAAGGGAAGAAAAAAGATTGAAACTCTGAGTTTTTTAACAAGCAAAAATAAAACAAACTTATTTTCCTCCCCTGTTGCCTTACACTCGGTATGTGTCGATGCACTTAGGAGCAGGGTGGTTCCAAACCCAATGGTTTTTCAAGTTCCTTTAGTTTCAGAGTTTAATTTTTTATTGCCATTTTTTGTTACTACAGGAGGGAATTTCACTCAGAGACATGAGTCTGGGGAGCTGTTTTGCCATGGAGCACTCCTTTGGGTGAATAACTGTCTGTACGACTTCCTTTCCATAAGCGTGAAATGAGGATGTAATGCATCCATTTTACTGAAGAGTTTAAAGATCATTGCCTGAGAGCATGATACAAATATAGACTATAAACTCAACAAACAGAAGCCAAAAAATCATGGTTTTTTAAACAAATTTCACCACAAGAGATTGCTAGCCCATTAATACAAGAGGCTGATGATAAAGGTTATATGTGTGTCTGGATAAATTACCAGTAAAGGGTCTGTTAAGTATCAGCAGAAGAAAGGATTTCTTATTTCCAGACTTGAACATGACACGTGTGCAAAGGTGTCTCAATGCTGCAACAGAAAAAAGCTGGGAAGGACAAGTCATTTGAGATCCTTTGCCCCTGGGGTCCTGAGTTTAACTTACCTTTGAGGCACTCAGCTGATGGAAAAGCAAGTGTTTACCTTTTTCAAAGTCTTTTTACAACAGTTGTGCAGAAGAAAGAAGTCAGAAAAATCAGTCTTAGCTGGAAACTAACTTTGCTTTAACTGAGGGTCACAGAATCACAGAATGGTCAGGGTTGAAAGGGACCTCTGG
>RSEF01000001.1:168857716-168931916 GCA_003993805.1 Himantopus leucocephalus | reverse complement strand
CTCATAAGAAAGATGCTCCAATCCCCTAATCGCCTTTGTAGCCCTTTGCGTTCAACAGGTATTACCAGGGTATTCTATTTTTTACAAACTTCTGAGATAGGCCTTCAAAAGCCTGCTTTTATCATCAGCATCTGACTGGTCCTAGCAGAACATTTTAAACACTGTTGTGCTGTAATCAATAGACAAGGAGCCTTGCAAAGTTTCACTAGATTTTAATTTGGCTCTTCTGTAGGAGCCTCAGAAACCCTCTGGTCTCCATGACTGTTCAGTTGACTACAGGAAAAACTCCTGCCCCGCACTCTCAGCTAACTGCTTCAGTCAGTGTTAGAATAGCNAAGTTGTGCCTGTTGAGAGATGGGCAGGTAAGAAATATCCCGTCCTTTGAAGAACCTCAGATGTGCTGGCCGAGATACATTCAGGAAGACGGAAAACATCCTACGCACTACCCTGACGCAAGGTGTCTTATCACCTCCTGTGCCTTCAGTGACTTGCAGGTGGCCAAGTCCTCTTTGCACGCCCTTAACATCTCTGAGTAGAGAACTGACTTCTGCATCTCACTTGATGTGTCCCTCTGGAGAGGGTCCCCCAGGACTACGGCATACCAATTCCAGCACCAGGACACTTCAGCTCTGGCTTGGATGCAGGGCAGGCATGCCAAGGGCCAGGGCCCGAGACACCCTGTGAGGTGGCGAGGTCTGCAGCTTGACCGCAGGTAGCAGCACACGGATTTTGTTAAGGCCGTTGTCAGCATGGTGTGCAGGAGGCACATCCTGGAGAAAGCCAGCTAGTAATGTGCCCACAGTGCAGCACTGGGGGCATTTCATAGCGCTAGAAACCAACACAAGCAGGAGGACATCGCACTCTGGGGCATCAAGCCGCTTTGCTCTTTATGCAACTCAGCGAAATTAATGCATCCAAACATCCTAACAAATCTGACAGCATGGATGCTCAATTACCCTGCTGATACACCTTTGGCAGCAGGTTTATCTCGGCCAGTACACAGTTGCATCATCAATCAGGCAACGGCCAGAGCTTTTATGGAGTCTGTCCACACAAAGCCAGGGCAATGGGAGGTCTGCTCCAAGGGGATTAGAGGGGATCTCTGCTTAATTAGTCTAAGAGGGCTGATCTCAAAGATTATTTCTTACACAGAGGAAAAAGAGCTACTGAGTGATCTTTGGGTCAGTCAATTACTGCGTGTATTGGGCAATGTGACAGAAAACAGCACCAGTTAAGACTTCTGATCCAGAACAAATCTGGTAGCAGAGGTATTTTGTGACTGCACTGATTTGCAGCTGGTCAGGAGTTAGCCCAGACCATACCCCTCTCACAGGGTGGCAGTGCAGTGACATCTGAAATCTCAGTGGCCCGATTAGCCCAGCTTATCTGGAAACATCCTCTGTGGTGGCTTCTCAAAGCAGAGCAAGTATTCAGCATGCTCTGGTGGTGCAGCTCCTCACCAACACCTTGAGGAGAAGAATGGCACCCCACCCTTCCTCTGTGATGGACAGCACCATCACAGAGGTTGGTTCTTTTAAGAAGAACACAGGTTTAGGAGCAATTACATGACCGGTTAAAGTAGCTGTGTGTTTCTAAACGTACTAAGTCCCAGCTGTGGTCTCCAGGGAAGCTTTGCTAAAGAAGGTGAATCTAGCAGCTGCTGCAATACTAATCCAGCACCATTGCTGGAGCACGCTGCTCGTCACCCCGCGCGTGTACTATGTGGCAGACACTGCTCATTTGTTCTGAACTTTTCTTACCGTGGCTACCACTGAGCCCAGAGCGATCACCTGCTTCCACCATCTTCTCTTTATACTTGATCAGAGATCTTTATGGATTATTTCAATATTGCCATCGAAACTCAGTGAGCAGTCAGAACGCTTCACCCCCCCCCCCCCCCCCCCCNCCCCCCCCCCCCCCCCACGTCTTCCCATTTCCTTCCTTTTTATTTACATTTATAGGTTTCTGGACACATAAAGGTGCCAAACAGTAGCTGAAACTTCTTTTGTTAAAGTTAACAAGATAAGGAAACCTGCATTGGGCTTGTATTGTTTTCTGTCTTGTTTGCTTGGGTTTTACTCTTTGGGTTTTTTGTGTTTGGTTTGGTTTTTTTTTTGTTTTTTTTTTTTTTTAAATCTTTAGACAACCATGGCAAAATTTGGAACAAATAAAAAAATTTAATGAGGATGCAGCATTACAAACTTTTTTAAGGTGTGGTCTTCATAATTTACTGGAAAAATTTGTCATTTATAAACAAGCAAGCCAGGTTTTTACTTTTAGTGATACACAGGCTCTGTACATTTCTGAGTCAGAACGCCTCCTGAGAACAGGGGCTACGCGGCTTCTGCCATGAACTATTGATTCAAGAACACAGAGTGGCTGCTACGTGCAAGACCAAGACAAGACGAAAAAAAAAAAAGGGAAAAAAAGGGGGAGGAATCTCTCTTGTTCTATGTGAAACAAGTTGTTTTCCATGTAGGAAAAAAGCTGAACATGAGAACAGGATGTTCACAGAACAGCAGAGGTGACTTGCCTAGGGTGAAGCACCATGTACCTTGATGAGCAGTAAATCTTCCTTGTCGCTATCCTTCCTCCATACTGACAAACATGAAGTTTTTACCAATGTATGTTTCTGGACAAACCAAAGAGCTCTGAAGCTGGGGCTGCCTTCTCCTGATGGGGAGAAAACAATGTTTATTACTCTTCAGATTTCTTGTAACCATGAAAAGCTACCTGGAAAATGAGCATTTTGCTTTAGATCTGAAGCAGAGCTGAGAGCCTCCTCCCCACTGTCATCTCATATAGCTTGTCTCCAGGTGGACGTTGTCTTCCTGGATGAAGGATGTCCACCTGATAGGTTGACTCTCACTTCAAATGCAGAGATTAGGGATTATCTGAGTAAACATCATGCATGTCACACGTAGCATTCCCAGGTTGAAAAGGGGAACCGGTAGACAACACGCTGTAAATGTACACCCACGCTTCCTTATCCCTGACTGTTTGAATAAGCATGTTCCCAGAAATAACCACAAATACCACCTGCGCCAAGAAAGGGTGCTTGGGTTCACCTAAGAAAGAGGTGCCGACTCTTATAAAGACTTCTGGAAAGCCTTGAATCTTCACAGCCACATCTTTCCCTGAAAAACTAGGCAGAACTAGCAGAGTTTTTGGCTATCTCCTTCCATCTTAAAACACAAAGCTAAACATGAAATCAATAATACATTTGACTTGCTTTAAGGGGTGCCTTCCCCAAAACAAATTTACCACACAGGAAAAATGTAAACTTTAGCTAAAATGTAGCTAGAGGAATACACAGGTTTGGAAAGAAACCTACACTGTTACAGCAGCACCAGATACAACTCTTGAGGCTTCAATTTGAGAAGTGCTTTAATTCATATTGCATTGAGAGTCCTCATCCATGTACTTTCTATCAATAGGACACTTACGCCTCATCCGTTTTGCTTTGCAGAATCCCATCTTCTTTGGATTAATCAATTACTTGGGTTCCTGTAATTAAAATCTTACACAGCAAATACTGTAAAGGTTAACTTATTATTGCCTTGCTTAAAGAGAGAAAGACTTCAAAGTAAAATTACGCTAACGCTTTTGGAAAGCTTTTCTTGTGTCACTGCGTCGGTCATGAGCCGTCAGGCAGGTTATGATGCTCATGCATTCAGACCAGTCCTCTATCACTGCTGTTAATGAAGTCCGCCTCTGAATGTGCTCCTGGAGGACTTCACTGTCAGCAAAGCCGATTTCTATTTCTTGAACAAGATGCGCTAAGATCTGCAGTTGGAAACCCTCCCTGCCGAACGGTCTCATCGTACTCTTTCCTACTCTGTTTCTCAGCTCCTACCCAGTGCGCAAATATATATTTATAGGCACAAGGACTGTGCCTCACACCCAGCAGTTACTGTCTACGAACTACAAAGGGACAAAAGCATATCCAGTGGCAGCTGAAGAGTTTGGATGCAGACCCTTCATACTGGGTCAACCATTTTTTTTCAGAGGCTTGTAACTTGGCCAAGTTTAGATCCACGTCCTGAAACAGTGGGGTTTTTTAGGGCAATTTCCCAGTGGTTCAAACAGAAAGGTGCCAGGTCCTAACAGAACGTTTTCAAGAATTTAGCACATGCAGAATGATGCATCTTCTTTTATTTTATCCTTAGAAACTGCTGAATCATTAAAAAAAAAAAAAGAGACAACAACCAACCACCCCCAAATCTGGGACAGACATCACCCTGAGAAAACTGGAGCTCTGCTAGATAGTTTGGAAAGCAATAAAAAACCTGATCACCTTGTCTCATATCGGAAAGTGCCAGGCAACTTTTATTCAGTTTGATTATCTATTCCATCTGCAGGAACAGAGGGTGAATAGTAAAAAGAAGCCTATGTATATAACCAAAAGAGCTGTAATCTAGAGGATATTCTCAGCTGTAGGATGAAAGCATGTTTTGTGTTTCTAAACTGGGTTGTCTACCTGGAAAGCTTAGGTGCCATGTCTCAAGTATTTGGGGATGACATCTGGGGATAACATCTTCTGGTTATTAAAATATGCAAGAAAAAATTCCAAGTATTTAGAATCTTTCCCTTTAACATCTCAAGAAGCAGCATTATAATTCTTTTAAGTAAAAGGACTGTCTCGTAGAAGGCTACTCTCAAGACCCAGTTCTCTGATTTATCTAGTAACTTTAGCTAATAAGAGTTTTTGTGTAGGAATACTCTTAATTTTGGTCTGTGATAAACGCTGTATTTCTTCCATTCAACATAACACTCTCTCAGCATACTTACATATTTCTCCTGAACAATGTTTCAGCTTTACATATTCACCTCTTTGCCTAGATTCATGCCCATTCTCCTCCACTCCTGCCAGCTATCCACCTCACTTTTCCATTCTTCAGTGAGATCCCTACGTGGCTGCCTGACCTTGCAAATGCCCCTAAGAAGAGCAGGCAGGCATGTTATCAAGTTGCCTACATACACGGTCACTGCACCGTGAAAAGTTTGAAATAAATTCTCAGTGCTCCCCAAACTATTTTGTATTCCAGTCAAACCTAAACGTGTGTGCTTGAAAGTACACAGAAAAACTGTTCTAGCAGAGTGGGATGAAGATCTGCCGTTAGCGATTCCAGTATCGCACGGTGCCTGGTTCACAGCAACATGACTTTTCCTTCCACCCACTTCAATCCAGCCTGTAAATGCAACCCACTGTCTGAACGTCGGTGCAGGCTCTGCCTGGTCTGCGCCTCAGAGACCGAGCTAGGGCAACACCAGCTCCTGCCTCCAACCTGTGCCGGTTTTACTAGGCAAGTGTGTGCAGCATCTAGCAAAGCTTGCACAGATACAATGCAGAATACAGTTAGGTAGCCCAACCATTGAGATAGTGCTTTTACGGTCACTTTGCAAGTAAAAGTGCCATTTGACAATACCAAGAGGCCACATGATGAGTGTAATTATAGGAGCTGAGGCAAAAAAATAAAGAAATTTTAAATGTTACACTAACTTGATACTTTTTATCTCCAAGGTGAGAAGGTAAGAAAAACCTGTTGTGTTGACCATAAGACAACCACAGCTCAAATAAGTAACAACTGGACTCAAAATCCAGATGTATTCACACATGCATTAACTCACCTCCCTATGCAGAAAGATGAGAAACCTGCAGCTCAAAAAAATCTGCAAATTCTGTGACTGCAATTAGGACAAGAAAAACAGAAAAGGTCTTTCTGCAGGTTTCCTGGCAAAACAGGAGTTATGTGTAAGACGCCTGACTAGGATGCTAATGCATCCAAGTAGAGCCAGTGGAAACTGGAAATTTTTGTTTGTTAAAAGAGAACAATCAAGTTGGTGCCTGCAAAAGGAAGACATGGCTACATAGCGAGTACACTTGTGTAAGCCAGACAGAGCAATAAAAACACCTGTCAGCAATTTCAGAATAATTCTTCCTGCTCTCAGAAAAAGGATGGCCATTTCGATGGAGAAGAAAGCACAAGGCAGCAGGGAAACAGCAAGGAAGAGAATGCCACTGAAGGTAACTGGAGATAGAAAATGTAGTCCAGTGATTCCCTGGTCAAGCAACAAAAGAATTGACCAAAGATTGGTGATCCAGTAGACTGATACCCATGGAGGATGGATAACACATTTATTTCAAATAAAAATATTTTAAGTTCCCCTGAAACTGGTTTACAGAATGAACGGGCAAATCAAAAACACTAAATTAGCAGTATGTGTCAGCCTTCTATATTACCCGTAGAATTAGGAGCTTTTAAGATGTGCCAGTCTCAGGCTTCTTGTTCCTCCTGGCATGTGCGACACGAAAACAAGAGACCACCAAGCACCTATCATTACTGAAAAAAGGGTATTTTAGTGGTACTGGCGTGACTAAAATGTAACTGCTGATCAGTGTCAATTATTTAGAATAATCCTGTTAGCATTAGCTCAACTGTTCATTTATAAATCTCTGCAACACTAATTGTATTTGAAGTTCTTTCTAACACTAACTCCTTTTGTATAGTGCTGAAAGCCTCCAAAACACTCATCAATTGAACAGCTGATATAACAAACAATCCTTTTTTTAACCCTTTGCAACCTCAATGTTATAAAAGTTGTTCTGTGCATTAACTATATCATATATTGACCAAGTTCATACATCATTTTATTATATTTTACAGTAAGCATTATTCTCTTGCCATAGCAAGAGCTGTATCTTATCAAATACTGAGTCTTACTGATTGTTGTCAATTTATATCCCTCTAAGAGAAGTAAACAAAAAAAACCCCTTTGCTATGGTTCTTTATCAAGCTTATACCTTAAATCACAACATGCATCCATCCATAAAAATGAAAGTATATTTGCTTTTTACTTATTGCTATTTAGTTTGTACCAGAAGAGCATTTTGGCAAGAAATACTTAGCTGAACTGCAAATAGTTGTCAGTGTTGTTTGAAACTACTGGGTAGCCCTCGTCAGCTTTGGATGAACTTTTTGATCAAATCAAAATGGACAATACATGAAATGCAAGGGAGGTTTCATTAAATAAATTTATTTGTTAAAATAATTTAACTCCAAATACAACTGCTGAGTTTGCATTGAGTTCTATGTACAATTCTTGTTTTATTTGAAACATCAAGGTTTAAACAACTGACATATTGTTACAAAACAAACTGTTGCCCCATTTTAAGTTGCCAGTTGTATTAGAGCTCAACAATTAACTGTGAAATACACTAATTCACCCCTAGGAAACTCCAAATCAACAGTGTTAAGCCTGATTCCAGAACCCACTTCAGTCTTTCTTCAAACCCTGATCAAGAATTAACAGATGCACAACAATGCAGATAAAAGCCTCCTGCAGTTGTCAAACATTTGCTTTTGTTGCGGAGTTTCACAATTAAAGCCTCACCAGTGCTTTGACGGCACACTGGTAAAAAAAAAAAAATAAAATAAAAAACAAACATGCACAAAACCCCCCAACCAAATGGCTGACATCTTTAGGCAACATTCTATACAGGAAAGCAAATACCAGTAGTTTTCCCACAGAAAAGTAATGGCAACTGTAGCACTGGGGTTAGGGAGAGGCTAGAACCAGAACAGAAAACGTCACCAAAATTCTTTTGATGCTCTGAAGGGGCAGGCGGAGGGACGGACACAACAGGAAAAAACAAACCAAAACAAAACCCAATGCAATTATGTTTAATACTCTTGATTTGATTCTGGTTTGTTTGCTTTGACTAGTTTCTGTGTGTATTTTTAAGGGAAAGAGGAAACAGTTGCTCTCACTATCATAGCTTAAAAGAATAAAAGTTGCAACATTAAAATAAAAAACCCAAACCAACAAAACTGGAGAAATGCTGTCTTTGTAGAAAAGTACAAAGCTCTACAAGAACAGCCAAAGGAAAAGCGGGTCTTTGGAACAAATCATAATATTTTAAGGCATGTTATAAGAAACTTTCAAATACTATAATTGGTAATCCTACCAGGGTACAAATGAAACAGTGACCCAAGACCAATGACTCCCGCAGGGTGGCCACGCAGCTGCCGTGTGGCTCACATACCTCCCTTTCTGCTACCCCTATAATTTGAAAAATCTCTGTTGAGTGCAACTGTCATTGATTCAAGCTCCACTATCGTCACATTAGTGGAAATACAAATAGTGCATAACTACTTCCTCAGAACTATACAATGAAAAACAACGCTTACACTTTCCCCCCCCGCCATGTTGTGTGGTAGCTTACATACGGCCTATATTTTTGAAAATACAAGAGTGTAATGAAGAAACAAGACTGGGAGATATTTTCATTAATATTTTCTGTTAAAAATTGACTGTGCAATTTTTCCTATATTAAAAGCCCATCTGTTTTAGATTATGAACTTCATATTAGGCTGTTCACATTGTACTTTATTTTTCTTGGTTGATGAACAATCTGTGAGGTAAGATTTTAACATCTCTGTCAATAACATTGCATAACACGCACTTCCAACTCAGTTTCAAATTTGGGTTTGTTTTTTTTTTTTTTTTAAGTGCTTATGCAGTGGATCTCACACTGACAAGCTGTTTTACAAAGAGGTTGTACTGCTCAATAAACCTTTTCCCAATCTAGATATTTTAAACATTGAAATATCATTAATTCAACATCTTACACCTTGCTTAAGCATGGCGGCTGACACAATGGGGGGCGGGGGGTAAGAGAACATTCATACCATCTAGTTTAGGCATATAAGTTGCGTGACTTGGAGGACCAAAGTTAAAAGCCTAAGTTTGCTATATAGTCAATGGAAAGAGGTAGGTGCCTCTAGGAGGGCGATTCAGAGCACCCAAAACGGGCATTCAGATGCCAGAAATAAACGGTGTGCCTATCTCCCTAAGAGAACAAAGTACAGTAACGAAAGCTCTGCAAGGTAGATGGGAAACGGGCTACATTTACGTTCTAGTAAGGCTTAATGTTTTGCGACATCTAATGCCCTTTGATACATTGGTTGTGGAAAGGTCTTGAAAGGTTAAGGGCAGAGATGGCCGGTTCTCTTCCATCAATATGATTTCCTTTAGTTATCATCCACTGAAATATAATTCAAAACGTTAAGGATAATTATGTATGAAAATCTGCAAAGCGTTTTGTACTCAAGTTTCCTTTGTAGCAGATGAGAGCCTTTTTAGGAAGTTCTGCAGATGGAGGCAAAACTCTCGAACCTAACTCCGATTACAGCATTTCTAAGGGCCTTATACACACACACATACACGCTCAACACACACGCACACCCCAGCACCCCTGTTTTCACTCATTTAAACACAAGGAACTACACTGTTACTGCACAAGATTGAAAAACTAATAAACGCATGGTGTTATTTAGACCACAGGCTCAGTGACTCTGTATTTTTATGGCCAATTTTACCTATAAAAGATCCAGCTCAAGACAATCTCTCCAGCATTTAAAATCTAAACATTGTGATTGAAAACTTTTCTATACTTTGATTGTAAGACTTCAGAATAGGTATTTCTGTGCCATTAGTCATGCAAATGATAAATACTTCACTGCTATGAAACTAGCAAGTCAGAGCTCGAGCATCCTTTCAAAATAAAATATTTGCTCCCACCATTTAACACTCCAATAATTGGGGCAACCTTTGAATAGTGTGTCAGGCCATTAAAGAGCCATTTCCACACTCACCTAAGGAATTACAACCATAACTATTTCACCTCTGAACCAAATGATTTCACATGATTATTCAATTTAAGTTTTCAACATTAAAGCTATCAAATAGCAAACTAGATTTTCAAAGGTTAGTTAGGGATCACACCAGAGAACGTAGCCCTTAAAGGCAAGAAAAACTGTTGTCTTTAACAAACTTAAAAATGCAGGATGTTCATACTGTCCCACGAGGTTTCTGCAGAAGGGAACATATGGATGCAACATGGCTTAATTTTCCTTACAAGATGGTACTAGTTAATCTATTAAAGTGTTCCTTGTTAGTAAGGCTCAGCAATTTTTTTTCATCACAGTTGCTTCCTCCTGGATCAGTAAAGTGATAAATAAAGATGCTTCCTGCTTTGTAAACAGAGGGTTTGTTTGGCTTTTTGCAGACCAAAACCTGAAGCGATCCTCCATTTCTGAGCAGCAAAATGAAAGATTTAAAACATTCCAATGCCAGACTGTTTCTTCACCCGTCATTTGTTTTCAGATCTTGCCTCTCGTTTCACACACTGATTCAATGTTTTCTATTTCAAGATGTGGGATAAAGTGTAGAAATAATAGCATCAATTTTGAAAAAAATCCAAACTATATATGTCTCTGGTAGCCTCTTCCTCTAACACTGTCAGAAGTTCTGGTGAAATCAACATATTTGACTGAACAAACTTGGCCACAAGTGATAGCGCACGTCTTGAAGCACGGTAATTAAGACACCGAAAGACTTGGCTCTCCTTTCATGATTATGCTCGTTGTGAACGGTCTTCAGAGATATTCTCTCCACTGCTTTTGTCTCCCATTTCCAAAAGTTTTCCAGCTTCTTCAGAAACAGTTGCTGTTGTTGCTGTCTGACATGACAACACACGTACGCTTGACTGGAACGACCCTGTAGATCTACTGGCTATGCCATAAAATTGCAGGTGCTCAAAGGGAAAAAACGGGTGAGATGTGGTCATTTAACCCAATTATATTCAGAGTCAGTGATTGACTTTCAATGCTCAGCTCTGAGTTAATGTTGCTACTTCACTACAGATGTATTTCAAGTGACTCACAAACCAGGAAGTGAAGTAGACAGTTTTACCACCTTACAAAATTTCTGCAAATTAAGTCCAGGTTAGGTCATTTTTAATGCTATTGTATATTACACGCAGAACAGCATGGATCATCTTTGTCTGGCTGTGCTGCATAGTTCATTTGTCTAACAATTTCCGCAAAGAGCTCATCCACCATTGTTTTACTTTTAGCAGAGGTCTCCATAAAGGGGCAGCCCCATTCTTCAGCTAAGGCTCTGCCTTCACTCGATGATACTTCTCTCTCACTTTCCAGGTCCACTTTATTACCAACCAGAATTACTGGCACCTTTTCATACC
Organism: Himantopus leucocephalus; assembly: GCA_003993805.1. NCBI lineage: Eukaryota > Metazoa > Chordata > Aves > Charadriiformes > Recurvirostridae > Himantopus > Himantopus leucocephalus. The sequence continues at coordinate 168,920,869 of RSEF01000001.1, read as the reverse complement.
TACAGTTTAAAAAAACAAAACAAAAACAATAGCAATAGTTATATTTAAAAACCAGCAACATTCTAAATGTAAACATCTATTTGCAAACAGCACAGAACCAACAGGAAAGAGACATTTTTGGATGATTTTAGAATTTTACACTGAAAAAATGCTTTGCATATTTCAAATTTGTTGCACATCTCTTTTCCCCTAGAGCTTTCTTAGAGTTCTAGGGAATGCTTCCTCCTCTGAATTTTCTTTCCCACCAGGAAATCTGCCAGGAACACTTCCACACTACAAAACCTAGGAATGTAATAATATTTTCTACGTTGGCCATCTCAGTTAGAGTGTAAGAACAGGATGGATGTCCAACTCTCCCTTCAACGTTACATCTTCCTTCTCCCTGAACAGGTACATGCTGGACTTCTTGCTATCATAAGGATGCATCACTGTCCCTTTCAAGGGTACATTTATCTTTGGTTAACATATACAGAACTCTCAGATTAGCAGTAAAAGGGAGAAAACCAAAGAGCCAGGAAATATGTTTGAAACTTCAGGAAACATAGCCCACTTCAAGTACTGTATACACACAAAAGTAGTGTTATATAAAAACATGTATTAGCTAATGGAGAATCTGTAACTCTCCCTTGCAGCATTCACATCATTATGCCAGTTAAACAAGCTGAAAAGAAAAAAATTAAGTTCCAGGCAATACTATCACAGTTCTGCTTCATAATCAACTTGGACAGCACAATAGATCATATAAGTCATGAAGGAATTTATTACTTTGCACCTCCTTGTAAGCAGATGCTTGCCAAATTTTTTTTTATTTAAATAAAATGCCTGCCTTACTTTTTTTCTTTTTTTTCCATTCTCACATGCATAAACCCTTCTTCAGACATGGAACTAAATAAGTGTTCAGTCAGGTTTTAAATTTACATATTTGCCATAGCAGAGAAGAAAACACTGGGCCTATTTCCAAAATACTCTTACACAGGCTTTCTCACAAAAGCAGCAAGGACTGAGAGAAAAACTGATTATGGCTTTTAGCACTTGAACTAAATGAAGATCCAAGAGAAACAAGATGGTTCCCTCTTAATTTAAACTTGATTTTCTACTTCATATTAGCTTAGTAGTTCTGCTTTGAGTCAAATCACTCGAGTAAGACTGAGCCGCGGACAGACAACAGTCATAGCTGACACCTGTAGCAGTTGAAGATACCACTGTCCTTAAGCCACCTACCACTCCTTCTTCATCCCTCCCACCCACCCTCCCTGCCTCCCAGGCAGGGCAGCAGAGCAGAGCTGGTACATGTGTCTCAGCTAGTTGAGGGAAACATCCAGCAGCTTGGTCTAATCCACCAGCCATGCTGCAACTCAGCTGCCAAGACTCTGCAGTGGGACAGGGAACCTGTGTGCTCCTGTCGGCTCTACTGCAGGGACCGTGGGCTCCCACAGAGTCAGAGAGGATAAAAGGGCAACAATCTCCCAAACCACTTCAGCAACTCTTACACCACTGCAGTAGAATCAAAAATTGGTCCAACTACGTCCTAAGATGGAGCTGAAATTCTAAGCTTCGTTATGTCTCTTTGCTAGCTATTCGAATGTCACTTAATCCACAGTCTAGGCCTGTGGTCAATAATGGTAAAGGATTCCCCTCACCATTTATCCTATCCTCATTTACCATCTGAAGAGACACAATCCATTTCTTACTCTGTGGATATACAGTATTTAGCACAATGATACCTTTGGAACCCTCGCAAGAGCTAAGCTGCCGTTAATTAAGTACCAAAATACACACAAGCATCTTAAAATCTGTCCTCCCACGTTTAAACACGTGATAGCATAGTCTTCAATTACATAAGACAGATGGCATTCAACAGATAAAACAGTAATTCAATATTTCTTTCTATCTTTATTGTTCAGATGCATGTGTCCTATTGTATTTGCTGTACAGCACTAAAAACCCTTCAATGAAAGTGGAACCAGGTACACCTTAATTGCATTTCTTGATATCTGAGGGCCCCAAACTTCCCTCCACCAGCTCCTCCAGGTATTCTGCTTCTTCTCAATTTTACCAGTGGGAAAAATTGAGAAATTCAAAGCAGCCACTTGAGAAGCATTCAGTGAAGAAACAGATGAGCCAGAATTAAAACACAAGATCACCTCTCTTTCCATTCTGCATGATCACTCCGATTTGTTGAGGAACATATGAGGAAAAAACCTCCCACACTTGAATATTTCAGTGGAACTGGCTATAAATCCACAAGTGCTTAAAAAGGTTTAGAACTCTAGAAAAACTGGGCAACTAAAAATCTGAGGATCTGTTTACTATGAGTTCTCAGCACCTGGGAAATGGAGCGGTGGAAACAGTGAAGTTTCATACTGCAGAAGAACTGATGAGCTGACAGGATACATGTGAACAGTCTAATTTATTTGCACAGGACCATCTAGGAGCTATTAGGTGGAATAGATAGAAGCACTTTGCTCTCTATTGCTTTTTCCTGCTTTTGCCTCTTGCATTTACCCTATTGACTACCCACCTTCACTACTTAAAATGAGATGGGAATCCTTCAGTCAATAGCCTTATTCACCTTATAATCCAGATTCATTCAATAACCACTTTACAACATTAAATTGTGCAAGAAAGTGTTTCTGCAAAACTCTCATTATGTCATCTTATCAAATACCTCCTCACAGGGCAAAAATAAAGTTGGTCTTGCAAAATACATCCTTGTATTACCTAAATTTTGAATAGTCAACTTTACAGAGAAAAGACTTTTTATATATGTATAAAATATGTCGCACAATATATTTATATGTTTTTATATAAAATATATTGTTCCTGCCTATAATATATATAGAAACTGTCTATAATATATATACACACACACATATAAAGAGAGAGTCGTGCAATTTGTCTTTCTACATAGAAAAGTCAGTACCCATTATCTAGAATAATAGAGGTTGGAATATGGCAAATAATGGGAAATCAATGGATGCAGAGTGGAAGACCAGCTCCAGTATGGGCTTATGAGCTCCAGCTCAGCATCAGTCCTGCCAGACCCAAGCTGAGTATGGGACAGCCAGACCAGACATGAACAAAAAGGTCTTTACAGAAACTATGTGGTTCCATGTAGTGGTTCCAGCCCCTGCTCGTCTTAATTCAGAGTCCCTAAGGGTCTCCACACTGTACTTCCCAGCTTTCAAGTACTGGTAACACACTGGAAATCCTAGCTCTTGACTAAATCAAGCTCTATGTCCTCTGAAGTTAAATCTGGCTGTCCACCCCTTACCTTCCATCACTGCCAGAATTTCATGCCTCACTTAGTATCCTGGGGAAATTTATTTCTGATGATTATGGGGGACGTCCCTGGCTCTCCTTACCGTGGCTGCTGATCTTGCTGGAGGTGACTTCTGCCGACTGCTGGAGGCTCCACCTGCTATTCACAGGGCTTCAGACTGGCCAGATGTCGGCACACCCACCGCTAAGGTGGTACGCGGCAGCACAGTCCCTCAGTGGGAAAGGCTGATTTCTCAGATGTGGTGGAATTACATGATTCTAATGAAATTTGAAGGGAAGAAGAACATCTCTTCCTCACAGGCTTTTCACCCTGTTGAATTTCAGTGACCCAAGAGGAAAACAGCTTCTTTACAAAGGAAAAAAAGAGCCGCCTCACAACCCCCAAGCAGCAATGCAGAACCCTTCCATACCACCACAGAAATCAAAACCAGGAATTTGCAAATCCTTCCAAAAGCTTCAAGTAGGATCCAACCTACTCAAAAATACTTTTAGCGGAGCAAAAGAGGCTAAAACTCCACCACCTATACCAGAGCCCTGAAAAGCCAGACTGCTGCTGCCATCGCAGGATGCGTGAGGGCAGCTCAGCCCTCTATGGGAGCTGGGCAGAGGTCTTGCCCTTCAGCGCAGCCCATCTACCCCTGCCTGTCCCCTCAGCGCTGGTAGTGGCACACTTCTGCTCCTTGTTCCTGAAGCAGGAAAATCCAATTTTCTCAGGACCGCTGAAAAGCTTTGAGCAGCACTGATCATTCCTTATGAAAAGCATGAGGGCCACCTGAAAATGAGAACTGCTGCCAGTTTCCTCTGTATCAGTGCAGCGCAGTATGTATGTATTCTAAGGCAAACATCATAGCAGAGCCTGTAAGAAATATACTCAAACGCAGCACGGGAAGGCTTGACTTTTCAAGACCTCTTCAGGAACAGATCTTTGCAAGACCAATTACATGTGTTTGCAGAACACGTTTAAAGAACAAGGTACTTCACTGTTTAAATGATCTCACCATCTTAGGCTCCAACATGAAAGATACTGAGCAGTGGCAACTCCTGAAGAGATAATGCGACTGCAGTCATTTATAGCCCTGGTATATAGTCAAATACCATCATATTTAGGATAGCACTACTGGCAAGATACAATCATTGCTCCATAAAAGACAACCAGTGTGTATTTCCCAGTCCCAGATAGCTTGATTCAGTGCTAAAAAACACCCTGTTATCCATCTTTAACAAGTTTCTGGGACCAACAGGCCACAGTAAATCCCTTGGTTTTCCTGAGGATGGACAACATAGCCATGTGGAATCAATAAATACATGGACTTTAAATGTTTTATGTGGCCCAGCTATGCACCACTAACCACACAACCTTACACGCCACACAGCGATAAATAGTTTCTGTATTTCATCTCACCTCACACAGCACATACATCATCCACATTTCTGGTTAGATTAATACGCATACTTTGAATAACAGTTTAAAACATTTAGAAAGCCTCAAGATGAGTGGTATGGAAATGATCTTCAGAGATTTTTACCTCCCATTTTTTTCTACGTCCAATCTTATTCAGAAAGAGAAAAATACGGGTAGTACCTGCCATCATGTCTGAATCTCTTTCACAAGGTACTTTTCAAATTTCTCCTTAGAACTGTCATTGGATAAAGATAAAAACAAAGATGACGTTCAGTGTAAACAATAAAAATGAAGACTAAAAAAAGAGTAAGAATTGAAAAAAAAATTTATGTACACCAAGGCTAATAAACTAATCTGACTCCCTTAAATGCTGCTAGAGATTGCCTAGTACCCCTAAACTGAGGGGGGATGAGGAGAAGAGAGCTGGACCAGTACAGGAAAAGACATTAAGAAGTTCAAATGCATTCCTGCGTTCTAATTTCACATTCTGGAAACGTTGCATCTTTTAAAAGATTTTTTCCTGAGCTTCATATCAGCGCCAAACATGTTCAACCAAAATGCAGAAACTTTCTGTATAATAAAAACAAATTAAGAGAAACACACATGTATTCTTAAAGACTGTTCCTTATAAGTAGCTTAAGTCCTGCTGAAGTTTATGGGAAGATGTATGATTTCTAGCTCTACGTGTTAAATACTGGGACCATTGAAATGTAAAAGATAGATATCGCCACCTTTATTACCTTCTTCTACATGCAGGGTTTCTTCCCCTCTTTTTTTTTTTTAATGTATTTCTGGCACTTTTGAAATATTTCAAAAAGGGAAGTTATTTAAGGGATAAGAGGGACAATGATGATGCAAGTAAGACCAGAAGCTCAGTAAAAACAATTATTCTTCATTTCAGACTTACAAAAAAATTTGTGGTAAGAATCCTGCCAAAATACCCAGTAGAATAATTCTGGGCAATATGAAATAAAGTATCAAAAATAACATAAATAAATCTATTAGATTGTTTACCAACTCATACGTTAATATTGCGTTACAAAATAACGTTTAGTAACTCGCAAACTTTGATTGCCTGCAGTAAAATCTGTCAGAACGTGAAGTTTCCTCATCTAGAGAAAGAGCATATTCCAAATGTAACTAGTAAGACCTTTTCTTATCCTTTTCACACAATTCCTTGGATGTTTAAGGAAGAATCCTCAATAGTTAAAACCCACATCATCTTCAGAGGATAAGAAAAGACAGTGTTCCCTAGACTGATTCTTAGCCTCTCAAAAACCAAGACAAGAGGAAGCAAGACCACAGAATTGTCAAGGGGAAAACAAACAATCTTAACCCTTTGTTGAAAGCTTCCAATTCTTGAACCAAAGCAGCAGGAAAAATACATACGATCTAAAGCAATTACTAACTTGTTTTAAGAAATTTAAGCAGACAGGACATTTCACTTTTCCCAAACCCTGTTTCCTTGCATTTCGGTATCTTTAAAAATGTTAGCATTGTGAGTTAAATCAACAGCAGGGGCTCAGTCTGCAGAGCTGTACCTTCTTCCATGGAGTCTTGCACATACACACCAACAAAGATGTGCCTAGACCTGTATACACATATAAAATGCGTCAGGAGACAGATCTGTAAATCTAAAAATAAGTAAGTTTCTGCAAAGTTTGAGTACTTTGCTCTCTAATGAAAATTATTACAGCTTCTCGGGTAAATCTATACAGAACAGCTGTAAAACCCCCGCCATTCTGATGCAAACAAGTCATTCTAGTTTACCAATTAATTGCATTTAATATTCAGTTTTGTAAGCTATATTGTGTAAGGATTTAATTACTTAAGCAACAACTCCCAACTAAAAAAAGAGTCTTAAAATCATTTTTATAAATGAGTCGATGTTAAAGAGCTTATTGGAAGTCCCACTGCAATTAGGTGGCTGAGTCATGAATTATTTTGCTATAAAGAACAGTGTATGGCCTAATTGCAGGACTGGGGATCTAACATTTGGTTCTAGGCTTTGACATGAACTCCTTATATATCCTTTAGGAAACAAACTCTTTAGATGGATAGACTGAGGTATACAAAGTCAGGATAATTGTACTTACTCATCAGACAGCAAATTAAATAACTGTAAAACAACTCGAAGAATAATATTAGAACAATAAATAACCACACCGTATCTCTTTTGAGGAGGCCTCAGAAACTACCTTTAGTCTTGTACATGAAACTTTCTGGAAATGATCACCTAAACTTAAATAAAATACTTTAAAGCAAATTCAGTTCTGTGGTTTTTATAGTCAGCTTACACTTTCCAGTTTGATTACAAGGCCTAGAAAAAGTCTCAACCAATGCCAGTTCTGCCAAAATTGTTTGGCAGGCTCATCTTTGGTACTATGCTTGTAAGCAATTAGAGGAAATAGTTCTCTTCCAAGCAAAAGCCCAAGAAACAACAACAACAAAACCAAATCTAATGACGCACTATATATATTTGCTTCCCAACTGTTACTATAAGCACTTTTCAATCAAAGCACTTGAACACAGCTTACAGCTGAGAACTTCCAAGGGACAAGAATAGCGGATGGTACTATCCGATACACGTATTCAAAGGCTATCTAGTAAACCTGCATTCCTTTGCGGCAACAGGATGATGCACATCATTTCTGCATGAAGGACACTAAAGAACTTTCCAGGTTATTTCCTTCAGAGAGAAATTGTCATCTATAGAGGATTTTCTGCATCTAAGATCTCATGGGGCAACTAGAATAACGATAAACTCCTTCCAGGTGTTCAGCCTGGTTCTGCAAGTCACTGCAGAAAAAGCTTATCTTCAGGTCTGTCATCTGCTCAATTGGTTAACCAGCAAGGATACCTGAAAATTCAATGGCCTGCCAACACGCCCTGTGGGAGAAGAGTTTACTGTTCTCTAAAGGGTAGTCAAAGAAAAATCCCTGATCACCAAGATCTTAGGTAGACCTTTTCCCAGCACATTTGCAGAACTCCATAAATGTTTAAACTATGTCCAATGACGTTATCAGTTCCCCTCGCAGCAAGGCTCTGACACAGGAAGCGAAAGGCAAACAGCACTTTGAGCACTGGGGATGACAACAAGGAGCCTATGATAGGACTAACATCAGTTCTCATCTGCTGCCATTTCAGATGCTCAAAAGCCTTTGCAAACAAGAGGTTAGTGTTCACCTTAAACAGGACACCTCTCCCTAGTATCTACCATTACGATTCATATCTAACACTGAAGCCTATTATCAAGTCTGAAAAGACTAAGCAATACATAACATCTACCTGCTTAGCAGCAGGTTTGCTGTGAGTGTATCCAAAAAATGTTTTAATCCTTGAGTTTCCTCTCTATGCAAATCAGAATTCTCATCTTATACAATTGAGCATCAACATCATCTTGTTGAAATCCTGAAGTTCAGGCCACATTTAACAACTTAGAAACACTGGAATTTTCAAATGAGAATTTTCTATTCCTTGAAACAGTTTAAGAAGCAATAACCACAAGTTTCAATTCTATATAAAATGCAACACAAGTGTTTTACCTAACTTTTTCCATTATGGCTAATTGTCTTGTTTCTAAAAGAAACAGGAAAATCAGGATGTCCTACGTATCCGAGATTCTCACAGGTGCATCTGTTTCACTTAGTTGCTGTCTCTATACTCAGTTTGCATTGAAAGAAGTCTAGTTGTCCAGAAAACTATGAACAGATATAGGGCACAGTATGGTTACTTAAGTACAAAATTCTTGCTCAAAATTTCCCGACACTAAAGCTGAGCATCTAATTTTTCAAAAATTGCTGGTACTAGCTGTAGGAATGGCTCAACATATTGAAAATTAGGCCTCATATTTAAGTATTTAAACTTTGGGTCCATAATTAAAAATTATTCTTAATGAACATACTAGTTTTCTGACCTTAAATATTTTTAAGCCATATGCCATGCTAATATATTAATGTTTATTCCAATATAATGAGCACGATTAGATATGTCAAGGTTTTCAGTACCTACCACATGTACAACATATGGAAGATACTAAAATTAAAGAGACTACCAGCTATCTTTATATTGTATTTTAGTCTTAAAAAAAAATTCTTTAAAATGACATTTTTTTTTTCAGGCATAACCACTTATAATTAAACTTTAACCTCTGATACCTTGCAGAAAACACATTAAACATCAAGCAAGAGGAGTGCTGACACACAATTTAAGAGATGTGGGTTCAGTTCCATAGCCTGCTACAGTCTTTGTGCACAATTTCTAGCAAGTCCCTTGAACTCTGTACCTCTGTTCACCATCTGAAGAAAACAAGAGTCATCATATTTAATCTCTGAATGCCTATGGCACATAAACACTTCTGAGGTATTCCATCCTTAGCAATGGAGGCAACCTGAACATCTTGAAGGACGCATTAACAGTTTTGCTTGCTCTTCAAGAGAAAGACATCCCACATTCCAGCTATTCTCAGCAGTAGGCTATGTAACACCACAAATCTTCGGGTTTTCTTTACAAGTATTGAGAACAGATATGTTAGGGCAGATTCTGCGCCAACATCAAGCTTGACAGCAGAAAGAACAAAACTATTGGATTAGGCTTGCCTCAGACCAGGAGCAAGAACACCAGCAGGGGGGACAAAGCCAAGGTTGTTACCTCACTTCAACTCCACCAGCTTGAGCAGAAGCTGTAAGGGCTCACAATACCTTAAATCATATGCTGACATTGAGGGATTTCCCCTCCTCCTTTCTTCTCCATACCAAACTTCTACAAGGCCAAATCCTCTGCCTATTCTGATGATGTGGCACTCAGTAGGTCTCTTAGCAAAGGTAATGAAAATTGCAGATGCCTATTAAAAGTAAGATAAGCCTCTTGCATATCATACAGCAAATCTACAGATTCTAGTTGTTTTGTATTTTTAATTTATCACATTGCTGTGTTCAAAGAACCTAACAGTGACCCTAACACGCATTACCACTTATCTATCAATACATGCTTTGTCACAAGAAATTTCTCTCAGAAGCATCTCTCTTGACATGCAAACCTTTAGATGAATTACTGTAATATTTTAAAATATACTGTAAACTTACTGCACAAGGAAGCATTGACAAAGGTGGGGGAGGAGACGGAAAATGACCAAACAGATTGGTACCAATTCAGATGTATCAAAGTTTATGCCTGTAGCTGGGTTAAAGACAAATCTTTGAGACAAATATACTGTTAATATTCCATTTGGAAAAGCTGAAGCAGTATCCAGCCTTTCTATAAAGCACAGAGTCTGGCAAGTAATTTATGAGGACAACAGTAGTCTAGCTTCTTATAGATTTGGTCAATGCTGATACCTGAAGCTACAGTTTTTCCTTCTGCATAGAACTCTTCCCCTTGCCATTCTCCAGTCCATAACGAGGGCTGAGCGCATGCCACAGTTCTTTCCACAACTACAGCACTGGCAGGGTCTCTTTCCCACCAGCAATTCAGATAGAACATAATCATTATTTAGATTTCTAATTCGTTCCAGACTTCAAACCACAGAACCACTGGGGTGGGAAGGGACCTCGGGAGGCCACTAGTCCAACCCACTGCTCAGAGCAAGGTCAGCCAGGATATCCCAACCAGTTCACTTAGGGCTATGTACAGGTCAGTCTTGAAAACCTCCAAGGACAGACCTTCCACAACCTCTTTGGGAACTTATCCCAGCATTTAATTTAATTTAGTTTAACTTTGCCACAGAATTCAAAACTTACTGGCAGGTAGTGGAGGAAGATAAGACAAGCAGGCAACTGGGTTGCATAAGGCTTGTTTCCATAGAAAATGGGCTGAGAAAAAATGCCAAAGCTATACAATTATTTATAGCTATTCATTTATGTAGAGGAGCTGATAATCATACTTACAGGACTCAAGATAGACATATATCCTAGCATTATGAAAGCACAGTGAATTAACCAGATTTTACAGAATTAACTAAAGCTCAAGCATAAGTTAATGACAACTTCAATCTCTTTATCCTTGTTTATTTAAGCTATAGAAAGCAAAACATTTTAGTGGATTCACAAAGTAAAAACTTTGGCTAGCAAAAATAGTCAAATGCATATGCATTTTAAAAGGGCCAGAAGACTATAGTCCTGTAAGGTATTACTTCACTCTTCAAAGTGAACACACTCTCATATTCTTTAACCAATTTATAATCACTGATAAAAATCCCACTGCAAAACTTATTTAAACTATTCTAATAGGATTTTCTCTAGCTCATTAAAATTACACTTTTACAGTCTTCAAGAATAGGGCTAACAATTAATTCAAAACCTTCTTAGCAGCATCACCTGCTTCCAAAGGATTAGAGTTCAGGAATGAATGTGTCATGCCGTCCAGTCAGAACCACACAAAAAGCAACAGCTTCTCCTCCATGTGAAGGTAAGAGCCTTCCTACTACAATAAGTCAGAGCTGCTGACTTTCAGCGCTACCCAGATTTAGCCTCTGAAAATATATGCAAGCTTGGATCACAAAATTCACCTCTTACAATTTGATTGCCACTACCTGGTCTGTAGAATTGAGCATTATGTATGGATATGAACTGAATTTCTAGTGGCTTTTATTTATTTATTTTTTAAAGAATTTGACCTTTTGCAATAGGCCTAGCTTAAAACTTAAGAAAAAGTAAAATAATAACAGGATTAAGAGGCAAATAACCTGGCATAAATTTCTGCTCTCTCATCAATCCCTGTGTAGAAGCTAAGGCAGATAGATACCAGAGTTTATATGATATTGCATAGCCTGAAGAGAATTTGTGTGTCTAGTACGAAGCAGTGACTTCTTTGTTGCCCTAGTAACCAAAGAAGAATACAGCTTAATGTCCTTCAAGCTAATAAAACTATCCTACAATGCTTATAAGAAGACTTTGCAAAAAATACTCTGTTGAGACAGATTTTCCTCACAACAGTACAATTAGGTTACAACTCTGGGTATTTTTCAGAAGATAGACTATTTTACAGAAACTCTAAGGGATTGAATACGCTGGTATAGCGAACCAGTTTAGGAGAAAATAGTGCAAGTTCTATCATTTTCTCTACTTCACAAGTGGTATTATGACTTCATAACCTTTTGACTATAGTCAAGCTCTCCTTATCAAAATGAAATTTGTCACCAACAAAGAAAAAAAACACTTGAATCCAAAAGCCTTGACTAGTGTTATTAGCAGATGCTCTGAAAGCCTCTTCAGTCCTGCTGAGTTTCTACCAGAACACTTGATTCCTAACCTAGGAAAAAATCCAGCATTCTGCCATGACTTCAGAAAGTTGGTGGCCCTTATCTTACAGAATAATTTATCCAATTACCATAAGCCTGGTTTAAATAATTGGAATCTTTGAATCAACAGAGCACCAAGAAGGTTTTCTTGTCCACAGTTTTCAGAAGTGACCTCCCACAACTCAACTTTGTAACTCTACAAATTTCATTCAAAGAGAGCCCATCAGCTAGTTAAGTGAAACCGTTTCCGTATCTAAACATGAATATACAAAAATAAGAGCTTCCAAAGTCATATTGTTTTGTTGTTGTTTTGTTATGTATGCTTTTCTAAAAAAATAAGTTTTGGTTCCTTTTCAAGTATAAAATACTGCCTCCCAACACACTATCTCTATGTGGTGAATATAAAGTGTGATTTACTGATAACCTCTCTTCTATGTTGAGCATAAACTTCAGAAATAATTTTTTTAGGAACATTTTTCATTCTTCCTACAATAAGACAGGTACCAATTACAGGAAAAAAACAACAGTCTACTTCATTCTAAATCAGTGTCCTGAATATACTGGAAAACTTGAAACTAAAGTTTACCCATTCTAGTATCCAGAACTTCCTCATAAAATGACATCAGCTATAGGGTATCTACTATGTAAACCAGTAAAATCTAAACATTTTATTCTTCCTTAACATGTGTGTATGTATATCTCAAATCTAATATTTGAGTAACAATTAAAATGAAGCCAGCCAGAATGAAGAGCTCAGATATAGTCATCATCTCAGATGTTAAGCTATTTATATTTTAACTACTGTATAAATGTGAATTTCTTTGGGTCTACTCTAGGTTAAAAGCAGCTCTCTTTTCCCAGAAGAGTTTTACCAACCTGTCCAACAGCCATTTCATTGTCTATGAAGACACTGTGGCACTTAATCACCTTGAAGATCATTTTATCTCACACACGTTAATCCTATGGGCTATTAGGCCATGGCTGCACCAGCAAGGTTAGCTTCCAGGACTCTGCCACCACGCAGCTGCCCACACCACTGCATCTCTGGGGCTTTAGGCACCTGGCTCCTTTGGCCAGTGCCAAAGCTATGTCAGCAGCAGAGCGGGTGCACCAGGGTCAGGGCCCAAGGCTCCCGGCTGGCAGCATCCCTAGGGCACTGGAACGCCTCTGCGCTGGCATTTTGCCAGTGGCTGTAGGCTGGCTGACGGCCTGTGTCACCCAAAGAGATGGTTACTCAGCTGAACTGACGAAAAGAATGGGCTTTGCTAGCTGACAGAAACAGCAACGCGTGCATGCGTGTGTGAGAGAGGGAGGGAGAGAGAAAAAGAATGAAAACATTCACAACAAGAGGCTACGTCTCTTACTGACATGTGTTTTTCAGAGAGAGAAAAATCAAACAAGCCAGGCCTATCTAAATACTTTCTTAAAATGCTGTGAATTCCCACATGGACACCAATTTTAATATTGCTTAAATTACGTAGGAAAAACAATGTGGCTTTACATTTGTTTAACCAAACTTGTTCAGAAAGTAACTTCGTGAGAAAATTTTCATATGTGGACAAAGCCTATTTTAAGCTCTCTGAATAGAAGATGGCTGCAGAACCTGGTGAAATCCACATTTTGTTTTTTGTCCTGGCTCCTGACCCCACAGACTGGAACATTGAAAAACCTTTCTGCACATATTTATGTATGTACGTACATTTAGCTGTCTCTCTGAGTAAACTTACTTTTAAAGGTAGGTAACAGTTTGTGAAAGATGCTAAACTATAACATACTTTGGTTTATTCTGCGAAACAAAATACTATCCCAATATTTAAGTGTCTGTTTGTCACAGTCTAGGTACAGAAAGGATGATAATTTGTATACTCAACCTTCAAAACCTATAGTAATAATGGTAAGAAAAATTTGAGAAAGTTGGATTTCTTTTAAGAAAGCGCCTATATTTAAAGGTACCACACACCCTAGTGTCCATTACACCTTCTTCATTGAATCACTAATTGGTAACTAGAATTTCCTGAAAATAGTCCACTAATTATTTTTTCCACATTAAGTTGTCCTATGCAGAAAGGCCATTTCAATTAATATGAAGGTGTGTGCGGGGGTGTGAAGCCCAGACTGTTCCCAGTCCTTTTAATCTAACCACATTTCTTGCTGACAGACAGAAAGTCTTTCAAAGGAAGGCATTTTGATCCTCTCTGGGAGAAGAATGTAGACTTCAATTACCAGTCCAATTATCCCAGCTAGGAAGGCAATACAATTGCTTAATTTTAGAGTAATAAGGACTTTCAAGGTGTGCCATCTCAGCTTTCATCCAAGACTGAGCTTTCCATTGTCCCTCTCTGGCAGATGAAGCTACCACGATGGCAGTCACTATTTCTGAATAAAAACCATCTGGAGGAGAATTCAGCATACGCTAAGTTCAGTGATTTCACACCTTTAGGTGATTTGTTTTCTTTCTTGAATGTGCTCATCTCAATTTAAATAGGATGCTTTTTTTGTATATATTAGCCAAATACAGTTTACCAGAGTTAGAACAAGATAAAGAAAAAAAGCAATATCCTGTAATAAACAGTAAATCATATTGAATGACCAAGTTCTTGAGAATTCAAGGAGAGAAAACAGAGCAAACTTTTTTTTTTTAAATCTTATTCGCTTTCCTATGTTGAGTCTACAAGGTAGCAATTCTTCCCAAAGGTGACAACTTTGTAACCACAGTTTTTTTCTCATCCTGTTGGTGTCAGGTCTAGGGATACACCAGTAGACCCTGCAATACATGTTATACACACCACCCTCCTTCCCCCTTCCTTATGTTCCGGAACAACCTGGACCTTTTCAATTCAAGTAACCTGACCCTAGCTTTCCATATATTTCATTTCCCTTTTCAGAACACAGTTACATTGTAAACTTTGGCAGGTAAAAACTAAATTATGTGGATTTGTTTAATTAAAGAGTTACAAAAGTAGCAAGAGGAAGCAGCCATGAGAAACCACCTTTCCATAATCAGATCAGACTACCATGATGCTTATCTTTAGCTTCTTGTGATATAATTTTTAGACAGATAATGGTATTTTGAACACATCCGCTACAGTTTAGTAGTACAACTGAGGGTTCATATTGTCTGCAAGTGCCACTCACTTCCTTCCCTTGAGAAAGGGCCCTGCTTGCAGTTAAACATTCACATCATGTGTGCTGTCTATAAACTGTTACAGCAGCCCAGCAGCTGAATTATGGGCAATTACAAATATAACTGACAGCGTAAATCAAAAAAGATGGAAATAACAGTAGCTCCAGTCCATCAGAATGCTGTCCAAGGGACTGCATTTGCTCACTATGGTTCCTGAAAACCACCCTCACATAGATGAGGAGTAAATCCAGCAGTCCTCCAATTACATGGTCAGGGCAGAATCTGAGGCACAGGGCCTGGTGGTAGCAGGACTATTTCCACAATAACACCAGACCTTTAAGTAAAAACTGGTACTCAGAGTGGTAATAGGAAAAGCACTCCTTGCCAACAATTGCTGACAAATTCATCTGTTGGGTAGCAAGTATCTGACTTTGGTTGCTATGAAATCTGGTTACAGAGAGCACTAGAAATAAAAGGGTTACAAGAGGTTTGACTGAAAACCGCTAGATGGTAAACAGACTCATCAGAAATTTGCAGCAGCTACATAATAAGACAGTGATACTTTGCTAAGTAACAGGGGTTACACAATCCCAGATGGAACAACTATAATGTATATAGTGGTGGGCTAGAGGCAAGACCATTAGAAGATATCCATTCACACAGTCCAGGCAAAATTATCATCTAATCCATAATGTTATCTTTAAAGGCAACAGAGGATTCTTCAAACCTAATCCCATCAAAACATAGCCACTCATTCACCACATCAACATGCAGCCTAGCTTCTCCACAATTTTAATCAAATTTGGGAATATTTGGACTGAGTGAAATTCCAGAAGGTGCTGTCATGCCTAGATTTTCTAGAACATCATTGAGGATCAAGGAGCAGAAGGCTATTGATTTTCTCACGTGGCCAACCTGTAACAACTGCTGGAGAAGCAGATGATATGAAGATAGCCTGCTGAGCATCTGCAGCTTATAATGTTAAGTGAGGCTGCAGACATCCAAACTAGGGGAAACACAGAAGAGACGCCTATGAAGACTAATTAATCAAGTTCCTTCACATTCGATATTTAACATTAAAACTCTATGGAGCCTGAGCAGGCTATCTTGATATCATCTGCTTCTCCAGTTTCTTCCTAGGGAAGAGACTATCATCCCTCAGACAATTATTTGTATGAGGGTGGCCACCTAAGCAGATTCTACTCCAAATATAATACTATAATCAGCAATATAATATAACCTGTGCATGGAACTTTTTTTTAGAGAAGGACGACATCTGAAGTACAAGAATTATCAAGCTCATGCTGTGGATGATATGATCAAGTCTGTGGTCTACTCAATATTCTGTACTAACAAGATACATACAAAGGCATTCAGAAATTCACTGCTCAAAACATAAGGAATGAAACTGATATAAAAAGCAGGAGGTAAAGAGAGGAAAACACTCTGATGGTGAATATTTCTGGGCCCGAATGCAAAACTGAGGTAGATAAATACACTGGGATTACAGAAGAATTTAGGGAGGCATGTCCAAGAGACTGCTCAACAAAATTTCTGCCTACTCACCTAATTTCTTGACAGGCCGCATACATCTAAAGTTTTTGTCAAAACAAGGTAGCTGCCTGAAGGCCTACAGCTGTGCAAGCCTAGCTGAGCCATATATTGGAGCCACAATAGGGTCACACACCTAAGCTCTCTTGGGATTTATAGATGAGGCATGCAAGCAGCCAAGTGCCATGAGAGGTCTAATTCACTAAACATTCCTCTGTGAATCTAGGAACACGCCAATAGTGAGATACTCAACAAAAACACAACAGATATCACCTCCACAGAAAGCCATGGGAATAAAAGCAAGTAGTGGCAATGCCGTTTCTCACATCTAATGTAGCAGTACAGCGATTACAGCACTGATCAAGGAGGTGAAAAACCTGCACCATACACCTTTAGTCACAGGAGTTTCACATCTGCTTTTCCCAGAAGACTGCTCTAACCACTAAGCTACAAGGGAGGTTGAGAAAATACTCTTCAATCTTCCTGTTGAAGATGTGCCACTATGAAGGCAAATTCACAAATCTTGAGGGAATAACGACAACAGAAAAAGATCAAGTGCACAAGCTGAAGAAAGATACTAGGGACTGAAACCCAGGGATTTCTCAGGGCTGCTTATTCACTTTAGATTAAGAAGTCACTATAAAAATGCAAAACTGTCAAGCAGTCAAGTTGACTGCTTCGGTGATTATCTTCGGCCCTCCAAATTATTTTTCAAAATGCAATTGAATTCCTGAAGTTAAAAAGACCACAAGCAGTCACCAGAAAACTCCCCTAGTCCAGGTGACCACAATATTTCAGAAAAGGTCAGTTGTTGGTCCATGATGACATAGGGGCTTCCATTTTTCTCCCATTCTTTTAGAATTTAAGTGTTTTGATCAGAGAAATGGCCTGCCTCTCAAGAGGAGAGATGCTACATAAATAAGGAGATAGGTCAAGTGGTTTGCTGCAACAGGACTACACACCTCAGAGCAAAGCAGATTCCTAAAGAACTGACACAGAAAAGAAGCACTAAGCTATTTTGCAAGACCTATTTGTCATTTATTTCTCAACAAAATGCAAGAAGAGAGAAGACTGACACTGGGGAAAAAAAAACCAAAACCCAACCAACCAAACAAAAAACACCCCCAAACCCAAAGACAACGCATCTCCTCCAGTGCATTGCATGTTCAGAAGATCATGCCAGGATTCCTTGCATCCATTCTGCTTCGGACAGCATCCTGCATACTTGGTACGAAACCAAAACCAACCTCTCCTACCTCCCAAACCCCACTGTATACCAAGGAGGTTATCTGTTAAAGAACACGAGCAAATCAAACAGATTTAAGTGGTACTACATTGACCTCCCCACACCACTCCTCTCCCCAAATCTAACAGCAGACCCAAACAGGCAAAAGCAATGGGAGAATTCATTCCAAATTACTGCTTGGATTTCAATTGTGGACTGCAGTGTTAACCCCGCAGAAGGTGACTCATGCTTCTCTCTTCCAGGCATTGTAGGGAGTAACCTGCATGTCAGCTACCAAGAATCTAACTGCTTGTGAGACTAGCAGAGCAGATGCCACTTTTGAGCAGTGAGATGGAGAGCCTGGATTTGATCGGAGACTGAGAAGCACTCAGACAAGTTAGATTTTTTTTTTGGGGGGGGAGACGGGGAGGAGACGGGGAGTGGAGGTGGGTATGAAAGGCATCTGATAAAATGCTCCAGAAAAAATAGTTCAAGGTGATTATCTTCGGCCCTCCAAATTATTTTTCAAAATGCAGTTGAATTCCTGAAGTTAAAAAGACCACAAAAACACACAAAAATATCATTT
Organism: Himantopus leucocephalus; assembly: GCA_003993805.1. Lineage (NCBI taxonomy): Eukaryota > Metazoa > Chordata > Aves > Charadriiformes > Recurvirostridae > Himantopus > Himantopus leucocephalus. The sequence goes on along the minus strand of RSEF01000001.1, from coordinate 168,902,462 downwards.
GGCTGGTTTTCAGCAGAATTATTACAGCAGAAGAGGGGCAAATTTTGAACATGGAGATAGAAGATTACTACTAAAAAACCCTTTACATCATCAAGTCCTTTGGGCAGTAGAAAGTAATCCACAGACTGAAAACATACCTTCTTAAAAACAATTTACAAATAGCAGTATACAAATAAGGACTGCTGTCATGTAGTTCAAAAAATACACACGTTCAGGATTCTGCATCATGACCGAGCGCAATTAAATACAATGCTGGGTGAAAAAAAAAAAAAAAACAACCAGATTTTTCCCCCCCCACTGATCTATAACTTTTGGGGAAAATGGTCTAAAACCCAAACATTTCATATTCATTGTTTTGTTCTGACAAAAACCACGAGCTTCTAAAATTTCAAAATTAAATTAAAAACATGGTAAGGAAATGTCAAAGGAAAAGCAGTTCTTGAGGAAAGACTTAATTTATGCATTTCTAGATAGGTCTTATAAGGTTCGTGGCTTTTTCAAAAGAAAAAAGCCTTCCAATTATGTGCACATTTATAAAATGTTTCAAGAAAGATTTTGTACAGTAGTTAAAAATATGTTACAGCAATGTGGGAAACTGCAACCAGATCTAATCAGATAAAGTAGGTTGATTGGTCCTGGCTTATCCTCTATACTGTATAACGTATTAGGAGTAAGAGGGCAAACAGTACAAACATTCTCCTACCAAAACTTGCTCATCACAGCAAGGGCACGTATAGCCCAGAGGCAATCTACGTGGCTATTTCTTGAAAGCATCTTTTCTTGCAACTAATCAGAAATCCAGGACCAAAGCTCTTCTTCACAACATTCAGAGCACTTCAAGTTCAGTGCTCTTATCCGATTCATTTCCAGTTCAAATTAAATTGTAGTTGAGTTCCTACTCACATGGGAATCTCAAACAGTACTAATCTTTTAGTGAAGGTGGCTACCTGTTAACCAGAACAATAATGGGAAGTCACCAAACCATTCTGTAACATGTTATATTATATTTTACCTCAGACCACTACCCTAAGCTATGATATTCTAATATTTTAAAATGGTTTAATGTCTGCCTCATTACCCTAACTTTTTGCAGAAGATAATAACAATATTTTAAAAGACGTTAAAGCTCTATCTACATGACGCAAGCGATGTTTCAAAACAAGCTAATCAACTCTAAAAACACTTACTCCCTTTTTTTTCTGTCCTTTACCTGATCTTTCACATAGTCTAGGCCTAATCAAGACAAGAATTAAAATATTGTCACCATTGCATTTTTAAAGAGTACAGCACTAACTAATTGAGCTAGCCCCATGACATTAACGTTGAGAAAGGATAACGTGCCCATATCGCACCTTTAATTCTCTTGTCTAGACTAGGATTTAAGACAACACAGCTGCTAAAATGCAACCCATTGACAAAGAAACTGTTCGAGTTGCACTCATCATTGTATACTGTACCTAGACTATACTGTTTGCCTTAGTGCAGCAAAAACTAAATACTAATCCTGTATTGGTAACCTCTGGGGGGGAAAAAAAAAGCAGACCATCAGGAAGCTAATGAATAAAAGAATATGAAGAAGCAGATACCTATAGTTCTTGTTACCTTAACAATCACGTAAATCTTTGTACAAGTCACTACATGCCAGGATAATTTAGCACTGCAGTCCCAATTGCTTCCCTATTCTCTCTTAAAACGTTATCACCACATACCACCTACACAATTTACAAGGAAAAAAAAAAAAAAAAAAAAAATGTTTGAGCAACACTTGTAATATTTCAGAAATGAAATAACCAGTAACCCCAGATTTGTTCTTAGGTGCAAAAATTAGAAATCTGACACTGAATTATTACGGAGAAAAATAGAAAAAGAGTGGATTTAATGATTTTTGGTAGAGCCACCCACTCAGACATTTCAAATTTTATTCATCTAAAAAACCTTCAATTGCCAAAGAATGTCTATTTTTGAAATTTCAGTCCAAAAAGTATGCCTGCTAACATAAGAGTTTTAACTAAACATACTGCTACCCAGAATGTTTTATGTATGACCAAACAACAAAATTTGTTTCTATCCACACACTATCTCACTGAAGAGTAGAGAATCGTGGTTATTTTGAAAGAAAAGATGCAAGTTACTGCCAACTGTGTTGGCTATAAAAAACAGTATTTAAAGAATTATTGTCCTTTAGGCAAAACAGAAATTCTAATGAGCAATGATTTTTTTTTTTGACAAAATTTTCCAAATATTCATTGCAAAAACTATGTCAAAACAGCTTAATGAATAGTAAGATAGAAAACATTCAACCCCAAGCATTAATGCTATATTATTGTACTGAACTATGAAAGCCATTAAAGTCACTGTTATGTTTGGTCTTTAACACATTAAATAGCATTTTTATAACACAGACACAATCAAGCAACATTGCACAACTGAAAACAAATTTAAGAAGTTTTGCCACATACTATTCTACCATTTGACAATTGTAGCTATCCATATTTATTCACACACCTCTACAACAACATGAGCTACAGCAGCAATTAAGACCTGAGAAGATGATGCTAAGCGATACAGGCATAAAAAAAAAAATTATGCTATACGCTAAACTAGCACAATCTAAACTAAACATGCATACAAAAGGAGCTTGCCTACCTGGCTTTTTCAATAAAAGTCCAAAGAACACCTAAAAAAGCAGGAGGGGATAAAAAGGTTTATTTTCAGTACCCACATAGGGAAGCTATCATGTCACTTTACCTTACAAAGAAAAATAAATAAAACTTGGAAAGTAATACCTATACAATTAGGTGGGGAAGGGGGGAAAGCAGCCAAAAAAAAACCCATTAGAAGACTCTGGTTATAATCATTGTCTCAAATTTTCATGGTTTCCACAGAAAGTAACTTAAAGTAGCATGAATATTCAATTCAGCAGGCTGCCCAGGGAAGTGGTGGAGTTGCCACCCCTGGAGGTATTTAAAAGACGAGTAGGCATGGTGCTGAGGGTCATGGTCTAGTGATGGTTTTGGCAGTGTTAGGTTGATGGTTGGACTTTATGATCTTGAAGGTCCCTTCCAACCTAGATTGGATTGATTCTATGATTCTAATATTTCAGATTATCAAGAAAGTGGGGATGGGGAGGAAAGTCAAGAGAACTCTGCAAGTATGGAATTTAATTCAAAAGCTTCTACAGGAAAACATTAAAGGTAATGTGTTCCAAAGATGCATAAGCACCTTGAAATATCCAAGTTTAAGACTAAGCCAAGCAACTTTAAAATAATCTTCTATAGCTTAAAATTACACACTGTCAGAAACATTTTTAGAGAACTGTCTATGTATGAATTCCCCAGTTAAATCAAGAAACATATAATTTTGTCTGACAGAATTAGTTCATTAATTTCAAATTAAAACAAAGGTAGATTCACTAAAAAAAAAATAATCTAAACTCTATAGAGCCAGAAAGAAGTGTTGTACAGTTATTTTAAAAGCACGAGAGCACAAGGAGAAACTAAAAATCTGAGTTTAAAATTAAATAAATTTTACAGTAATGTCCTGTACCCTGCAAACCTGTACTGTTTCTATTATAGACACTTTCTAGGGGACTGTCTATATATCAGTTCCCCAATTAGACACACGAGATGGCCATACAGCTGAAGGCTCTGATGTTATAATGTCATATACAGGGTCAATTTGATACGACTGACTACTTGTGTTTACCAGTTTTTTATATCTCTACAGATGCTTAAATTATTTGCATTTTCTTCTTGTAAATCGATAAGGTTCTCACATGAGAAATAGCTACCCATACGTGTCCCTTAAAAAAAAAAAAAGGCCAGTATAGCTCATCTGTTGTACTTAAATATTGAACACAATGACTGATGTCTGCACCATGTCAGACTCCTGTTCAAGTTCTTACATTTTCTTAGAAATATGTACAAGTGTTTGATGAGATTTAAAATCCATTAATCTGTTCTTGCAATAAAGTGCTAAGTTTCATCTGATGAGTGCACAAGAGTGGCTGGCAGCTTGGCCAAGGGGCGGGGTGGGGTGGGGGGGTGAAGCTAAAAAAAGATTTCAGTATTTCTGTTCCTATTTCTAACATCTCTAGACATCTTGCTAGCACCTACGAAACTCCCTTGACATTTGTCAACCTTTTGCATACAGTATTTCAGAAGGAATTGTATTTTCCAAGTTTCACTTCCAAACACTTGGGTATTTCTTCCTGGAAGGTTGGAGCCACTTTTGTGGTTGAATGTGTTGTAGCAGTGTTTAGGAAGAATTCTCTAAATAGTTCTCAAAATTAGAAAAATATTTCTTACAATTAAAAAAAAAAAAAGAGATGAGAAATACATAGAATTTCAGAAAACTGGTAAATTCAACCTTGCTTAAAGAGTATTATTACAGTGAAGAGCTAAAAAACAAACTAAACTATTTTATGTCCTCAAAACTCTGTATTTACTGACAGTCATGTGTATGATCATATTATCTAGTTTTCATGAGGATCTGGACCCCAGTGTGCTAAATGGTCTTTGAATAATAACCATACTTAGTTTTCATAGTACTTGGAAAGCAACATTTTCAAACAGGACATTTGAGCAATTTGTAATTTCAAGTATATTTTTTTTCAGACTTAATCACCATTAAGTCACTAAATACATCAATTATCATTGACTCAAGATGCTGATTTCACAATTAATAAATTTCAATAATTACATCTCTTGTATGTTTTAAATTACCACACAGAAACCCTAGACTGGGAGGCAGACTTTCATCCTGATGATAAATCCCACCACAAAGAACATTCACAACTCAGAGACATGTTTCTGTAATATTTCATAGCAATACACCTATATCATTTAGTCTGCATTTTCAGCCAGTCTAAATTAATAAATTTTCTGGTCTTTAATTCCTAAAGAAAAAGCAATAGATTAATGAAAAGTTTTTTCAGTACTTGAAATAAAACATTTCTCAAAATTTCTGTGCTTTAGTTTTCTGCTTGAATAGAAATAATAATACTTTTCTATTAAAGAAAGGGTTCTACTAAAAATATATATAAAGTCTGTAGGACAGATTGAGAAATTACATTATTGCAGGCTACATAAGCACCTAGAATACATACCCAATGAGGTTTAAACATACCATCATGGGAGAAAAACATTGGGAAAGTCATATCCAAAATTAAAACGCAGTATATGGTAAATACCAGCAGGTTCTCTTCAGAGAGCTTTCTAATCACACAAAAGACAAAACCAAGTGTTAGAAGTTACCTAACTCCTTTCCCCCCCACACACACAAATACGCTGCTTAATCTGTGTACTCGCTAGTTACTTCTAAACCTTGATATCTAACTGGGGTGTACGACTTCCAGTCTGTTTCATTTGACAGCTTCTGTTCCTCCTTCACTGCAGACCTTCACTGACATGGGCCCACTAATCCAGTTTGGCCTCGCTCTCACAAATAACAGGTTTCTCCAGAAAACAGCTCATTCTGAAACTACAGTGAGTTCTATCTGCAGCATAAACAGCAGACAGTTCTTTGCTGCCAAGCCTGCAAATCCATTTCGGAGGGAAAGAATATCCAAGAGTTGTGGCACCTACAAATGCACAGATAACATATTTTGTGTAGTACCTCACCAGGAGGCAGTAAAGCAGCAGTTGATTCCCTTTATCCTTCTCCCATACAGAAAGGAAGGAGTATCCTTCAAAGCTATCACATGAAAAAAACATTATCCCTATATACACTCCATCTTGCCAACAATACAAACCCTAAGCATTTACAAGAATGAGAAGAAACAAGGCTTAATGGACATATTTGGTGCAAGTGGGTTCCAGAAATTGGTACGAGGTCCCTCAAACACTAAGATGATAGGGTCGGAACAATGCATTTCAGATAAGCAGTCACTTGTACAGTGAATAGGAGCTCCCAAACTGTTTACTTAGCTACCATCATCAGCAATAACAACTTCAAACAAGCATGGAGGCACTCTCAAGTGTGAAAGGCTGAGAGAGTTGGGGATGTTCAGCCTGGAGAAGAGAAGGCTCCAGGGGAGACCTTATTGCGGTCTTCCAGTACCTAAAGGGGGCCGTACAGGAAAGCTGGGGAAGGACTTTTTACTAGGGCATATAGTGATAGGATGAGGAGGAATGGCTTTAAATTGGAAGAGGGTAGACTTAGAATAGATATTAGGAAGAAATTTTTCACTCTGAGGGTGGTAAGGCACGGGAACAGGTTGCCCAGAGAAGTTGTTGAGGCCCCATCCCTGGAGGTGTTTAAGGCCAGGCTGGATGGGGCTTTGAGCAACCTGGTCTAGTGGGAGGTGTCCCTGCCTATGGCAGGGGGGTTGGAACTCAATGATCTTCAAGGTCCCTTCCAACCTAAACCATTCTATGATTCTGAGTTCCTAAACCCAGAGATCAACCTTTGGCCTCATTCTGCACAACCCACCACCCTACATTAGGACAATACTGCTCTGTCCTCCTACCTTCCGATTACACTCCTTATCCAGCAAAACAAGACATCCACAGCTTCACTCTCCCAGGGCACATCCCCTTTCATGAATTTCCTGCCCCCCACGTACTGATACTAAAGCACACATTCCAGATAAGTAGGGCTAGTTGCAGGCACTGCAAGAACAGCTGATTGCAGAAGTGATTGTTTTGTACAACACAAGCTACAGCCAAGCCACTCCTTGGGTAGAAACTATTGTAAGATGCAGCATTTGCAGGAAGAACAGCAGCTGTGATTTTGTACCACCAAGATCCTTCATCTAATGCTGGCAGCATTCTGTGCAGTAGAAAACCTGCCCAGAGTACAGCAAGTACTTCTGAAACCTTTTCCTTCTCATTCTGTGACTAGGCAGAGCTGCTGGGGGTGCACCCATCCACTCAGACCTGACAGGGCTCCCTGAATGAAGGTAAAGCACCTTGATTCATTCTTAGAAAGATCTAGACAAAAGTGTTTTATTTACTTTGAAAAGAAGAATATGGTTTACATTTAAACCATTTCCCAGGGAAGAACTTTAATTACCTGTTTAAAAGCTATGGAGGCATTCTCCACTCTTGATAAAGCCGTGCACCATGACTGAAAGGGATGCAAGGTTCCCACACTACATAGTACACAGGGAAGCTTGACTTTACAGTTTTGCCATTAGGACACTTCTCTGCAAACTGGGAGACCTGGATTTCAGTCCTGTTTCTAAGCCTATTCATGTATTTTTTAATATTAATTAGCCAGTTAATGAGAACAGAAACTATACTGGCAAGAGTGATCTCAACCTCTTCTAGTCACTAAGCTTCTAAGAGTTAACCACTATGAGTTAAGTAAAGGTCCACTTCTTTCCTCTCTTTCATTCACGAACATGTCATTCATTCCTATAAAGTAACTCAACTTCACCAGCTGGAGTGAGGGACTCCCGTAGCTTAGTTTGACCTGGTATGTGGTGAGGTTAGAACAGGGAAGCAGAAGACTCAAGCGTGCATCTCCTAACCCGAAGAGGGAATTTCACACGGCTTTTCTACTTCTTGGGAGAGTAATTAAAATTACTCTCTAATTATGTAGTAACATAAGGACTCTTCCATTTGAAAAAAAAAAAAAATAGCAAGGACAATGTGTAAAATGCTGAGATACCCACCAGTTAGAGACCTGGCCAATTGGTTTTCAGGTACAATGAAAGTTCAAAGATTTTTAGATCAGTTTTTTATAAATATAACCATATTGTTGTCATTTTCAGGTACATCTCATCCAAAATCCCTAAGTAAACAGTACTATGATTATTTGTCTCTCAACGTGGATTAAATGCACATTAAATGTGCAACTGTAAATTATAATTCAGAAGTCCTTGTAGAGATACATATTATATCTGTAAATATGCATTCTTCCAGTTTAACTGGTAAAAAGGATGCAGGCTTAAGTCAACAGCACATTAGGTCTTATACTGCCTGCAAACTTAAGTCAAGTTCCAAAACACAACAACAACAACAACAAAACCCACAATATAAGATGAGTGAAGTTGATAAGGAAAGACCTGGTACACTTGCTGAAACTACATCTTTTTAATATTGCAAGTCAACAGCATATCCCTTTCAACTACATCTCAAAGTTTCCAGGACTTGCTAAATTTTTCAGGATTCCAGCCGCTTTTAGATTACTTTGCATAAGTGAAATTTAGGATTAAAACATTGCTCATACGTCTTTCACAAAGCACCTAACCAAAAGCCAAAAGTTGAAGTCCTGCAGTAAAAGAGATGGCAGAAGAAAAATAAGAGCAGCATTTAGACCCATTCTGAGCAGTGCTGAGTCAATGTAACTATGGAAGTACAAGTTGCTTCTTATTCTGCTTCACCTATCTACAGCTTGTCAGCTGGGGTCTGAATGCACACACTCCATTGCAGGGCACAATGCAAGCTGCAAAAGCCACATCTAGGCATTCAGAGAGTAAATGAATTTATATCACTGATTAAACACTGGAAAAAACAAAAGCATTTATTACTGAATAAAGTCTACTCTAACTACTTAAAGAAAAAATGTTCTTCTATAAGGTATGTGTGAACGATAACGATCGCAAGGATACGGAAAATGCATTTTCCGTAATAGATTCAAAATAACTTCATTACGCTGGTCTTTAGAAATCCCCAGTGAAAGAGTTAGGACACACATTAAGAAACACCTACTATACGAAAGTTGCAAGCCTCCAAAAATATCAACGCTTTGTCTCCTCCCTCCCCTTTCCCCTACTCACCCTCCTCCCCAGTTTCAAAATACATCTTCCCCAGGCCTTGGGTCTGGAATGGTAGTTTCTGTGAACAAACCATACCCGACCATATGATTAGGTATTATCACCTTTTATGCTCTGCTCTACATTAAGATGCAAATCCAACAGCTGTGGTCCAACTAAGTTATTTACAAGGGTTTCCCTTTCAGACGTCCAAGCCAAAGCTACAACCCGTTCTGCGACATAATTACAACCTCTCTCCACGGGCAATAACAGATTTTGGTCTGCGATGATCTGACCAGCGGCATTTTCTCATCCGCACTATGGTTCAAACGGTTGCTATGATTTCAAATGGTGCCATCTACCTTTATTTTAGCACGACTGGCTGCATTTCAACTGCTGACATCTAATTGATTGACGCGTATCTAAACAACATAGTGGTTATAAAAACAAACTGGCAGTATGCACTGGTGTTTCACCACTGTGGATTCACTCGTAATAGAGTGGCTGGCAACGCAACCGTGGGAAATTTAAGAGAAACACCAGCACGCAGAAGGCCCAACGCTCCCAGCCGTCATCTCTTTATCAAGGAAGAGGTTTTGCATTCTGCACTTTTCAGAGGAGTGGGAAGTTCACGGAAACACCTATGCAGGTATCCGAAAAGGCAGATCTCTCCCAGCCTTCGAAGGTATGCGTGCTGCACGAAAACACCCGGGCGCTTCCCTTGCACATCAGCTATGGCACCTCCACTAAGAAAGTACACCCGAGGGCCCACCCGATACGACACTAGGGGAACTGTTTTTTTCGTGTGTCCCCCCCCCCGCCCCCGGTTACAGCCGTGGCACGGAGTGCCGCCCGCCCCCCTGTGCCCGGCCTGTCTGCCATATTTCACGCAGCATCACCCCCAACTTACCGCGTCGTAAACGCATACGGGGGGGGAGGAGGAGGAGGAGGAGGGCGAACAGCGGAGCCCGCCGGAGCCCCCTGCCCCCGCTCCGCCACCCCTGCGGCTGCGGCCGCCCACCCCCCCCCCCCCCCNCCCCCCCCCCCCCCCCCGGCCCGCGGGGGAGCCCGCGGCTGCGGGCGAGGCACCGGCGGGGGCCACCGGGGAAGGAGGGAGGGAGGCGGGTGAGGGGAGGAAGCCGCGGGGCAGGCACCTGAGCGGGGCGGCGGGCAGGGCGTGGGCAGCCCCCGGGCCGCAGATCCGGGCACTGCGGGGCGGCCCGGCCCGGCGCGGGGGAGGAGGGGACGGAGGGTTGGGGGGACGGGGGCGGGGGGGGCCGGGGGGCGGCAGGCCCCGGCGGGCCGGGCCGCAGGTGGGCGTCGGGCGCGGCCGTCGGAGGAGCGGCCGCCGGGCAAGTCACCTCTTGACGCGGATGATCTGGTCGCGCATGGGTCGGATGTCCTGGAAGCTCTGCTGGTTGACCAGGCTGTAGACGAGGATGAAGCCCTGCCCGTTCTTGATGTAGAGGTCCCGCATGGAGGCGAACTGCTCGGTGCCCGCCGTGTCCAGGATCTCCAGGACGGAGGGGGAGGCGTCCACCTCGATCTCCTTGCGGTAGAAGTCCTCGATGGTGGGGTCGTACTTCTCGATGAAGGTGCCGGTCACGAACTGCACCGTGAGCGCCGACTTCCCCACCCCGCCCGAGCCCAGCACCACCACCTTGTACTCGCGCATCCTCCCGCCGCCGCCAGCGCGGACCGCCCGCCCGACCCGCACCTGCCGACGGCCCCTCCTCACCCCCCCGCCATGGGCCGCCCCGCCCCGCCCTGCCCTGCCCTGCCTTGCCCGCCGCCGCCGCCGCCCCCGCTCCGCGCCCGCCCGGCGGATGCTGCCGGCCGCGGCGGCTCCTGGGCGGCGCTGCCGGCGGCGGGGCCGCGCTCACGGGCTGCGGCGCGGCTGAGGTGGGGCGCCGGCCCCGCCCCCTCCTTCCCCTGTCGCCACGGCAACAGCCAACCGGCCGGCGCGCGGAGGGGCGCTGAGGAGGAAGAAAGAGCGGGGAGGAGGGCGGGCGAGCGACGCCCCGTCACGTGGCACCTCCCCCGTCCCCGTCCGTCCCCCCCCCACCGGAGGGCGCCGGCCAACCGGCGGGCGCGGCGGCCGCACGTGACGCCGACGGCAGCAGCGACGCGGCGGGTGGCGGCGGCGGCCGCCTGTCCCTCGCCCGGCGCTGTCGCCGTGGAGACAGCGGCCCGCCCCCGCCCCCACGAGCCTCTCCTCGGGCCGGCGCCGCCGCACGCGCCGCCCGGCGGGCCAACCGGCGGCCGCGCCGCGGTCACGCGCCGGGCGGGATGAGCCAATGGGAGCGCGGGCTGGGGGCGAGCGGGGTTGGCCGGAAGTGCCTGTCAGGGGCCCGCGGCGGCGGTGCCCGCGGCTCGGTGTCGGGGCAGCTGCGGAGGGGGGGCGGGGGCAGCGCCGCGCTTCCCCCGGGAGCGGCCTGTAGCCCGAGGGGGAGCCGGCGTCGCACCGGGGAGGGTGGGTGGGGTGTAGGGCGGTTGGGTGAGGCGGCGGCCCCTGCGCTGCCCCGTGTCCCGGTAGGTGGGCGGGAGTGGGGGAGGGAGGAGAGGCCTTTGCGAGCCGCCCGAGGGGAAATCCCCGTTGCAGGCTCCCCGGTTCCGCTTCCCGGTGTGCCGGGGGAGGGGGCTCTGGCGTGGTAAGTCCTTGCTGTTTTAAACCTGGCAGTTGTCCGGAGGCTGAGGGTGCCTGCGGAGGGCCCGGGGCCAGCGCGTTAATCCCCACTCGTGGATACAAAAGTAAACGGGATTCGTAAAATCTGACGCACCGATCCTGTGAGCGCCCTCCGAACGCGCTGCCGTCGTCAGGCTGGCCTGCGCTCCCGAGGGACGCCGTGCTGTGATTGTTACTCATGAGTGCCTGCCTCCTCGTCCCCTTCTGATAGAGGCGGCGGGGCGGGAATGATGGTGGTACGGTTTGAGAAAAATACTCCGTATAAACGGGAATGGAAATGGAGGTGATTGGTGAGAAGACAGAAACAGTTTCTCGTGGGAACCAGCATCACTCTGGGAAGATGTTCACATTTGTGTGCCTGTCTTTCTACTGTGAGACAGACTCCATAACCCTTCTTTTTTTTTTNTTTTTTTTTTTTTTTTCCCCCTCAAACGACCTTGGTTGGAATGATTTGATATAGGGAGAAAAGGTTTTTATTTCCATTAGAGGCTTAAGGTTCAGCCAGAGCCGCTAGTCTGCTGTTCAGACGCTTTCCGAAAGCTGTCAGTAAAGGAACTCGCTCCTGGTGTTGTATTTGTTATTGTGATGTTCTTCCCTCTGCATTGTCATGTCTTTATCTTAGGTGAGGCCCGAAGTGTCAGCCTGCTGTCCAGGCAAGTCCAGGTCTGCTTCCGTCTTGGCCTGTTTTCACGTTTTCCAGCCATACTGGAGAATTTTTGAGTGGCAGATGTGTTTCTGCTTTTTGGAGTCCACTTGTCCTCTGAGTCTTTTGGTGAAATGCTTGCCCCGTGCAGTGCTTCAAGCTTTCTAGTGTTTTGCTTGGGCCTTCTGCTGTTGTAGTTTGGCTTTTCCTCTGTGTGTTGTTTGTTGGTGGTGTTTTGTTGTTTTTGTTTCTTGAACTGCAAAGCTTCAAAACAAATGTATCTTAGTAAGATGCCCATAGCTTTGGTCTGTCTAGAAGAAAGATTATTTGCTGGCTTCTCACAATGCCCATGTAGTCAAAAACCACCAAAGCCAAACAAAAGCCCCACACGTCTGTGTAATGTAAATACACTCAATACCAAACAGATACATGGAATTTTTTTACAGGACTGTCAGAATCCATTTGTAAATGTTGTAGAGCCCGGTCAGACTAGTCAGAAATGAGTAACAATTTCAATGAATAATCTCATTTCTGTTAGTGACTTGAGACCTTCAAGCCGTAGAAATGAGCCTACAATAGCATGTACTAGCACAAAATGCAAGACACTGCATGTATGGATTAATAAGTATTTGTTGTATAAATCTGGGAACCCTCCAGCAGAGTGATGGGAAAATACCTGGGTTTATTAGTCAATGATGAAAGGAAGCTACCAATTTAATGTGGTTGTGAAAAAACAAATGTGACTGTGTTGTGCACACAGTCAAGCTTCTGGGTGACTAGTGAGACATTACTGTGTCCAGTTCTGATAAACTGTGTCCGGGAAAGAGGTACAGAAATACACCCAGCAGTGTTACTGGAAAAGAACAAAGCTTATCTACAACAGTACACTAGGAATATTTGTCTGATTAACCTAGGAAAAGCAAACACGGAGGAGGGTTATGAGTAACTAATAAGCCAGGGTAGAGTCAAGCTCAAGCAAGTAAGCATTTAAGCTAATGAACAATACTGATAGAGGAGCATGGATCTAAACTGATTATAATCTAGATGGCTCTTACTTTGCTATCTCAGAGGACTGAGGGTTTCGCCTTCCGTTAAGAACAGTGGAAGATGAACATGTCGAACAGGCTGTAGAATGCGTTGCACTTCAGAACAGGAAGATGTGCAATCATACAAAATCTATTTTAAGTGATCTGTGTTGAAAGGAGGAGATGTGGGCCTTACTCGTCCCAAGACTGGAGCAATCTCCTGATGTTCAGTACTTCTCAGAAAGAAGCTGTTGACTGTGGGTTCGTGATGAGGATGATGATTAGAGTGAGAAGGCAACGGTTCAGAAAGAGGTAACAGGAATGCTCCCACTGGAAAGATTTATGCCAGGTGTTCAGTCTCACAGATTGCTGAGCTTGATGGGCAGCAAAGCGTTTTTTCACTTAATGATAGTGAGGTGCTGTATGCAGGGACTAGAGAAACATGTACCAAACTGAAATATAGAGGGACAGTATATATATAACATGGAGGATGGAAAAGAAAAGGCAGGATGGTCAACCTGAGGAGGTGCTGGATGCCTTGAATGGATGACCATTCCCAAGGGTGTCAGCCACTTCACTTGTGAAGCTGAACACCTTACTATTGCTCTATTCGTCTAGCCTTCACCCTTGTTTGATTTTGATTCATCTGGGGAAAACGACAACATTGAAAATTCAGCTGATACATGCTGGAGGCTCAGCCCTAAAAACAAATACAGTATCAGTTACGTGGATTTATTTATACTGAGGTGGAGAACATGGGGCTGTTTAGGTGCTGCCAGTCTTTCTTTTATGCACTTTGCTTGTACTTTTGCTATTCTCTACCAAAAAGTGGAGGGGAAAGGGAAAAAAAAAAAGTAAACTGCGGTGGAAGAAAAACTTCCTGCCACAAAAGATTGAACTGGGCAAGGCTTGCCAGGCAAATATCTCAGCCCACAGCATGGTTTCCCAGCGTGACTTCCTTTGCAGCTTCTCACAGGAGACTCAGGAGTCATCTAGTCCCCCTGTGCTGTACAGCTGTGGTTTTGCCATCTTCCTAAGATTTAGAAACTTAAGTTTTATTACTCACTTCTGAAGTCTTTGTCTTTTATCAAACTATCTTACTTCAAACTTCAGCAGCCTGTGGCTACCCGCACTGTCTTATGATAGGCTGGAGTTTCTCAATAAATACTGAATTTTTATCTCATGCAGAAACCAACATACTGTTTCGTAAGTTTTTTACTGTAGGCTCCAACCACATGTTAGGGTATGTGTATGAAAGAGGAACAGGGCCTCTAGCATCTATTTCCATCCCAAAGCCAGGGTTTGCAAATTCTTCAGTAGTAACAGTATCAGTGGGAAGATGTAAACCAGCGCAATATAAAAAATGGGGCGATCCATAGCCCTCCTCCCTCTGAAACCTGATGGTGGTCTCCCGACACTGAAGCACAAGAGAATGTGTGAAATAGAGCCTGTCTGCTTTACAAACTGTTCTAGTGTATATTTGTTTTCCCTCGTCAAGAGCTCTTTTAAGTGCATATTAGTAGAATAACAGTGATTTCCTGTCCTTGCTTACTGTCATGTTTTTACATTCAGGCTGTCAATACAGTTCTGTCATCATGTGGATTGCTTCTAACCGTGTGTCATTACAATATTTTAGGAAGTGTAGCCAGTGTTAAGGATTGAGGTTATGTTTAGTCTATAATACTTTTTGCTAAATTACTTGTCTTAGTAGAACTGTCCATCAAGTTGTTACCAGATCCAGGATGCAACTAACTGGAGTGAAAGGTGACTGACTTTTCTTACCTTGTTCTTAGCGTTTTCAGGTGATCATGCTGTTAATTTCCCTTTCATCCCAGCAGTAATACTGTCCCCTTTTTTTACTGATTGCAAAATTGTAGATGTTTGACATCTTTGTTCATGAAAACAACTAGAGCAGGAACCACCTGAGAGCATGTGTAAAGGCAAAGGAGGTTGGACCTCCTTTGTCCTGTTTGGCAGCAGTTGGTTGGCAGCTCTGATCACGCAAAAGCCTGACCAGTGAGAGCAAGCGCTGTCTCCAGCCTGGTGGAGGGCATGGAGTGGGATTTAACTTACTGCACTGGAAAAGCATGTTACAGAAGCTAGGTTTCATTAACTTCACTGCTTGCAGGCCAGTTTGGGTTTGTTGGGATTTTTTGTTTTGCTCTCAAGCAAATCTAAACGCTTGGTTTTGAAGGTATAGTAGGTGTGCTTTTGTTTTGTAGTGGTGAAGCCTAGTGTGAGCTCTGAGATGGCTTTTGTGTCTGTGTTAAGCCTTACTGAAGTCAGGGGAGCTGTGTGCAAAGATGGGATTGCAGCCTCATTGGCCTCATTGTAAGATCAGAATCAAAATTTGCAGTGATGAATTGCAGTCATCAGTGTCTGCACAAGTTGGGGTTAACAGTTGTCTAAGTGTAGGGAGTTGCCCATGTACCATCTCAGGCTTAGCGCCCTAAGCTGGTAAACTAGAGTGCACGGGGGCTGAAGCTCGGCTAATCCACCGAATGTAGTAAGTAAGCGTGGTGGTGATCAGTATTCCTGTGCTTTAGATCTGGTACCTGATTTTGGGAAGACAACGCACAAAGCTGAGGTGGGCGCTAGGAAATTCTTGGCGAAATTGAGACTTTAGCACTTGGATTACCAGCAATTGAACATGCTGAATGGGGAGATCTCAAACCAGCTGACTGGAAATGTTGTGTAGGCAGCTCTTTTAAATTGCTTATAGCCTTCATTTAAGTGTATTTAGAGTCAGGGAGCCAAAATCTGAAATGGTCTCTTGCTGTGTTAGCTCCCCTACCCTGCCCAGACCCACACCGCCTTTCTCCTTCTTACACCCGTGCTGGTGCTGCCTGCACCTGTGCTGGGCCAGTTCAGCTCACTAAATTTGTAGAAAGCAAATCCAGACTAGAAATGCAAATTGTTTTATAATTGCTAGCTGCCAGGGACCCAGCCATGAAAGAGGAACAGAGTTAATGCCGTCCTCAGCTTGAAACAGTTTAAACCCCCACCTATTGCTTCCCAAGAGACTGTTTTGTGTTGTGAAGGAAAACAAACTAGATTACATTCCAGCAGAACAAGATTCAATTAATGCATTTTACCTTACGACTAGAGAGGACAACTAGTGTGAACGCAATTACTGTGGCTCCACCAATAGCTACTCATTAAGTTGCCGTACCTGCCACTTTCAAATGTGTGCTCCTGTCCCCAGGGTTTAGGGTTTTTTTTTGTTTGTTTGTTTTTTACAGTTTGAAAGAGATGGAGACAATAGGAGTAGGCATACCAAAGACTTCTCTCAATCATAATTTAATTTTCTAACCAGAAAGGAGCATTAAGGCTCCAGTCCCATGGGTTTATTTCAGAGGATGGCCAGTTTGGTAGCTCTGCGAATTGGGACAGCTTTCTGTTGTTATCATCTCATTAATGTTCTTTCCTGACATTACAGATTAACTGTTCAAAGGAAGGGGATCACTCATCGAGGGCTGATGTTTTTTAACCACTTTATGCAGCCAGATAGCCATCCCTGTCACGTAATAAGGTCGTTGTGTTTAATTGAAGATGGTGGTTAAATTTAAAAAGAATGATTGCTCCTGGTCCCTCTCTTTATTAAGAGTGAAAATTTGATCAAACCATTCCCCAAAGCATCAAGAAAGCTAAGTGAAAATATTATGGTTTAGCATGTGACCTGATTTTTACTGTTTTTAGTGGAGTTTTGGTGGACTTCTGCTGATGTATTATGGCATTTCAAAACAAAGTTTTCTTTGCTTCCCATAAAGCAAACAGGAAACCTTGGTGGTGTTATTAATTTTAATGAAAAACTTCCACTGCGTATCTAAGTTTTGCTAGAAATTCTTGTCTGTCAATAAAGTTAAGTTAAATAGCTGTCGTTCAGATGTAGGTTCAAAACAGGGGAAGTCAGCTTCAGGATATAAAAAACCACAGTAAAATAAACTAAAAACAGCTAATTTATTATTCCATTTGACTCTTTCTTTCTCCTTATGATCTTCAAAAATAAATCAATTCAATCGCAAGACTTAAGAGAAAGTGAAGATAATGATAGTCTGTTTTTATTAAGGTACAAAAGTCTTGCAATATCTGTCACAAGTCATGTAGCCATTATTTTCTGAGCCAGACTTGAAAGGAAATAAATTTAACTCTTCCTTTTTAATAACCAGAGTATATGCATCAGGGTCGCGTATTTCACAAGCATTAGGTTTTGTAGGCATCAATAAAAATTTAGTATTATAGTTACAATAATATTTTCTTGTTACATAGTTATTTTGAGCAAAATAGTCAACTGAATTAAATTGTAAGATGCCTTAATTGCTCTGAATTACACTGCAAATTAAAATAAGATTTCCAATACACATTTCTTGTATTTATTTCCTATGTATGTATTTGCTTAAATGGGGCAGCATTTAATCTTCACCTCATGTGTGATCGATTCATAACTTAGATCAGCTCAATTCAGTACGTGTCCTAAAACCGAGTTGGTCATTTTGGTGTATGTCCGAGTAGGTGTATTTGTTGTGGATGTTTCAATTTACATCATCTGTTCTAGGCAGCGAATCTGGTTGCTCTGCAGAGTATCCAAGGCAAACCATGCAAGACCCCTGAAGAGAGGCAGGTTTTAAGGGCAGACCACAGAGAGGTAGGTGTTAAGGGGGCTGGCCACTGCCTGGAGACATGAGATCCCCTGAAAAAGACTCAGCAGCCAATTTGTCAGCAAATGCCGACCCCATCTCCATATGCAAATAGATGGACGTGTGTGCCCAGCTCGTGCGTGCACCCACGCTCCATCCCTCAGTGAATGCGCAGCTGCAGATAGGAGGTAGTTTGGGGATATGAGTGTGGGGAGGCAGGTCTCACCTGTAGAGTAACTTGCCTCTTTCTACCTGAAGGTCTTCCGGAGTTCCCACTTCTGGGAGTTTGTTGAGCCCAGCCTCTAATTAGCGGAGCAGGAAGTTTTAACTAAATGCTTCGGAATCATGAGTTTTACATGTGATCTTTATCAACATAGGAGTTGCTAACTGCTGGTCTTCAAAGATAAACACTAAAGGCCTGAAAATCATGAGGGTTTGCGTCCCAGCACCGGCTATTGGATTTGCCTTCTAGTCTTTAAATATTATTGCTTCTTTTCACTGGTTCCTCGTATATTAAATGTTAGGGTTTTTTTTTTAACAGAAGCCAGGAGTCTCATTTCTTGATTCCCATAGCTGGTGCTTTAAGCAGACCCAATATCATGAATTTGTGATAAAATTGGAAGTTTTGGCAACCATGACTGTGGATGGAGTAAAACTAGCTCAGTAATCACTCTGAGCCTGGAGAAAAGATTCATGCAAGGAAAAACCAAAAGGGAATTGAGTTTGTGAGGTGTATGAAGCTCTCATACTCTTAGGTCTTCAGTGCTGTACGTGAAATGCAACCCTGTGACTACTGCTTTCTAGCAAACTTTCAGAGCTGTGTTTTTGTGGGAGGCCTATCCTACAAGTGCGAGATATGGTTGCATGTGCAGCTTTTGCTTTACCTATTAAACTGTCTTTATTTCAACCCATGAGTTTTTTGTCACTTTCACTCTTCTGATTCTCTCTCCCATCCCAAACAGGGGGGTGAGCGAGCGGCTGTGTGGTTCTAGCTGCTGGCTGGGGTTAAACCGTAACACATGGGCAACACTGTCTAGACCTCTGATCAAATTTGCATCTTCCCTGGAGTTTTTTCTGACTAGAGCATCCTTTTCCTGAAGCAGAGCATCTCAGACTGGACACGGTACTTCAGCTGAGGCCTACCCAGAGCTGAGTTGGTAGGACTCACTAACCGTCTCAGCAGGGTAGGCTTCTGTTTGTACCTACCGGTGTAACCTAGAACAACTTTTTACAACAAAACCACAGTGCAGTTAATTCATGTTAAGCTTGTGATCTGTAATTAGCCTCTCCCACCCAGCTCCTTCATGAAGAACTTCTGCTCAGCTAGATGCATCTCATCCTTCATTTGTGAAGCTGATTATTCTTATCTAAGTGCAGTACTATTCACTTGTCTTCACTGAATTACATCACAGTTTTCATACTATTTTTTCCCAATTTGTCAAGACAATTTTGAATACTAATTTTGTTCTCCAGTGTACTTGCAGGTCCTTTGGAGCTTTGTATCATCCTCAGATCTAATAAGCATCATCTGTTCCAACAGGTGTAATGCACCAATAAGTGACTGATTGCTGGATTGTTCCCTAATCCGATAAACATTTATTATCTTTACTGTTACAACATAAGAAACTAGATTTTAGCGTGTTCAGCAGCAATGTGTTACTGTTTACAACTAAGGGGTATCTGCTGTGTGACCACAAAAGTGACAGCAATGCAGAGTACAGAGACCTGAGCCAGCTAGTAGAGATTGCCCATAAATATTCACTAAACTTGAAATAGTAATTAGTAGCATGATTTGCACTGTTCCATCTATTCCTCTAGGTAGTGGTTGATTTGTTTTTTTCCTGAGAAGCTCATATCTGCAAAAAACTTGCTGTCTGTTTAGATATGGCTGTGCCATTGATCATGCCACCACTGAAAAAAATTATCATTTAGGGAAAAATTGACACCTCAGCTTTTTCACAGGGTGCGACATAACTCACCTCAACAGCCACATCCCATCTAGGCAGCTGTTAGTGAAATCTAATTGTTTATTAAAAAAGCCTAATTAATAATACATGTTGCTATATAACTTTCTTATATTTACTTTTGCTTCTTAAAACTTGCATCACTGTGTCATCAAATGTACTCTTGCATCAAAGCAAGATTACTTACAAATCAAATTCCTGATTTGCATCCACGCGAAGGAAAGAAGATGCTGATGAAGTCCAGAATTGCGTTTCCCGCTGTCTTTAGATAAAGATGGAAGACTCCAGTGCAAATACACAGAGGCCACAGAGATCTATGGGAGCCTTGTGGAAGACCCACCCAGAGCCTGAAGATCTGGAACCATGGTATTCAGGCCCCTGCACTTGCTCCAAATCTGCTGTTTTGGGGCCTGGACCCATGCAGTGGTGCTTGTGCCGTGCTAAGGGAGCAAGCGGGTTTGTGGAGGTGCGGTGCCACACGGGCATGGTGCTCTTGGGTCAGGCTTCATGCTGGCCCAGGCGCCCATCAGCGCTCCTCATCCCAGTGGGACGCAAGGACACCTGAAGGCAGAGGCAGGTCTGCAGGCAGTATCTGCTGGAGACTGCTCAGCTGATCTGTTGCTTTGTCAGTCATTCCTTTAAGTTAAAAACATTTTAATGGGCCATTCTGAGTAGTTTCAACTGGGAAGACATCAGATAATACACAGGTGGCAAATAACCTGGAGAGCATGTAAGTATCCAGGGAGGAATCGTGGAAAGTGGTGGTCCAGAGAGACATCATCACGTGTGGCAAATGAGATCTGCTTGTTGGATGAGAGCTGGCAGTAAATCGATGCAAATTTGAGCTGGGAGAGCACAGAGTAAGCGCCACTTCTTTCCATGCAGCCCTGGTGTGGAGGGGTCTCCTGCAGTACCACCCTGGTGGTTCAGGAGACCCTCAGTCATTCAGGTGTTTGAAAAACATCCTATATATCTTTTCGGCTACAGTCTCTTATGGAATGCAGCAG
This sequence comes from Himantopus leucocephalus, assembly GCA_003993805.1. Lineage (NCBI taxonomy): Eukaryota > Metazoa > Chordata > Aves > Charadriiformes > Recurvirostridae > Himantopus > Himantopus leucocephalus. Next base: position 168,881,799 of record RSEF01000001.1, on the reverse strand, counting down.
GGAATTTGTGTCCCTGAAGTAATTTAAAAGCTGTTTGGAACAAAGATCAGAAAATAACCATTTAGGTCTCCAAAATAATTCTTTTCAAGAAGAAATAGCTGCAGTTTAATGTGGGAGAAAGAGAAACTGAGCCAGCAGTAGCTCCAAATCAGCCATGAACAAATGTGCTACTGTCAGATGGTGATGTATCCAGGACAGCACTATACCTATATGTCTCCACTGTAGCGTAGGTATGGCTGCAGTTCATATTANAATAGCTGCAGTTTAACGTGGGAGAAAGAGAAACTGAGCCAGCAGTAGCTCCAAATCAGCCACGAACAAATGTGCTACTGTCAGATGGTGATATATCCAGGACAGCACTATACCTATACGTCTCCACCGTAGCATAGGTATGGCTGCAGTTCATATTAGGCTGACTGCAGACGTGGGGACTGAGGCAATGCAGCCTGGCACGTGTGTGTGTGTGTGTCTGGGGGCGGATAAATGTGTGTCCCCCCACTCCCCACAGGGCTATGCTCAGTGGGTACTGGAGCTCCATCTTGTTTAAAGGTGAGGTGGGTGCGTAAGTGCGTTAGCTGTGGTTATATGTGTAACCGCTGTGCTGGCATGTCCCATGCCTGTTTTAGAGAAAATACCTTTCTATCAGATAACCTTGTATTTTTCTTTACATAGAGGGGGATACGAGCAGCAAAAGTTACTGGTCACTGTGGCCCTGAAACGTTCTCTTAACTATACAAACCAGCCGCCACATGTATAGTTAAGGACTGGCGTTTCATAAAATACTGTTACAAACAAAGTTTTGAAATTATTAAAAGCATGCTGGAAAAGAAATCGGTGTTGTATTTTAAAAAGTGATAATTCAATTTGCATATATTATCTAAGTACCTGTGTGTGTGTATACGCGTAGGTATATGCTCTCACTCTGTGTGTATCTGTGTAAACAGGCTCAAACTCCACTGAATTTTATTTAAACCCGGTCATGATCAAGATTTTTTTTTTTTAGAGTGGTTAATTCTTACCTATTTGAGCAGGAAATAATATTTTCTCATGTTCTAAATTAGATAGCTTTCCAGATAAAAATGATGATAATATAGTTAAGTAACTATGTACAAAGAAAAGACAAAGCAGCATGTTTTGGTTAAGCAGACTATTTACAACTCTCTTTGCACTTTTTTATTTCCTTTATTTTGGTATTTTAGCTAATGCCAGAGAAATGGATTGTCTCTGATGCTGATATATTGTTACACAGAGCCATTTGATTAGAGGAAGAAACATCTATTTAACAACATGTAAAGGACGTTACAGAGCAAGAGCAGTCTTAGCTGCAATATTTTCCATGGCCTTGAAAACCTGCAGCCGGAGTCTCAGCTGCATCATCTTAAAGCTGTATTGGTTTATGCGACCCAAAGAGATGACCTCTGGGATTTGTGGGACCACTGTATAAATACGAGAGCTTTCAACCTGCCAGGGTCAAAATAAATAATGCTTTTGGTCCAGTCCTGGCTCCATGCTTACGTATCGCTCCTCGATTTAAGCAGCATCGTCATGAAGCAGCAGAGGGGAGAAGGGAGCCTTCAGCAGCTCTGCACTCCTCCCCAGCAAAACCCCCACCAAGGTGTTGCCATTTTCGTCTTGCAGATGAGGAAACTGATGAAGAGAGAAGCTGTCTCCTCACTGCCATGCTAAAAAATGCACTTTTTTTTGTAGCCAAAAGAGGCAGTGGCAGAGCTTTCCCGTACTAAGTGAAGGGCAAACCCTTCTCCTGAGGAACCTCTGGCAGGGCAAGAAGACTTTGTTCCTCCAAGCCCCTCAGTGGCCACTGGAGTGACAGGGAAGTCGGTGGAGAAAAAAGGAATGACAGCAACAATGTTCACGTCCTCCAGAGGCTAAAACTGAAGGGGTGAGGTGCTGCTCTTGTATTGCTGCAGCACTGCCCTCGCGCCCACGCAGAGGCTTCGTTCCTGTGAGGGCAAAACAAATGAAATGGTGGGTCCCCACCAGCTCTACCCATGCAGTCATGCCCATCTGCAGTGGGTGGGCAGATGGACACACAGGGACAAGAGCAGGCAAGCTGAATAGTTAAGAACATAAATGACTGAGGAATGGGATTTTTTAATTATTTTATTTTCCCCCTGAGATAAAAGAGGCAGTGACGAACCCAAACCTTGGGAGCTGAGGGTCAGCAAAAGGTGCCAAACCAAGCTTTATCCAGAGGAAAAAGGCAGCGGTCTGTGAGGTCTCAGGGATGCTCCTGGCGGCGGAGCGCAGAGCAATTCCTCCCCACGGCAGGCCCAGGAGGTTTGCGGTGCCAGCAGGCGTAGCTGCAGGCCGCTACCATCATCAACCCCCAGCTATTTTTATTTCACCTAAGAAAATGCAAACTTAGCCCCTAAATGGGTACAGAATGCTCTAAAAGGGTCTTGGGATTTTCCTGACATGGGAAGGACGCAGCGAGCCAAGTCCTGTGTCTTGTGCTCATGCAGGGAAGGTGTGTGGAGGGATGCCGGGAAGGGCTGAGGAGCTTTTGCTGGGGGGCTTGGTTGGAGCCAGGTGAACAGCGGAAGAGGTGAGCCTGTGTCACTAGCATTAAGTTAGTGGGACGGTTGCAGGGCTGAGGGCCCAAGGCACACAAATCCAGCCAGGTCTCTCTTCGGAAGGGGCAGGAGCTTCGGCAGCACCTTGGCTGCCGGTGACGGTAGCGGAGCAGATGCCATCGATAGCCAAGGGAAGTTTGAGGCAGGCACGTTGCAGGCGAGCCTCGCCTCGCCTCGCCTCAGCTGCCTCCAAAGCCTGTAGGTGCCCTGTGGGAGCTAATCAACTTCCCAGGCCCCCGGCCTTCTCAATTTTGCTGACTTAAAAATAGCTTCAGGCTCCTTAAGGGGCTGTAGCTGAGGAGATTCCCATGTAACCCGGCTGGCTGAATGGGCCCTGTAAAACCCACCCGCTACCCCGGGTCCCCCACAAGGGCGTTTTTCAAGTGTGGTAAAAATAGACATTTCTACATTTCTGCCTTTGCATGTGCTCTGATTCCACTATGGTTTGCAAGAAGGAAACAGCAGAAGGGGATGGCTCCAGGGCAGCCAGCACGGGCGTCCACTAGAGATTGGGCAGAAGAAATCCCAACAAGGTGAAGCCAACAGGACTTACTGGAGAGGCAGCAAACTTTCCTTCTTCATACTTACTAGCTTCTCAGAGGGGTCCTGCTACTGCTGACACCAAAGGTTAGTGGACTTGGGGTTTTATTTTGAACAAGGATGTTATTTTGCATGTGCAGGAACAGGGTAGCTGGTTGAGGCCATTAGGATTCTGCCACGGGGATGTGCTGGACTGTTCAGGGTGAAGACGCATGCCCCAAGCTGTGCCTCTGAGTCTTTTCCTCTGGGCCAGCTCGTTGCCTCCAGCTCTGTCAGGAGGCTGTAGGACAGTAAATCTAGTAATCTGGCTGGTGGAAAAAGCTGCTCTCTTTTACTCAGGCAGCTGAGGAGACCTTCAGTGGCTTGTTCATGGCCAACCTAGTTATCCATGTGCTGATTGCCACACACAGACACCTTGGGATCCTGAAAAAAATCATTACGCTTAAAAAAATGAGATGCTTGCTTCCATTTCCAACAGCCAGGGCTCCTGCAGAGCACAAGCATATGGGCAGCCTCCATAAATCCACATGTCAGCATATCCTAATACCTTGCTCAGGTAGCCCAGCCCAAGTTTACTCCTTTCAGGTGTGCATCCAGCTCCAGTAATAAGTTTTGAATCCCAGCACAGCCCAGCTGCTGCAGGTCTTGCTGCTGAGGAGCCCCACCACAAACTCTGGCTGGTTCAGTGGATGTCAACCCCGTTAATGGGAGCTCCTGATACCACGATGCTGCAGCACGTATTTCTAGGAAAAATTCAGGTCGGGACAAGTTTCCATTGCTGAGCAGGCTAAATCCAAGTTCTACAAATACCACATCTTATCAGGGCCATTTTCTTTATCGGTTTTATTGCAAATTGGCTCAAGTGTACGGACTTCTGGAGCATGAAGCCACATCCAGCTACGTCTTAGAAGCTAAAAAATAAAGGGGAGGCAGCTGTTTCTCTCTGCAGTATTCATGGGGTAATAATAGTAACAATAAAGGGAAGTAAAATAGAGCAGTTTCATTGTGGTATTTTTAAAAAGTAAGGATTCAATTGAATATAAAATGATCATTGATTTTAGGCACTTTGACAGACTAACGTTTGATTCTAACGGAGTCATTTTCTGAGAAGAGCAGAAAGAAAGCTGTGCCAAGAGGAAACAACCCTCGCTTTGTATAGAGAGGTGCTGCTGAGTAGCTCTGCCGGAGTCCTTTATTTACATAGGAGTAATTATATTGCACAGGAAACTTGGATTTGAAAGCAGTTCCTCTGATAATTACTCCTGTAGCGGAATGTATCTGCTGCATTCACCCAAGCCTGAAGGCTGGGCTCGTATCACAGGGGATAATCTGCATTATGGCTAAAATTAAAGGAAAGGGAGAGAAACAAACAATAAAAGACATCGACTCCCAAATGACAGATCCATGCAAAAAAAAGTCCATTCCACCAAGAAGCGGTGAACATCTCTTGGAGTGAACATCTGATATAGATGGAGGTGAGAGGCAAAGGAGAATTATGCTGCACTTGGATTCCTTTTCAAGGGGAAACGCTACTGGCTTCTCACCATATTATGTCTCCCTCGCTGCTCTATACCTTCCACTTTCCATTGGGTTTCCACCGTACCTGCGAGCTCTTATCAAAACCTTTCCCATGAACAGCGTTCACCATGAAGGACTGGCAAATTTCTCTGGCCAAATAATTGTAAGCAGAGAGCTGCTTCTGCTGCGGAAGCGAGGTTTGTTTGCAGTCAGTCTGGATTGCAGCCTGCCCTCTCCATCTTCTCTCTGACCTTAAAACATTGGATGGAGCAGGCGAGGCACTGCCTGCATGAAAGTTGGATCCTCTCCAGGAAGGTTTTGACCACTCTACCTTCCATGCAAAGCAAATCTGTAATTAAACGATGCTTTAAATGCTCAGACCGTTGCGGTTTCCTGTTCTAGTTATGAAAATGAAGGCTGTCTGGTCAGTCCCACTGGAAGGGACTCTGATAAGCTTGCAAGGAACTTCTTTGTGTGGTCAAGAGCACCATGACTCTTAACTTGGATCCAAGGGTCTCCTAAGGAAGGCCAGCAGAATCAAGTGGGTGAAGATAAAAGTCTCCACACACAGATTAAAATAGATCGGCTAATGCTTTTCATAAGTAGAAGAAGACATTTTCCCCTGAAGTTTCTCTAAGCAGTAAAGGATTCGTATTAATGTGCATGTGTAGTGGTGGGGAAAGGTATTTGATTACTGCAAAACAGGTCACTTACAAATCATCTCCTTGCCCTTCAGGCAGCATGCTCAGTCTGTGCTGGCAAGAGAAAGAAATTCATTGCAACTAAAGGGCCTAAATGACCCTCTAAAGCACTGCGACGGTGCAAGGACCAAAATGTGCTCCTCAACCACATGGACAGTAAAAAAGCCTATGTCATTTCAAGAATGAAAGGAAGAAAAGAGGAACAAGATGCTTTAAAAGAAACAACCACCCTCAGACAAACATAAAGGTGCAGACGCTGGCAGGTGGCACGGTGTTCCTGTGGTGAACATATGCTCAGAAGAGAAGCTCAGGTGAAAGCCAGAGCGAGGATCTGGCGCTCTGGGGGCAGGAACAGGGATGCACAACACCTTGCCCTGTGCCCCAGCTTGGCTTAGGAAGGGGTCACCCTAGACATCTCACAGAATCACAGGATGGTAGGGGTTGGAAGGGACCTCTGGAGATCATCTAGTCCAACACCACTGCCAGTGCAGGGTCACCTACAGCAAGCTGCACAGGATGGCGTCCAGGCAGGTTTTGAATGTCTCCAGAGTTGGAGACTCCACAACCTCTCTGGGCAGCCTGTGCCAGTGCTCTGCCACCCTCAAAGTAAAGAAGTCCCTCCTCGTGTTTAGATGGAACTTCCTATGCTATAGTTTGTGCCCGTTACCTCTTGTTCTATCATTGGGCACCATAGCTGGGCTGGGCAGGCTCCAGAAGAGGCGATCCTGCCTAGAAGTTGAATGTTGGTGTCCTCTGGCAAAGCCTTGGTTCCTCTCTCTCCATTTGCTTATACAGGAAGCCTGGGGATGAATGCAAAAGGCCTTAATTTTGTGTGGTAAAAATACACTTCTGTCCTGTTCTGCCTGCATACAGAAAAGGATGATCAGAAGAAAACTATTGCCACTGTCTAAGCAATCCGTATAGATTCTGTGCTACATCTGGCAAATACAGTGGTTGCAAGTAAGAAAGTGCAGAGTTGGCTGACAATTTGATGTAATTCAGTTTCATTTGCCTTATAGGCTCTCTGAATAGAATCATAGAGTCACAGAATAGTTTGGGTTGGAAGGGACCTTTAATGATCATCTAGTCCAACGCCCCTGCAATGAGCAGAGACATCTTTAGTTGATGAAGTTGCTCAGAGCCCCGTCCAACCTGACCTTGAATGTTTCCATGGATGGGGCATCTACCACCTCTCAAGGCAACCTGTGCCAGTGTTTCACCACCTGCATTGCAAAAAATTTCTTCCTTATATGTAGTTTGAAACCATGAGCCCTTGTCCTGTCACTAAAGGCCTTACTAAAAAGTCTGTACCCATCTTTCTTATAAGCTCCCTTTGTGGTACTGAAAGGCCACAATAAGGTCTCCCTGGAGCCTTCTCTTCTCTAGGCTGAACAACCCCAGCTCTTTCAGCGTGTCTTTGTAGGAGAGGTGCTCCAGCCCTCTGATCATTTCTGATCAACAGGTCCATGTCTTTCCTGTGCTGAGGGCTCCAGACCTGGACACAGTACTCCAGGTGGGCTCTCACCAGGGCAGAGTAGAGGGACAGAATCACCTTCCTCAACCTGCTGGCCATGCTTCTTCTGATGCAGCCCAGGATACAGTTGGCCTTCTGGGCTACAAGGGTACATTATCGGCTCATGTCCAGCTGTTCATCCACCAGTATTCCCAAGTCTCAGCGGGGCTGCTCTCAGTCTCTTCATCCTCCAGCCTTTATTGATAGCAGGGATTGCCCCAACCCAGGTGCAGAACCTTGCACTTGGCCTTCTTGAACCTCGTAAGGTTCACACGGGCCCACTTCTAGAGCTTGTTCAGGTCCCTCTGGATGGCATCCCATCCCTCAGTTATGTCAACTGCACCACTCAGCTTGATAACATCTGCAAATTTGCTGAGGGTGCACTTGATCCCACTGTCTATGTCATTGATGAAGATACTGAACAGTACTGGTCCCAATGCGGACCCCTGAGGGACACCACTTGTCACCAGTCTCCGTCTGGACATTGAGCTGTTGACCACTACCATCTGGATGTGACCATCCAGCCAGTTCCTCATCCACCAAACAGTCCACCCATCAAATCCATCTCTCTCCAATTTAGAGAGAAGGATGTTGTGGGGGACCGTGCCAAAGGCCTTAAAGAAGTCCAGATAGACATCATCTGGAGCTCTCCCCTTGTCCACTGAGGTAGTCACTCCATCATACAAGGCCACTAGGTTGGTCAGGCAAGACTTGCCCTCGGTGAAGCCAGGTTGGCTGTCTTGAATCTCCTCCCTGTCCTCCATGTGCCTTAGCATAACTTCTAGGAAGATATGTATGTTGTTGTAAATTATTTTTTAGAATGTACTTCATAAAGCAGAATATTTGAAATACCTTGCTGCATAGTAAGTTATGTGAAGAGTAAGAGGAACTGATCTAGATGTCAAACTAGCTCATCTGAAATGTGTATTTCAAGATGATGGAACCAAACTTGATATATAAGTAGCCTGGCCCTTAACTGCTACAAAGGATGCACGATCAATCTAACAAGTAAGTTGGGGAGAAAAACACCTACCAAAAGTCCCCATACATACCTGCAACACCAAATAAAATTGGACTTGAAGAAGTTCAGCCTCTCCCATCACCCAGTTAAAAGGAAATAAAATGAAAAGTCCACAGGTCACAGGAGGAGTTGCCAGCGTGCTTCTGCTGCCGCACATAAGCACTTACCACGGACTCAGACAACAGCTGAGGAATGGGCAGTGCCATCAGCCCAGGGACTTCTCCAGCAATCGGTGTGGTTTAGAAAGTTCATGCTCGTGGAGGAGGGCACTGATTCTCTATTAGAAGAGTTCAACCTCATTTATTTCCTCTAGAATGGGTATAAAGTAATCACTTTTAAGGTCAATAGAAAAGGAAAATGCCTTCTATCACACCCTGTAGTTAGAAAACCTACTGATATCGGATGAAGGCTGACCACTTTTTTTCCACATCACTCCTTGTTTACTCGTACTTGATTATGTAGCTTTTCTTTTGAGCACATTCAGCTCGAGGAAGGACACAAAACAGGACTCTTGCCTTCCACCACTTATCTTAAACCCGAAAATCAATGTGTGTGCTCTACCAAATGCCTGTCAAAGGACAGCTTGTTATCAAGCCTTACAGACACAGAAATTAAAGCAACATAATGACATTGGATAGAGTGGGGTACAATCACTCCACATGAAACATTTAAACAGAACGATTTATTCGCATACAGGGACAGTGCATCCCTTTGCAACTGTATTCAGACTGATTTATAGTGCTAACATCACAACTCCACTGGCATAATAATTGAAAAAAGCCCCTGTGAAGATTAAGCCTGAAGAAATGGCATCGCATGTCAAACGGTTACCGTATTTCTTCATTTCTCCCTATGACATGGTATGAGAGAACATCATCTTGAATTCACCAAATCTGTAAAATTTGTGTTGTCCATTTTCATGACTTTCTCAAGAATTTTATGAGTTGCTCTTTACCTCCATGAGCATGCGGGCATGTTAGGTGACATGAAAAACATTTCTAGGCATCACAGTAGGAGAGAAAGAGCTTAAATATGCAAGCTGAATGGACTCCAAATACCTACAGAGAAGAACAGGGGTTGTAACTATCAGACCATTTAAGCCAATCTCACGATTTTGTGATTTCTTGTGCATGATGGTGTTTTAAAACCTATGAAAACCATTGTTACGACTGACGGTCCCTTGTGAAAACAGGTGGGATTCATTGACTGAACTCATCTGAGGTGTTGTAGAGTATCTGAGACACCTGCACAGGGCCGGCAGACTTGGCGTTAAGATATCCATCCAGACCTGTGCTCCTCCATAGCAGCAGCTTTAGGCCAAGCGGGTACCCTGCGGTGTCTGAAATGATACTTGACAGCTACAGAGAGAAAGCTGGATCCCACCCTCACAGCTTTCCAAGTGTGAAAAACTTGCTTGTTCGCAGTCCTGAGCTGTGCTGTCAGCTACCAACTTTAGCATCTCTGAATGTGCTCCGCTGGCATTCACTGTGGTGACTACAACCATAAAACAAGGAAATAAAAGCATTTCCTCCCTCTACCCCTCTGTACAAAGGAGAGGCACTCATGGCAAACGTAAACACAGCTCTCTCAGTGGTTCAGCTCAGGTTTAGTGTAGGCACGCACCTGCGTGACCATCCCTGGGAGCTCTTCCTACAAGGTGAACGTCATGCCATTCTGGTCACCCTCGTCACCACCACATCCTGGCATCTGTTTGGTCCCGTGACCCTCTGAGGAATNTCCGAGGAACCACCTACCATGCAGGCTACATCTTGACTGTTTTGTGACAATTAGACTAAGGAGGACACTCACCAGAATTTGTTTTCCTGAAAAGTAGTATCCAAATCCAGCTCTTTGAAGATGAGAGGAGCAAGGCGTCTTTCCTGTAGTGATTTTCCTAAGTCATACAGCCAAGTGTATTTTCCTCACTCTGTAAGAAGCTTTGGTGGAAATAATGCAACTGCAACACAACATTGCATAAGCAGCTCACACCACTATCTTCCTTTCACATTGCTGAGAGGTTTTTTCCCCTCCTGTGGCAGAAGGTATTTTTATAAAATGAAGTGTAATTTATTTTCTACAATTTCTACGTTTTCTGTAATTACAGGATTAGAAGAATAAGAATTTCGAAGATATTTCTCTAATTTATTCATTCACAGGTAATCTAACTATATATTCTGTACCTATCACTATTTGCTCAAATATATTACATACCAGCAATAGTAACTGCTTTAATGCAACAGCTAAGATGGTATTCCCCCCCTCCCCCCGGCAATAAAAATCATCTCGACCCATGCAAAAAGCCTCCAGAACTGTCAATTACATGACATTAAAAAGGGCGGTTACTTGACAAAAGGCTTGGCTAGAGAAATGATTGCAGGCATAAAGAGCACGGTATGCATATGATCAGATGCCAAGGAAGGTTTTCAGCAATTCTGGGCAAGGCATTTTTTGGGGTGCCATGAATTCCTGCAATAATTGCCACTAGCAGAAGACTCAGTGCCCACGCCGTCCAGCAGCCTTCCCCACGAGTCCTTTTTTCCATCATCACCCACAGTACAGAAATGTCGGGTTGTTCCTAGGCTCTTTTCTGGGGTGAAACAACTCCTCCTCAAACAAAACCCAGCTGCTGTTTGGGTAAGTTGCTCAACAGACGCTCCCAGAATGCAGCGCGGACAAGGCTGAACCAGTTTTGGCTTCCTTTGCTGCATACAAACATGCAAAGCTATCCCAGCAGGCTCCGACCCCTCAAATGTCACATCCCCTTTTCTTTCATGCTATTAATTCCAGTAGGCTGCAAAAAAAACCCCCAGCCCTCAGAATACTTCAGACCTTAGAACTGAAACCCAAGCAAAACATACTGAAAATAAAAATAATTATGCCTTATGGTCATGGCTACACCATGTGGGGCCAGAGGAGATGATACGCAGCCAAACGCTGAGTGTGGACCTGGCCGGTCTGCTCTAGAGAAGGCTGATGATGAGCAACGTGATGCTGCTGCAGGGCTTGGCTGGGGGTGAGGGATGGTCCTCTGCAGGGGAGCAGCCTTTGGCACCAAAGCTGTGGCCACCGTCTGTCTGTGAGGATGTGCATAACGGGGTGTTGTGGTTTGAGGAACCCACAACCATTTATCGTCATTTAGACAATTATTCTATCACCCGATGACCTCTCCCCACCTGGGAAGGGGAACTGGGGAAAAAAACAAGGGAACCTGAAGGTTGAAATATAAACAGATTTAATAGAATAACACTAAATAATTAACATTAATGATACTAAAGAACCAATATTGATCCCAATACCAATATAAAATATACTCAGCCCATTGTATCAGCAGGAAGCCGTGCACTCCCAGCAGTGGACAGCAAATGTGGGACACTGCCAGCGCTACAGCTTAGGGAGGAAGGGAAGGGCTCAGGGGTCCAGCGCCAGGGCAAGAAGTTCTCAGGGTTACAGCCATCAAAGGAGAGACAGAACTCCTCAGCAAACTTTCTAATTTATATTGAATGTGACACTCATGGTATGAAATAACCCTGTGGGCCCGCTTGGGCCAAGTGCCCGGGTCTTGCTCCTCCTCATCTCCGCACCTGGTGAGCTTGAAAAACACTGAGACCTTGACACCTGCAAACCATAGCTGGCTACAAAGTAAGTATTTTCACAAATTCAGACACTAGTCTTCTAAACATGCAGTCTTCCCTAGCATTGGAAGAGACCTTACTGAAAAGTAGTATTACTGAAAAGAAATTAATCCTGTGTCGCTCAAACCAGGACACGGGGGGAATACCAAAGCTGTCTAAAGCCTCTTCTCTTGAAGTATCTTGCTTAATTTTGGAAACACTGACATTATCTGAAGGGGGTACACTCCACACACAGAGGTGGACAAAGATCACCAGTTCGGTGTGAATCCCAAAAGCCCACAGCTCCCGCCAGCGCTTCTCCACTGCCAAAAAAGTGCCAAGCTGACAAGAACCAAAGCAGCTTTTAGACAAGAAAATCAACATGTCCTGACCCTTCTTGGCAGCTGACAACTGTCCAGGGCGGGGTTTAACATAAGAAAGTGTGAACAGACAGCGTTTCCGCTCCTGAATCATTAGGAGTTGAACATGAATCGTTTGCTGCTTCTGCTCTATGATGCCCTCGCAGCCCTCTAACGCTGCAGTCCTCTGTCCCTGCGAGTCGACCCCGCATCTCCTCTCCACCCCCCACACGCTTGTTCTCCGCAGGCTTCTGGCTCAGTATGTTTGCGACACGTCCAAATCAACTGGTTGACCTGGTGGTTTTCCACATCAGTTGTGACCTTGGGCTCCTTTCAAACCGCCCCTGTGCTGATGCAATCTATGCAACTTTATGACACAAACTCTTCTTGATTTTGCAGGAATTGTATTTCCTTTCTTTAAAGCGTTTAAAAAAAATAGATCAAAGAAGATGGTGTGAAAAAAACACGGAGCTTCAAGCCAGAGGTTTTAATCCCTTCTCTGTCACTAACTTGCCATGCGATCTCTGCCCTTGGGCACGCAACACCTCTGCGATGCTGCTCTCCTCAGAGGACCTTGTAGATAACGGGGATTATTTGTCAGTACTCTCTGAGATGTAGGCAAGAAAAGAGGATGCAGAGGATGAGCTGGGAAAAAATCCCCCAACAGTTAGGCATCTGCGAGCCACACCGCTGAGATAAGGACTGCCTGCCCGCACCCCAGCAGCGTAGGCAGGCAGAAAGGGGACGAAACGACTGTTTGGGGCTAAAGCCGTGCAGCACGGCGTCCTCAGCATGCCGTCTCCGGCAGGAGAAGAGTATGGGCTTCCTCATATAGCATCTGCATGTGTCCCGAACCTGGGGACGGCACTTAGGATTTGTACTTGAACATGCAATTAAGGAAAAAAAAAATAGATCAAAATAAAATAAATAAAATACAAATTATACACTTTTTAAAGACTCTTCTACTTTCTTTTGACTCCTTTTGTTACCCCAGGCCCCTCTTCCCAGAGTCGCGCCACAATAAAGGATTGCTCTGACTCCACTCTCATTTTAAAATGCTTCTTTTTATTTCAGTGGTTGTACATTGGGTGAATGAATTTAACGTCACAACAGAAATAGAATGGCTATTTAACAGACCACTAGTAGTTATATGCTGAAAAAGAGTGAATGGAAGGGTTTCTTTTAACTGTTACCGAAATATTCATTGTACGCATCATCAATTATGCTGGATGAGAGAGGCAAACAAAAAGGTATTTTGGTGAGGTGCTGTATCCTTTGAAGAAAATAAACGCTGAGACATCTCAGGTCACTTGAAACCGTGTCCCAGCTACAGTATTCACTGTCTCTGTGTTGGCCCATCTCATGGTTCTTTTAGGGGGTTTTATTTGTTGGATTTTTTTTTTAATTAAACAAAGCATTTAAAATTTAATCATTTTCATTAGACATTTTTTTTTAAAATATAAACAAAGTTTTGGCAAATAATATTTATACAGAAAAATAGTTTTAGATCTTCCCAAATTTTGAAATAGTCTATAAAATTACTTTATAAATAAATAAAATGCAGAATCTGTTGTACACGTATTTGCACATCTCTGTAATTGCCTCCTTACTGTTAGCATAGGTTTGTACTTGTACAGTTTTCAGGAATATTACAAAGTCATAAAGTCGGAAAGCGGATCTCTTATTAAAAATACATTTTCTCTTTTTGTCTGTCAGTTTATCTGGATGAAAGACCTGATGTATCTGAAGCTTCGTCATCCATGGGCAAAAAATAGTAGTATTGGATTAATTGTAAAAAACATAGAATAACAGTTATTTCGAAACATAAAAAGTTCACACAAAACAATGTCTTGAAGAGTTATCTACATAAAATATTTAAACAACATGGATAATTTACCATTTAGTATTATACAATAAGCTACCCAAATGCCTAAATTAACTATTATAAAAAAATAAAAACAACTTTGACAGATATAGGCAAGTTGCAGTGTCAACTACCTAGTTATAATGACTGAGAAAGTCTACAAATATTAGTGTTTTAATAGTATATAATGGTGATACCTTAACTGCTAAAGTAACAAGTTAAGATACATTATCTTCCCACAAATTAAAACTAACGCAACGTTACAAGCACTATGTTAATTTTACAATCGAATCGTGATTACTTTTTTCTTTCGGATGATCAAATCTCCAGCTTTATATATAAATAGATAGTAATTAGACATCGGACAAACAAGATTTAGCCCGGAAAATAATTTCCTAGACAAATAATTATATGGTTAGTGCCTTCAGTCGTTCAGAACAGGCAGTGCTGCCAAAGTTTAAAATAGTTTACAATCAATCTGAAGAGGTTAAGTTAAAATACTGCAATCACTAATAATGTCCACATAGAAAACTTATGCTGCAAACAATTATACATAATATCCACTTATAACAGCTGTCTTGTTTTTTTTTAAAACAATAATTTAAAAACTATGTCATTTATGTGATACATGTGCAACATATAAAATGTGAAATATGAAATATTTGGTACAATAGTGCTTGAAACAAATCTCAAATCAAACAAATGAAATTTTAATTATACATATATAATTACCTTGTAAATCAACAAAGTATTTAAAAAAGTAAACAACATTAAAATCTGCTTCATCCATATATATGTATGTATGTATATATAATATGTATATAATTGTATTAAAGATATCTTCATACTTTTGTGACATAAAATATGTTTTTAAAGAAAAACAATTAAAAGAACTATTTTTTTCTCCACTCTAATCTGGTTACAATCGTGTAATCCAATTAAAAAAAATGCAAATACAGTAATGCTTTATTAAACTGAATCTCATTCTACATTCTTAGTGTTCAGTTAATAGTCTAGATTAAAGTCACCTATGAAGTTTCAGTGACTCAACTGAATTTTAATTAAATTAGAATATCATACAAATCTCTTCATCTACAACCTTCTTTTTCGCCTTTTTGTTAGTTTGGTCTTTTCTTTTGTTTGATTTTACACTTCTAGAAGTTACTTCGTAACAGTTTGGATCTTTTTGGTAACCTGACTATGAGTTTGAAAGATTATTTGCTTCCGGTGAGATTTGACTGTTGGCATCAGGCTCACTTTCATCAAGTCTGATGTGACAAAATTTAGGCACTTCTGCAAAGTCTCTTTTAAAAACATTATAAATATACTCGTAAAATAATATTTTCAAGACTTTGTTCTTTTGGGGACTGAAAGGGGTACGAAGTTCACACTGTGCAAAATTTTTTAATTTTCTTCTGCTATTCTGCTATGATTCAAATGCAACTTCTCCATACAAGTCAAACACCAACCATGTGCATCTAAAGAATTTGTGCTTTACTTTGGAATTGTGGCTAAAAATATTCAGATTGGCAGGCTGATGTGCAGGACACTGGGCTGCGTTTCGCTTCCTCTGTCTTGGAATCAACTCGCTAGGGGAGCAAAACCAAGATTTTTTTTTTTTTTTAACCGAGAAGAAAAACCCCAATCATAGTTCGAGTGAAAACTAAACCTGCAACTGGGATAAGTTTTTAGCCAATACAACTTAATTATTGCTGAGCTCGAAAGATTCAGAAACACTGAATCTCATGAGACTAACTTAACTGGACCATTTCTGTTGGGTATAGTTATGGAGAAAAGACAATATTTGCAAGAATTAAACTATGCTTAGAAAATCTGTAAAACTAAACGTTACCCTTTATGTCTTGAAACATCACAGCTGGTATCAGGTAGTTAACTATTTTAGGTTGGAGTATAGTAAGCATACCATATTTAATATTCATATATGACATAGCAGCACTAGCTTTTTCGAGTTTGTGATTTGTCCGTAAGAACAAATTCTTGACTTAGCATGCAGTTTGTGGCAACTCTAGAGAGGAGGAGACGGGGTAGTATGTACAGTAGCCGTGCTTGGCCGTCCGCAGGGAGGCTTCGTGACACTCCGTTCCGCTCCTGCCGGCTATTTCAGGATTATCTGTTAAGAGAAAGGAAAGCGTGATCGCGCTTTTAGGTGATGCGGGGAGAGCAGTTCGCCCAGACAGCCGGTGCTGGACTAACCAAGCTCGGGCACAGCTCGTATGGGACAGCATCCCGTACGGGACAGCATCCCGTATCCTCACGCTGCCAGGGAGGCGTTTGTGTTTCACAAACCCGGCTGTCCTCTTCCTGCACACGCATTCCTCATGTGCATGAGAACACGCAGGGTGGGTACTGGATGTGTCAAAATACCGGGGACCGTGCCGAAGCCCCAAAGGAAGGGCCTGGCCACAGGCGGGGTGTGCACCCTCAGCGCCTCGGCTGTCAGCAAGAGGGGGAAGCAGCCCTGGCCTCCCGAGGAGGCATCGGTGCCTGGTGCGGTTCTCCAGCTCCCACAAAGTCAGGAACGACCAGGGGATATGGTGGATTCAGGGCTCCTCGCCACTAACAAGCAAAAAAATGCACTGGGCTGGGTGTTTTCAAGAAGCTAAAGTGTCTTTTCAATGCACTTTTAGCAGCTGCTTATTTCCTAAAAAAAATTATCTGCGGGTCAGCAAACTTGAGAGGTTTTTCACGCTTCCTTATGTCAGGGGATCCAGGGGGATGATCGTAATGGTACCTCTGAGTGCCTAGGTAGTCACTAACCTTGCTGCTTTACCTCCCTAACGTCTCAAACTGAGGGTGAAGCAACCATTTTGCAGATGCAACCTCTCGCGCTTCCAATACTGCGCAGGTTAAATGCACAATGTGCTCGGCAACCGACTCAACCTGCTCACAGTACTGGAAAACAGTCCAGGTTCCCACCACCTGCCTGAAACGGCTGTGGGTGAAAGCGATGTCAAAAGCCAGGGGTGCGATGATTTACCGCATCATAGCTAATCTGTGCTCCAGTCTTAAGCACAAGGCAAGGAATCAGAGCGCATCGCCTGCTCTTCCTGTTTAATTTGGCACTCGACATATTTTTAAGCTGTATTTGTAGGTGGTGTGCAAGACAGTCACGACAGCACTTTGACCTACTTGTGTACTACGAAGCTAGACCGCTGCTTAATGCAATATTTATTCTAAAAGGGGGGAAAAAAAAAGAAAAAAAAAGGTGTTTTGAAAATAACTTCAGCAACATACTACCTCTGACATACAGACTGCCAAAAAGAAACACGCTCGCCTCTGCATGGCAGGAGCTTGTTCTCGTCCCCTGCCCGGTCACACTTTAACCCACCACACAACCACAACTGCCTTGCTCTCTGTACACAACCACCAGCTCCCTGACCCCACCGAACTTGCCGGCATGCCAGAAAGTCATCTTTGATTACCATCAGCATTGAAAATCTGGTGACACGCGAGGCCCCATTGTAATGACACTGTACAAACACCTGCTGCTCCAAAGGGCTTAACAGCTAAATACATCATACATACAACAAGGACATATATTTTTAATGAACTTCCACCCATTGTGAGTTTGTTAGCTTATCGCCTATCTTCTGTTTCCTATTGAAATAACAAAGAAATACCTTTGCTGAAATAATAAAGCCCTGCCTGTGATAGCCCTGGTCCATCTACAGCACAGCGATTTGACAGTACATACAAAGAACGTAGCTGTGCTGAAAATAAGAAGTGACCAAGATTATCAGCGCTGATATTTTTAGCATGTTACAACCCAACATGTCAATGTAATTAATAAAGCAGCTTTAGCTATACTGGGTTAGCCATAATCACGCAAGTGTATTTAAAGGATCTTAAGGTCTGATTTAATGGGACACAACCTGAAATCCACTCAGTGTAAAAAAACCCAGAATTTCAGACATGGCAGCTGCCTACATTGTGTGCCAACTTTTGAGGGGATAAACTTGCCTTTTCCCATAGCTTTTTTCTCCCTGTACAGGGGGACAGATCACTGCCCCTTACGCTGAGACGTCCTAAAAGGTCAAACAGCCTCGCACGAGACTGATGCTCCCAATTCCCCCAAAATGCATGACAGAGAAGGCAGAGGGCCTAACCTCAGAGCCCAGGTAAGGACTTCCACCGCCCTGTCCCTATTCCTGCCGTTTCTCCCCTCCTCTCGAAACTCAGGAAACGGCCAAGACAATGTAAAGACTTTCCTTTTGTGCGCGAGCACGTCCTGTTTACGTGGCTGCTGGTGCAGGAGGAGCAGCTGGAGCTCTCCCCACCACGCTTCTCCCACTGCCAGCGCTGGCGGAGCCAGTTTGCTCCCAACACGTTGTCCTTGCCGCGCCGCCGCTCGTGCAGGGGATGTAACTAGGGCATGTTGCACCCCAGCTATTTCTAGTACACGTAGGAGTCCTCCTAGGAAAAAAACCCTCAAGTGTCTCCTTCAGAACGAGCTTCTCCAGTGGGGAGAAGCAGAACTGAGGAGCTATGGTTTTTTTTTTCTAACCTTAGCCACAAAGTGTAAAACGTATCCCGTAGTCTTTAATTATATGTTCACACCCTATTTCTCAGAAGATATCACAACTCTGCCATAGCTCCATACACATGTATCAGCTTCTGCAACTGTTTTTTTTTTTTTCCACTGTGTCTGACAGAGAAACATAAAATGCTATACTACTTTACATGGAAAACACACTGTGAACCTCCTTCTGTTTAATCTACAAATGAAGTAATAAACTGTGATGGAAGACAGAGGCTATCTAAGTCTGCATCGCTGCTAATTGCTCCAACGCTTGCATGCTGAAAAAGGAGAAGCTGTACAGAACATACCGATGAAGGAACGTCCCCGCAAACACCTATTACAGAGGCTGCGCTCCCTCGTTACTTGTAAATAGGTCCAACAACCTTCATGTTCTCTACTGTTTGAAGAATTACATCTCAAATGTACATATATGTGACTTGCCATATTTCCAGTGATACTGTATCATTATACTTCACAGCAACTTGATATAACATATTGACCCTTTTACCGTAGTACGTATAAGCTTGAAAAAATGAAAAATAAGACTACACAGCGCGTGTGCATTCTCCCATGTACAAAGGTCTACAGGTCAAGCATGGGAAAAGCATTTTCGCATGCTCTGTATGGATAAAATCCACAGGTGCGGATACAGACGTGCCAGAAAACATACTTTCTGCTGCTGCAGTAAGAGATCTAATAAGAACACTCTTTCTAGCTTAAGCAGAATGGCCTGGCACTTACAGTCTGGGGTAGTAATGCACAGAAGATTTAACAACAGCAGAGGGCATTTTTTGGAGGCAATCACAGACATAGGGTATCCCCTCCATTGCCTTCTTGCTTGGTACCTGTTTGAAGTGCCAGAAAGCTGGCTACCCTTTAGACTAAAATCACTAAAACTGTGCCAATGTTAGTTACTAGACCTCACTAAAATTGCAAATACATAAAATGAACCTAAATTCCTGCAAACTACTTTCTAACCACCAAGAAGCTTTTGCTTTTCCAAATTTTCCAGCTCTTTAGAGGTGGCGTTTTCAGCTCCCAAATGCCAAGACTTTCTCTCATTCCTATCAGAGCATGGCTCTTTCAGACCTTTACCTTCAGGATCTCAGAATGATGACAGTCATCATTAAGCCCCCTGTGCAACACCAAACATCCCTGAATTCAGCCAGGGCTGCTCCTAAGGGTGATACAGTTTTGCAGTGTTGTCCATGGGAAGGACAACCAAGAGAGATGTTACTGGCAATGGTTTTAGCTTCTCTCCTAACTACCAACCCATGGTATGCAGCAGATAAATCGATGTCAGCTTGGGATTTCCTCAGCCCCAGCAAAGGCAGCTGCGACTGGTTAATGTCTCAAGACAAGTAAAGTAAAATTGAGAATCTCTTAAATTAAGGTGGAAATTCCACTTTTGTGAACTCTTGTCTGACACCCAGGTTACTATGTGCACTGCTTTACCTGACACAGTTCACAGAATTAACCAAAGTACCTAGAATCACGACTGGGTACTACAAATTTCAAGAACACCATTTGGCTTGAGATTTTCTGTTTTGAAGCTGCAACTCACGAGGCTTCTTTACTCTCTCTGTGTTAAATTCTGTTTCCAGTCCCAGATTTATTATACAACGATGAATATAGAAAACTTACCATTCTGCATGAATTCAGTGTACATGAACTCTTGTTCAACTAACGACCTGTCACAGTGGATCAGCTGGAAAACATGACTTTGCATCTACCTCCGAGATGTTTCTTTTTCGGAAGTTTTGAAATTACTTCTCCACTTTGCTGTATAAGCGTTAATATATTTTAAGAGGGCATTAAGATCATATTTAACCTCCACGTTGTGACCTCTCCAAAAATGAACTCATACATAGTAAACATTTTAGACCGCTCAGCCTTTCATTGTAAGAGCAATGTAGTAATAGGAGTTTCTTGTAGACAAGATTAATCTCAGATGAGTTCAAACATGTAAAATAGGGTGACCAGCTGAGGCATACATCTTCCTAGCCTACCTCAGGCAACATATTTTAGCATGAGACAGATTATCAACTCATGATGCTTTTTTTCCCCTCCACCAAATATAAGAGTCTGCGGCAAACAGTTCACACTGAGGTATTTAACTTTTAGACACCTGCATCAGGCCAGATGAATCCTACCACAGTGACATTTTCTATTTTCATGTTTTTCACATGAGTAGCAGACTGGTCAGATATATCTAGGGTATACATTAAAAACGACAGATATTTTCAGACAGCAGACTCATATCAGGCTGTCTCATAACTTCTCCCGCTTTCTAAAAATAAAACTAACACCAAGTATTTCTTCCCTTTGACATGAAACCCAAGACTATTTATATCTCTCCATGCCTTTGGGAAATGCCTCCATCTCTTTATTTTTCATTTTCTCTTAGAATGCTCTTTTGTAGCACGCGCCTCATTCTTTTTCTTCAAAATAAATCAGTCTTTTTTTTTTTAATGAAAAGTGGAAAAGGATGAGTAAATATTCAGAAATTTACCGAGGGCAATCACTATCGTATCAGTCATGCTTGGTCTTACTTAACTTTTACATAGCTTTACAGATGGACCTTTTTCACCTCCTGTTTCACAGAATCATTTGCATAGAGGCATTTAAGTTGGGCCCCCGATGAAGGTAACTTACTGGCTGGAGTGGCTGGTTTTCCCTTATGCTGCAGTCCAGGTGCTCTCCTGCAACCCTTCTCCAGGTTTTGGGCATCTATTACAGATATTGGAATCATATTGGTAGGAGTGGGATGGATTGCGGATCCCCTTCCCCAGCAACTGTAGTTTAAAGCTCTTTTCACGAGCTTGCTGAGCCTCTGCCCAAAGATGCTCTTCCCTTTCTTTGTCAAATGGTCCCCGTCAGGCTCCAGTAGACCAGGTTTCTCAAAGCAAGTCCCATGATCTAAGTAGCCAAACCCCTGGCTGTAGCACCAGTCTTGTAGCCATTTGTTGATTTGCCAGATTCGCCTGGCCCTATCAACCCCCTTTTCTTTGACCGAGAAAATTGATGAAAAAACTACCTGTGCCCCAGAGTCCCTGACTGCTGCTCCCAGGGCTCTACAACCCTTCTTGATAGTCCTAAGGCTGCTCCCAGCTGTATCACTGCTGCCCACGTGAAACAGCATCAGTAGATAATAGCCAGAAGACTGCATGAGGTTTGGTAGTCTCTCGGTGACTGTTTCTCCATGGCTTCAGCAGAAGCACCTCCACGGAGCACCAACCTGAGCCTTCCAACCTCCCACCCCACGACTCCCACCGACACTCCTCCAAGGGACAGGATTTGCCCCTGCCCTCAACTGGCTAACAGCTGAGCCGGCTCCAACTCTCACTTGCATTAAAAGCAGCCTGCCTGCTCCCAGCGCTCAGGGTGGAAAGGTGCTGGGGTACACACGTCTCATCTCTCCCACCTTAGCTGTTGTCCTGCCCCCTGTCCTGGTCCTGGCACTAGCTGTAATCCCCCACTGGAAGTCCCTTCCTGACCTACTGTTTGCGTGACATTGCAGATCTTGTCACTGCCGCAAGAGCCTCTCTTCCTTGTCCCTACCCAATACATTTGCACATGCGTGCACCCATCTAACCTCAGGCCTGGCTTACTCATTTGTCCCTTTCCACTTTCAAAATTCAGAGTCACCAGTTTGTGCCCCTATAAAAACAGTGTCAAGCTAGCATCTTTCTACAGGGATGTCAAACACTGAAAAGAAAAAACCCATGAATGAATGTATCCCCAACCAAAACCTAAAGGAACTACTAATAGGGTTGGAGAGACCTGCTGAAAGCAATTTGTTACCCCTGGTATCACTGACAATCACTTCATCACTTTTCATAAACACACTGAGCTCCACCTTGCATCGCTGGCTTCTTTCCTTTGCTACCCCTCCCGTCTCGATGGCCAGAAACCTCATTCTCATTTCCAGCATATTATGATTTCACATATACACGCTTCGTTTTTCTCACTAATNCTCCACCTTGCATCGCTGGCTTCTTTCCTTTGCTACCCCTCCCGACTTGATGGCCAGAAACCTCATTCTCATTTCCAGCATATTATGACTTCACATATACATGCTTTGTTTTTCTCACTAACTGTGGAACTCTCCTCAATTCAGGGGTGAAGGAGGATTTTTATCTTACTGCTTCTCCATGTATCCAATGCATCCCCAATACATTTGTCTACTTTGCTCATCAATAAGGTGACCTCTGATTTGTATATAAAGGGTGAGATGGCTATGCCACAGATAACCTCCTTGGTTGCCTGCCCATACAGTGACTAATATTGGGGGCAATGAAGTGTTTCCAGAGGGATGGAAATTTGGGTCCTATTTGGGTCCTATTTGCTTGGCTTTCTCACTATTCCATCCCCTGACATGATCATTCTGGTGCCTTGCTCCACCCTCTCTTTTCTTCCCTAAATCTGAGCTTCCCCAGTTCTGCCTGTACCACATCTTGATAATATGCCTCTAGAAACAGCTGAGGGTCAGATGTGCATGCTGAAGCAGACATGTCTGCTAGCAGATTTTCATTCCATCAGGCACAAGCTGTTGGCCATCAGGGTGTCATAAAGCTGACAAAGACCTTGTCTGAATCCAGCTCTTCATGATGATCTGAAGAAAAGATCAAGGCAACTATGGGATCCCAAAGGGCTCAAGGGTACAACAGCATCATTCTTCTCATTTAATATTCACAAGGTCCTGAAAGAGAGTCCAAAGCCACTTGTGCTGCCAACTCCTTAGCATGCTTATGAGCTTCAATAGGTATTTACTCAAGTAATAATGTATAATATTTAAGTTCAAGTTAATAGGTATTTACTCACTCTGGAGAAACAGGACTAGTTGTTTTAAAAATGAAAGCAATCTGGCTTTATTTATTCTTCTTTAAAGTAATAAATAATGCAGTACTAAAAATTGATCATAACATACTCTAATATATTCTACCAAAATCTATTTTTAACTAATCGCACAGGCAGCAGACAAACTACACAGAAATGAGAAAACCACTGCAGTAATATTTTAGGAGCACCCATACAGCGACTGCTTCGAATAGCCACTCAATTTTACCTTTCAGCAGGTCTGAGTTACTGCAATCATCTATGTTTTTCACTTCCTACTTTCAGGTCATTTTCCTTCTCTTCTTGAATTTTAAAAACTGCCAGAATAGACTTACACAGAGAAATGGAGAGCACAAAGGAGGGAAGGGCCAGGCCCAAGCTGTGCATTACCTGTAAAAGTGCCCATATTCCCCTTGTAGGGGTGTTACTCCAAACTTCCATTTTTCTTAGGTGTCCTTACCTAACTTTTTTTTTTCTTTTTTTTAAACAAAACTGGCTTTGTATTTTCCTCTTACACATTCCGCGTGCCCAAATCATGCAAAATAGGATTGTCACTACGCTTGTGGCATCCCTTTAGGTGAACACTTCCACCCCACACAGAGCAGGGCTAGCACTTCTCCAGGTTCCCCAGCAGAAACCACCGCACTGAAACCCCTCCCCTCCCAAAACCTGGTGCTCCAGTTCACATTCCCTTCCAAGCAAGAGATGGTCCACTGCAATATGCAGAACTTAACTCAATCACAGAAAGGTACCAAATTTATGTTCAAAGTTACTCATCAGACACCACGCTTGTAACACTTGTGTTAGTTTTATAAAACTCACTATACTTACAACTTGTCAGAGGAAATCTTAATGTTCCTGACTTTTGACTGCTTACTGCTTCCTTAATTTTCTTACCTGAATACTCTCACATAAACAGACATACATACTATTGAGTGTCTCCCCCTGCACTTGGCACTGGTGAGGCCCCACCTCGAGTACTG
>RSEF01000001.1:168779215-168857616 GCA_003993805.1 Himantopus leucocephalus | reverse complement strand
GCTGCCCAGGGCAGTGGTGGAGTCGCCATCCCTGGAGGGATTTTAAAGATGTATAGTTGTGGTGCTGAGGGACATGATTTAGTGGTGGACTTGGCAGTCCTTGGTTAACGGTTGGGCTTGATGATCTTAAAGGTTTTTTCCAACCTAAATGATTCTATAATTTAGATTTAAAAGATAATATTGCACCGAAAATGAAGTCGGTGAAAGCTAATTACTCTCTGTCTCAAGCTGAAAGTCACGACAGGTACAACAAACAAACAGATGTTGCCACTGCGGTTACATGGGCAGCCTCCTGCACACTCAAAGCCAAAGAATGGCATTTCTGATAAGCAATAAATCATACACTGAAATAAAAATATGACATTCGTTAGTTTCAAGGGAAAATAGTTGGAGCAGCTAGAGATGTCCAGATGCAATTATTTCAAAGAGCAGAATCCCAAAGAAGTACATCTGGAGCTCTGCACTGCACTGTGTTGTTAAAATTTTATGATGGAAAAAAACAGACTCACATGAGCTGTGTGTACATGCTAAGCACAATGAAACAAACTAATTTTTCCCTAAATGCCTACAAAATGAGCTGACCTTAGAAAATTTTTCCTATGTTTAAATAATAAATATATGCCCCAAAAGACTTTTACTCAACCTGTCAAAGTATCATTTGTTGAATAATTGAAAGCAAGAGCACAAAAGGAAGTTATCATATCAAACATAAATACACTATTTTAATTGCAGTGATATGAAAGCTAAAGCAGTCTATAACAGGAAAGGGAAATATGTCTTGATTTTTTGTTATATAAAAGAAACAGCGTTTGCCTTTGCTTACTGCTCCTGTTATGTGATACTGCCATCTAGCAGGCTATCAGAGGAAGTCAAGTTTCAGCCCTTCTCTACAGGGGCGGGGGTGTGTGAAGGGGGAATTTAAAAACAAAAAACCAAACCAGGGATTTTCCATTTCTTCCCACTGGCTTCTTGTATATGACCATGTGATCTAAAACTCTGTAGGCAAGCCTGCCAGAAATCTTCATCATCTACACAGAAACAACGCTTATCTGAAGAGACCAAAAAACGTTATGAAAAGTAAAACAAAGACTTGGTTAAAGTTTGCATGAGACTTAAAACAGAGTTCCTTTAAATTTTCCACGGTAATCTTTTGGTTTTGCTCCTTTGCTGCCTTACAGTTTAAGAAAACAAAGTTTTGCCACATATTTTGTAATGTCAGTTGTTTCAAGACAATTCAAAGGGTCTTCTCTTGACACTGCTTGAGATTTGTTATGGGCTTCAAGATTGGAAACTCTCAGTTCTTGAGTCTGCAAACTGTTAATTCTGAAAGTTACAGCTACTTACACATAACTCAGTGTCTTCAGACAAGATAACTTGATTGAGCTGAGGCTTGTGATTCTTGGGTGTCAAGCCTGAAGGAGGCAGCAAGCTGTTTAAGTTTGCCTTGCCTACTGTGACAAGCTATTGCTATTCAAATACCTTCGCTAGAGAAATGACTCTTCATGATCAAGGATCATTTAGGTTCATTTTTCCATCCTGGTGCAGGTACAAGGCGAGATGTCCAGGCCTTAAATCCCAGATGCCAAGGCTTGCTGGTGCCTCTACGTGAAGCAGCATGGCACCATACACGGGCTCGCTAGATGCCCAACCCTGTTCTGGCCAGGGCTTGCTCCCTGCAAGCATCCCCTCTGACAATGCGTCTGAGAAAGGAACCTGTTCCTCTGTCTCCTTTTTTGAACTTTTTCGTGTCAGATTCAAATTGCCCTTTCTGCTGTTAGAACAGAATTTTCTACAGGAGTATTTAACTTGGGACTTTATGGAATTTTTAGACCAAAACTTTCAGTCAAAAAAAGATGAAAAATGTTGAGATACTTATTATTCACAGCAGGAGTGTTTTCCTACCTGTTCCCCCATTCCCTTAGAAACCGCAATTAAAGCTTTTCAAATCAGTAACAATAATTTTGCAAAGGCTCTTATTTGTAACGTTGTTCTATACTGGCACTAGAGATGTAAATAACATGTGTTTCCCCTTCCCACCTTCCTTCTCAAAAGCTTGCTTTCAACCAACAAAAAAAGGCCATTTCCTACTACCTTCCAGATTTTTCAATTCATTTTCTCAGTATATCACTACTCTTCTCCCCGTTTACAAGTTCAGCAGGTTTCCACAAGGAGGAACGGGAACGGGAGACACAAAAAGCCTTGTCAGAAGCACTGAGGACACCCCTCTGCCCTGCCAGAAGGCTTCCCGGGGTTAGATGGGTAGACTGGAGAGGAAGCCCTTTTTGGGAACACCAGGGAATATTTGCAAGAGGGAGCAACCAGCTCTTCTGCTTTATGCAGAAGGAGAAATTAGCTTGAGTAGGTGCCACATGACATTTCGGTCTAAGGAGAATCTGCCTCTTCTGAGAGTGGTGGCTGCCTTTGTGGGCACCTTGGCAAGGAGAGGTGGCCCTGTTGCTGCATGTCCTGGCTCCCCTCCCTCCTGAGGGAGCTGCCATGTACGGTGTCTCAAATCCCCGCTAAACGTTTGGCATCTCTGTACTTCATGCTATCTTAACTACTTTTTGAATTCTGGGGCAAATATTTTTATTGTTTTTTTTTTTGTTTGTGGCACTTGAATGTAACATAACTATTTTTATTTTCTCTTCATTGTATTTTTACAGATTTTGACAAAACTCAAGGCTACTGAATGATTTCATAATTAATATCTGCATAATTGCTACCTAATTTAGTGCAAACGCTGATGCATAATTTAAAACAGCTGTGCTAGATAATCACAAGCCTTAGCATGAGACAGCCTGTTGATCTTATATTTCTTTTCAGACATGGCCTATGAGTATTTAATTTTTCTACTGGATCTGCCTTTTAATTTTTCCTTCTTGGTTAAAGGGCACATCATAACCAGTAGAATAATGTTGTCACTAAATAACATCTTTAAGCAGCATTGTCTGTAATGCTGTTTTTATACCGTCGGTCTTCGGCCCATTTTCATTGCTACAGAAAATAAAGCCATGTACTGTTCTGTCCTGAAGTGATTTGAGCAAGACTCTTTTCTTTAAAATGATTTGGAATTTGGTACTTGCCCTGTAATAACCAAGAACTAAGGAAGCACCCACAGAGCTTGAGGACACAGCTTAAGACACAGAAATGCTGGTGTCTAACCTCCTGTCGCAGTAAACGGGGTGATACAACCTAGTCAGTAAGCCAATGGAGCCTGGAGATCACTTCATGTGATCACCCACCTCAGGCTCAGGTCATTTGCTCACCAGGCTTTTTGGGCTAAGGTCTCCTGGCCTGTTGTCCAGCTGCCAGTTCAGAAACGTGCCAATTTGTCTATAGGTCCTGAATTTCATCTGTCAAGCTTGTCAAAATGTCTTGGATAACCTAGACATCCAAGGTTATCTTAGGACAATCGTAAACATCAGTAGACACACGTTTAGGCAACTGAACCAAGCCCTGCATGACTTCTGAAGGGTGAGCCAGACTATTCTCCAGACCTCATCTGACTGTGCTGATAATCTTCACAGTCTACAATGGGCGCTTAAACCTCTAGCCTGCATGTAAACACCCATACTTGGACACCAACAGTTAGGTGTCTTAATTTCGGGCTGAGTCCTAACCTTTTAATCCTGGTAGGAATCACCCATGCATATACATAAATGAAGCAATAGCAAGGCTTTCCACTTAAAGATTTAAAGCTCCCCAAAACAGGGGTTGGCATTATTCAAAATTGAAATTCAGTCCCAGAATTCAGAATAACACCGCTCAAATAACGTCTGGATAGATCACCATCTGTGAAATCTTACGGCTACCTGTGAGCAAAGCTGAGCAGGTTAGCAGTTTCCTTGCTTGCTCAAGTACTGCTAGTCCACTAGCTACAGGAGTAATAATTAAAATCTGTGTTCAAGATCTCTGAAGTATATATTTACACACAAGTACTGTATTAATATTTTAAATAAGATATTTTACATACCTCTGCCCACACTCATGCACTAGAGGGAGCTACGACCAAACCCTCCACTAATGTGCCCTAACGCTGCCTCTCACTGTCATTTCACACTTTTTGGAACTTCGCTGGTTCCATCCTCCAGGAAAACCTTGTCAGCATCCTCAACAACAACTGATCGTAAGTTCATTAAAGATCTAACCCTAAAGTGATGTTAAGCAGCTGCAGCTTCCAGCCCCACTCTGGTGGGGACAGCTGGAGCAGTTGTGAAGGGGGGAAGAGGAAAAGGGGAAGGACCTCTCACCTCTGACTGGTCATGCTCCAGGACTCCTCACGTACCTTTGGAGGTCCACCTGCCTCTCACTGGAAATCCCAAGCTGAAGTCCCCCCCCGCTCCCATCCCCTCTCATCACAGCCTGGCAGCTTGAGCAAGCAGGGACACCCCCTCACAAGATGTCCACACGCAGTGCACAGCAATACCACCAGCTCGTATATCAACTGAGTCAGTTTTTAATCAGGATTTGTAAAACAGGGTTTGCTAAGGCACTTTTGCTCCACCCTGTTTTCATTGCACTGAGCCAAAGCGACTCTCCTTCCCTCTGAAGCACACTGCAAGAAATTTCTTTTGGTTTTAAAACCTAACTTCTGTAAGTCAGGAAAAGCAAGAGACTTCCAATTTTCCATATATTCTTAACTGGTGTCACCATAAACACATGCACTATGGTATAGCCTTTAACTCTACACAATCTTCTCACATGCCTCGTGCCATACATTGAACACACAACGCGTAGAGTTGCTGGCTAAGCATGACCAACTGTGCGTGTGTCAATGCAGGCACATTTTGAGCTGTTACTCATGCTACTTTCAGAAAGAAAGGACTGACAGAAGACATGAGACACAGTTCATCTTTTTTTTTCTTTTTTTCCAAATACAAGTTGACAGCACACACTGATTTACTGGACCCAACAGAGTTGTTAGGTTTTTTTTTAGCCATCGGCTGAGACTCCGCAACTTTTGGGATGTCGACTTTTCCTTCCCCTGGTGCTTCAAGGACACTGGGATCATCATACTCAACCCAAGGAAGTCCAGCAATCTTTCCCCAGGCCAGAATACTAAGCCAAATGATATTGAGCTACATCATTAAGCCCTGCTTCAACTTTCTTTTCACGTCTGGCATTGTGAGGAGAAGCTGTGGGAGCTGAAATGGGATGGGCTGAAGGCTGCAGGTTGATTTAAAAAGTGCTGTAGAGCCACTGGAAAGAGGAAACCACATCCCACAGATAGGCAAAACATATATGGCACAGACCAGGAAAGGAAATTCTATCTAGATGGGAATAAAAAAGTCCTTTTCTGAAATATGCAGGAGAGTTTAAATCCATACAAGAGGACACAAACAATGGACATTATGACCATGAATAAAGTCTTAACCCAAGTTAATTACCTGCTCCTTCTGTGTTTCTTGAGCTAGAGAAATACTGAAAGTTAGGAACACAGAGTTACTATGGGGCCTTTCCCAGTGTTGTAGCTTCGTCTCTGACTCTTAGGAGATTGTAAATGAACAGCAAATTTGGAGATTTGCCTCTTATAAAGAAGTGTAGTAACTACTACTACTTTCTCTACTTTCAAATACACAGTTTTTTACAGTAGCTTTTAAAGATTGGCAATGACTAAAACAAAGACAGGAGTGAGAAGAAAAAAAGACAGCGATGGCACATACTACAGAAGCCAACGAGAAAAGCTGCTGGGGTGCGACTCGTCCTCCATGTGCAGTGGTGCAGAGCTTTGGTTACGCACCTACGCGCCTCATTCCACAGGCGAGAGAAAGAGGCAGGACCCTCCAGGGCAATTCCCCTTGCCCTAACACGGACTTCTAGAAAAGCAGGTGAACTGGATGCCAAACTTCCAAACGGCTGAAGTTAAACAAGTGGAAGCCCATCCCCGTGTTAAACCATCCTTTAATTTCAGCATGGACTTATATGTATACACACACAAAAATATATGCAACTAAAAAAATACAGACACTTTTTACAACTACTGTTAAATTTAAAACGCTCTAATCCTCCAATGCAAACAAAATCTGCACTGGGGAAGGAGGAGCTCTGCCTGCTATCCTGCTAGATGAGAAAGTGCATTAAGGCACACCTATGTCTCCCCAGTGGCACTAGTTACTCCTGTAAAAGTTCTCTCATTAACTGAAGAAAAAAAAAAAAAAAGACTGCTTAAAAAAAGACTCCTTTTGTAGGTATTTATTCTACTTCAGCCACAGTCAGCCCCTCTGGCACTCAGTAGTGAGGGTGGCAGAGCTGCCCCCCGCTGCATTCCTGCGCGAGGGAGGGTCCCCAGCTGACCCCCTCCCCAAACCACCCTGTTTTCCTCATAGTCCCTTGGCACCTTCAAAGTCTCTCTGTCACCACTTTGGGATCACAAAACTACACTGGATACCACCAAATGATTTTCTGCCCGCAGATGTGTTCTGGGAAGGACAGTGAAATGCACCGTTTGCCCGCTGTGCTCTCCTCCTTGCCCCAAACAGTTTTTCATTAATACAAGCTAGCTCTCAGAAAAGAACACACACAACGACAACCTTCTTTTGATGAAATGCTAGAAGCACAAACACCACAATGCTGGCAAACAAGCCTTTAAAAAAAAAAAAATAGAGAAAACGGACTGGTTTGTGTTTCTTTCAGAAAGTAGGGTGTATTTCAGAGGTAGTATATTTTTCCTAAATTATTATAAATAAACTCCTGCGGCAACTTCTATTTTTCCATGGGATACTTAAATAGTTTCGGGACTGACAGTAAAAAAAAAATAAATCTGCTGGTATAACATGATTAAGCAAAACATTTTCACTGATTTCCTTGTAATTCCTTGGCAGGTGGAGGGGAATGAATCAATGGCCGAGCGTTTCTACCTGGTCTGCGGCAGCTTGTCGGTCTGGCCAGAGCAGGAGCAACACCAGGAAAGGTGATGGGAACATAGCCCTTTGCTTTCTCTTAGTGAGCAAATCTGCTTGCGTCCTCCTCAGTTTGACCTCTCAAAACCTGAGGGAAATCGGCTCTTGGGTGGAAGTGCCCGAGCATGGTCCCAAAGCAACAGAAAAGCCAGAGAGACCCAACTGCTGTGCTAACCCCTCTCCGCGCAGATGCTGGGGCACGTCGGGGTGGGAATCTCTACAGCCTCAAGGGAGGAGTCAAAGCTACACCCTTTGAGCTGCAAGAGTTATGTCTCTCCTGGGAATCAGGTCCTGCAGGAGAAGGGGGAAACCCTACCAAAATGAAAACTGCCATTAACATAACAAACCGCAGAAGAAAAGGAGAAAGTATCATCTTTCCTGGCCTGCCTCTGCCAATAACCCTAGGGGTTCTTTGTAACAACGTC
Source organism: Himantopus leucocephalus (assembly GCA_003993805.1). Lineage (NCBI taxonomy): Eukaryota > Metazoa > Chordata > Aves > Charadriiformes > Recurvirostridae > Himantopus > Himantopus leucocephalus. The sequence continues at coordinate 168,850,292 of RSEF01000001.1, read as the reverse complement.
CTTCCTTAGGGAAATATAATTCCCAAGTTAAAGATACACTTTCAAACATAAAGCAGGCATAGTCATAAATATCTCGAGTGCTGTTTCAATCACTAGCGTTCACAGAAAACATTCAATTTTGTTTCTCTCTTTTCTTTTTTTTTCAGCTGTCTTGTCCCGCTTGTGATTTTGGACAGCTTCCGTGCTTACAAATTAGTCACTTCCACACACCTCATGGAGAATGCTACATTAACACACCTGAGTGTTTGAAACCTGTGATGATCTTCTTTTTGAACTTAGGAGTTAATAACAGACTTTTGTAAGTAGTCCAGTACTATGGTGATTCTAACTCCAGCTGGGTTAATTACACAGTAATTAGGTACAAACATCGCAACACAAAACACAGCTACATCATTATTTGCAACAAATGTTAACTCTAAATAAGTGCAACCTGTCCCACAAACACTTGCTATAAACGACTTAAAAATAAAAGTAAAATTTGATGGGGTAAACACAGAAAAAAAAAAAATTCTCCGGGAGAATTTTTTTTGTTAAAAAAAAAAATTAAAACAAAAATCTCAGCACTCATTTAGAGTTCGGGATCTTGTGAAAGAAAGCTTTAAAAGGAGCAAACCTGATTTGCTGTGGCTGTTGCGGCGAAGGGAACACTTGTTGCAGGAGTTGTTGCTGCAGAGACAGTGGCGGCCGTAGCGTTGTGCATCATGGGTACTTTCAGGAGGGGAACCATGGAAGCAATGAACAGGAGGGTGCAGCATTATGGTAAGAGAAGTGGTATTTTTGGCATGGTGAATATCAAGAGCGGCAAGCCATCGTCATGGGTTAAACCGGCAGATGGCATGCAATCACAGTGCAAAGCGAGAAAGCGTGGCGGAGAAATAAAAAAAAGGGAAAATAGCTTATTACAAGTACAATTAAAGGAAGGTTGTCAACACAATCGGCGATTCCCAGAAAAAAAAGAGCACGGACCATTGAAAATGAGGGCGTTATCTCTAAGAGGAAGACTACTTGTGCAAACGAGGTCTCTACCAAAACAGCCCGTTACCTGAGAATTGTTACATGGGCAATCTGTTTTCCTCCAGTATCGATATAAAACACTCCAAAATAAAACTCTACTAAAAAAAAATAGGGGTTTGTACTGGGAAGGAAACTGATACATGTTTATGTTAATTTTTAAACACAATTAAAAATGAATGTCTCTTCATTTTGAAGTAAGCCAGATACTTGCTGTCTTCCTTTATAATCCAATTTACGCATTTTTTTCTACTAGCACTGCGTAACTGTTAGATTTTATCAGAGTAAAATTACCATCTGCTTTGAGGCAAAAATCAGGAGAAGGATGATAATAATTTTCCTGATTTAAATACTATTTTGTTTGATCTAAAAAAGCCAGGTCGATTTTGTGAAAGTCGTCGCTTTTGCTCATTTGAAGAATGAATTTTAATCAGCCTCTTCATGGGAGAATTATTAACTTGATGTTTTAAAGGCTTGATACTTTAACTGCTTATCTGAGTAGTCCCACAAAAAAAAAAAAATCACTGGGATAGTGCTATAGAATAGAATAGAAGAAAGATTACTTTTCTGTCTTAGAGGCTGTTGCATTGGACTTCCATTTTGCATGCTCAAAATGTTAATTTCAAGCTGCAAATGTATTTGAAGGAGGAGTGAGATTCAGATCACGGGTTTCAACAGAACCTCTGTGGACCAAAGTAGGCATTTCTGGGAAACGCTGATAAAACTTTCTAACACACAGCAAAAAGGAGAAATAGGCACACCACTATGAAACTTTAAAACACTGATGAAATTTGCTGGCTTTTCCCAGTATTTTATGATTTTATAGTACTAGACAATATAAAAATATAACGAGAAATAAAACTTTGAAAACTGAAAAGCAGACTGGAATTCATGGTATTATGCTTTTGCAGTGTAGTTGTTATAGCAGGTGATACCACACCTAAACTGCAGCTTTCATCTACACACTCTGCAAAGTCAACCAGAAAGAAGGACAAGCGAACCTTTAATTCTAGTCAGTGTCTAAATCTTGCCTAGGATTTTTGAAACAAGTGAATATACATCATATACAGTATAAAAAGAGATCAATAAAGAAATTTGGAACCTACCAATACTGGTAGCGGGTGTCATGCACAAAACTGACCCTGCGTGTCATGCAATGATAGGTGAAAAAAGTGGATAAAGGGAAGAAACAGGTTAGCCGTTTAGAGTTAACATTCAAAGTGAGATTCAAGCATAACCACAGAGAAGTAAGTTAGTTAAATGAAACTGTAAGGTCATTCATAGTTTTGCTTGAACACAAAAAAAGGTGATAATGTTCTTACTAAACTTCTACCTGAGTATAGCGTGTGACTTTTGGCATGTTTCCGTGTACATACAAGTACTCCATAAACTTTTTTATTTAGACCTTCTATCCTTTCACTTAGTACTCTTGCAGCAACAGGTTTTTGTTTATAGAAACATCTTTAGTTAAATACCACACATCTTTGGTTAAATATCACATTACTTGGGAATTTGAGAACTCATTGCATAATTCAGACAGCTCAATGTCAGATCAATATTTGCCAACTTTTTGATGTGCAGCAGAGAAAGAAGTTAAAAACTAGATGATCTCCAGAGGTCCCTTCCAACCCCTATCATTCTGTGATTCTATGATTCTGTGATGCTGTTCTGCGGGAGCTTTGCCAAATTTAATGTACTTGTTCTTAACGCAAGTCCTGAGGTGGAGAGGTGCTTCTGACAAAAGAAAACACTACTGTGACCATTCCCTGAGCTAAACACCTCAAAGTTCCAGTAAAAGTCTCCCAGCACACCTCAGAGTTGCTCTGGGAGGACTGCTCGCCTGCCACGCAGTTGAGTTTCAGTGCCTAGTCCACCTTTAACCTCTCTGGGAAGACTCAGTGAAAAAGAAAGAACAGTGTATTTTCAGTACAGTGCATATAGCAAGCTGGTGAAGGTGAGCACGTGAGGAGACTGGTCCCGCACACAGGCATATTTGATAAAAAGTCAAATATGCTTTCCGTATTCCTGCTTAATTACTACCGCAGCCCCTTATCGGACCATCGCAGTAGCAGTGTAACTATGAATGACCTTACCCAAAAACAGTCCCCAGAGAATACACAAAGTTCCTCCTCTGGAGGGTACAGAAACACTAACAAACAGCAATGGGAAGAGAGAAAAGATCTGTTGTTTTTAAGATCATTCACCAAACAATAAGGAGAAGGTGACAAAGCGATCAACTGATGTAAAACAAACAAAATGCAGAACTTTGGAGGTAAGCCATGCTAAGTCAAGCCCCACACTTTTTATTAGGGGAGCAAGTGGTTAAGAAAGCAGAGAAGTTATATAAAACAATTAAGTTTTATATATATTCCAGCAGCAAAACTTGTCTTAAAATTTAACTTAACAGACACACACACACAAGGAACACATTTGAAAATCATACCAGTTCAGAAAACATCACATAATAATTTTAAATCCAACAGCTAAAGTCATGCATTGCTCCTTAGACCTGAGTGGCATGACAGTCCTTACACCCACCAAATCCAACCTTCCCAGGAAATGTGGGAATATCAGACGTAGCATCTTTAACAAAAAGCTCATGACACCCACTCATATAGATGGGATTCCCCTTTCCTAACCTCCTCCCATACCCCACTCCTCTCTCTAACATCCTTTCTAGGTGCTGATGGTGTTCACGAAGAGCAGGAGGTTCAGCACCATGAGAAAGGTTTTCTACTCCGGGCTTGGGCTCCATCTGCTATGTTATGCCTCTGTTTCTTCTCCTTTCATGCACTTGTTTTGGGGCTTGCCAACGACCTGGCCCTTGAGGTTTGGTTCCAAGATCCACCCTTCCTACCATCAGAAATTTGTAAAATAAAACTAGAATTACAACCATTAGTTGGAAAGAGGGATGGACAATAAAAAGCACAAAGAATGAGCTACTTAAGGAAGCATGAGCACTCCAAAAGTCTGGAAAATATCCAAATGCTGTTTCACTGAAAAAGGTTTAAACTACTGTATTTTCCATAGTTAATTTAAAAACTCTTAGCAATTGCAAATAATAGTGATAAGCCCAGAAAGGGAGTGCTTAAGAGAAGGAATAATGCATATCATACTGCAAATTCTCAGGGTTTTAATGCAAAATAAATTTGTAAAAATTTCTGTATGATTGTAAGCACAAGGCAGTCCTCCATTCATGTCCAAAAAGGCAATCTCACAATTTATTTATTTGTTTCAAACACTCCCATAAATGACAGTATGTTTTCTGCCACAGATATTCTGGGGCATCAATGTACTAAAAATACGGCATGCTATAACTTACTATTATAAATACAGGGGCAGGCTCCAAGGTTGTTACTCAGGCCTTATAGCAAAATTCCATGAAGTCAAAGCCATCTGTGTTTGTTTTTAATCTTTAAAAACATATGGGAATGCTGATAGATCGGGAAACAATCGTGTGTTGCGTTTCATTCCTTGCTTAACCGACATTATTTCTATTAACTAAAATAACATCGCTGAAATGTCAAGCACATTTGCAAACACGTAGTTTTAAATGATTCTGGAAGTTCACACTCCATAACGTTCCGATACTAAAATATGTAATTTGTTAATTACAAATGAAATCACAGAATTTGTTAGGCAGCATATTTACCTTTGGGAAGTTTGGAATGGGGGTGACTGACATAATTTAGAGGGTTATGTTATTCTTGTTTACACGAGCACCTAGCACATTCTTTCTTTCGCAGTGTTAAAGAGAAGCCCTGCCACCAGCCAGGGTGCAGTTCAAGCCATCTCTGAATGCTCTGATTTTTACAGGGTTCCGAGCACCGAAATGCAAATTACATTCACTCATCTTCAGATCACCCCTACGAAGAACTATAACCCCAGCTATTAGCTGCAAATGCTAGGAAAAGTTCTGGTGGCATTCCAAAATGGAAACCACAAAAACGCATCTGATGCCTCAAAGCCCTTTAGTGCAGCTGCGGGGAGCGATGCGTTTTGCCAGTGCTTCCACGCAGGTTATCGACTGGAAGGTTATGGCTGGTGCTCCCCCTCTCGCCCCGCTCGTGCGTGGCTGGGGCAATCCCCACGGCTGCAAAAGCGCACCCGAGGGAGTAGGAGGATGCGCCTGGGCCACGGCGCACTTCCCGGGGCATCTCTGAATGCTTTTCCCAGCATTTTTGTTGGCGGAACTTTGCCCTCTTGTCTCCTAGGAGAGCGCTGGCAGATCGAAGTCAAAATACAGCCAATTTAAGGTAGGAAAAAAGGGGCAAACTGTGGACGATGATGAAGGAGGCTATGAATGTGAAAAGCAGCCTGATGGCATGTGGAAATTTCTGCTTGAATTCTCATACTTTGCAGGAGGAATTAAAACAACGTGTAACTATCTGTGCAGACTTCACCTCGAGCAGGGCAGGGAGCATAACAAAACCTTCTGCTAAGTGCAACTGCCTGACACGGAGGTGCCACCTAAGGAACACGGAACTGGCTCAGCGTGGGTGCAACATACCTGTTGGGATAAACGCTGCGTGTTGCTGCAACTGAGCATTGGCAAGAGCCTGTTGATAGTGCAAGACACTGGGATTGAAAACGGCACTGGCACCATTGCTTTTTTCAAGTGCTTGTCTCTTTGGTAAAGGGTGAAGAACACCGGGAGGAAAGGCCTGTAAATAAGAAAGTTAGTTAAAATAGCGCCATTTTTAAGACACTGTCCGTAACATATACATAAATACGAAAAACTTATTATTTTTTAAAGCGGCTAAAGATGCCTCGCCATGCATATTAACTCAAAGCACAGCAATGTAAAATGAGTGAAATTTTGTTATTGATAGCAAAAGCATGGTACTATTAACCTAAAACTGTAGCAGCACAACTACTGAAAAGAAAGGGCTTTAAAGCAATGAAAATGGCATTGCCTTTACATAGGTTTTCAAATATTATAGGGAGAAAAAACCACTTGTGTTTCATTGCCAAGTATTTTCTTTTTTAAATTTAAATACCGTTTCCTATTATTATACAGATTAATGGATTACGTTAAGCGTTTTCAATTACAGAAGCAGTTTTATCTCAATTCGACTTTTCATGAGAGGAGATTTAAAAAAATGAAACCATGTTAGGAACCAAACTAAATCGTCTGCGTTCATTACGTATGAGAATGAGATGGATAAATAGAGTTTCTGGTAAATTAACGAGTATGTGAAATCATTTCCGGTTGATGTTCAAAAGTAAAGCGATACAAATTTCATTAGTTGCTTCTCTGGAAAAAAAAAAACAAAACAAAAAACCAAAACAAAACCAACCAAAAAACCAACAAACAAACCCAAAAAGCTACATGCAAAGCAAAAGGTGAAAGGTCAAAGTACCAGGTCTACAGTTGCTTCGAGAGGTCGCTTCATTGCTTTGGCAGTCGACTGAGTCTTTTAATAACAGGCAGCGAGCACATGATGGCAGTGGGCCAATGGGATTCAAGCGAATTAACATACAGGTAAACAGCAAGCAGAGGTGCATCATGGGAACGGCATTGCATTTGTGGATAGGTGAGAAGGAAAAAAATATTCTGAATGCAATATACAACATACAAAAACACTAGGCATGCACAACAACAAAAATGTCTTCTAAAGAAATGGATATTACATTTCGAATTAGTACCGAAGCAAAAATGCATCTACTATACCTTAGTTAAAAGCATATAAGAGAGTAAAATATAGATGTTTGAAATTCAGGAAAGTTGAGTAAAACAGCAGCTTGCAGACACTATTAAGCATCGTATAAACACTTCACAGAGATGCAGAAAGTTTTAAGGATACGCCTATAAGAATTCCTGATAAGTTAGTTAAGTCACATTTTAAAGCGGAAAAATCAATTTGGAAGGCTACATTTTCAAATACAAAGCACTAGTGAAAGTTGTAATGCATTACAAATGCTACTAATATCAGTGCTTGCAAGGTGAGGGTCTTCATTAGGAGAAGTGTGTCACTCAATAGATTTGGGGTTCAAAATGGGAGAGGTTCTCCTTTTCCAATACAAAGCAGAGTTAAGTATTATGTCTAGTTACACTAACTTATCATTAATTCCTTTTTTTTTCCCCTACAGCTGGGTCATTTTTGTAGATTTTTTTTTTTTCCTTGTAACTTACCACATTACATTGAGAGGGAAAAAAAGTCTTTCAGAATTTAAAACATATTTTCTAAATTTTGCTACAACCTTCAGTACTAGCTTCAGGAGCAGGGAGTAAAAATACTGCTCTCAGTTCATAAGCGAACAGTGACGTATGAGTTACGATACTAATCCAGCATTATTAATTTTTTTTAAAGAAAATATTTAGGCATAGTACATAAGCATATACATTTATGTATACTTCCATAATAAGATCAAACTTATGGCTGATATGATGGCATTCTGTAAAAAATCTTCTCGTACAAAATATTACTTTCAAGTTTTATAGTGTAAATAATTCTTACAAACCTTTAGAAAGGAAAAGAAGATTTATTCAGAAGTCAGAATTTTTACTTTTATTTTTTAAACACAGGCTCTTTTTATTTAGCTCTTTTTTCATTTAGCTCTTTTTAGGACAGGCAGATTATGCCTATCTTGACATCCGTATGTGGAAACAGGGAACAAAAGCAAAAAAAAAAAAAAAAAAAAAAAATGCTACNAAAAAAAAAAAAAAAAAAAAAAAAAAAGAGGACAAGGCACAAAATGCCTACAAACAGCTTACGGTCACAAGAGTAGCTAGTGCCAACAGGGTATTTTGCAGGATAGCCCTCACTTTGCCTATTCCTTGTTCCTGGCTCTGTTGCACCTACATTGCTTGAGGCTTCCCAGCGCCCTCCCATCTCTCCTTCAGCACATTTCTGGATCACACACCCTGGTCTACCAGATCTACTCATCTGTCTGGGGCAAGACAGACATAACAAGAAACACCTGGTGCAAAGTGAGGACCTGGAGGGCCTTCTTGTGTCTAAGCAGGGTGTTGTGCAGCCGATGTGTGGTACCCCCCACGGGCACCCCCGTGGGAGACATCACTCTGCACAGGGCACAGCCTCAGACTCACTCTGCATCCCCCGTGGATGGAAGTCTACACAGAGGTGAAGCTTACAACTGAATTCTGCATTATGCGATGATGAAGTCCACAAATTCAAATCAACGTCATTAAGAGTAAAGCGTCTCAGTTAATTACCTTTATTATCCAAATGCAGATCTTATCTGATCTCAATTGTTAACTTATTATCTCTGTGTTAATGATTGCCTTTCTCCACTTCATCTCCACGCTCTTCTTAACCTCACCTCCCTATTCTGCAACTTTTTGCTGGCTTTCCCCTCATCTTCCACAGCGAGTTCAGTCTCAGTTTTTCCAGCCTGAAGGCTTTAAGTTGACCTGTTTCTAGACCTACCCATCAATCTTTTTTCCATGTAGACTCCCTCTCTTTTCAGGCTTTCAGACTGACTGTCCATTTTTCTCTCCCACCTTCAACTTTTCTTTCATTTTGTCCTGATAGTAAAACCTCCTTTGCCTCTTTCTGTTCCATCAAGTTATTTCCTGCCCAACGTTTGATCTCCTACATAACTAAACAAACAAATCAATAGCTACAGACTGGAAAGGAAAAGGCTATGGAAAGGAAATAAAGACAATAATAAAAATGATCAAACATACTGAGGCATAGCATTTGTCTGCCATATGTCACATTGGTACACTACAATGCCTCCTGGACTATGAGCAAGATCCTCACAGCTGAGGCCTGCGTGGATGTGCAAGGAGCTCCTGAACAAACTCTTAACACAAGAAGGGAAGCACATGAGAGGTGGAAGCAGGGACGGATGGCCCAGGAGGAACAGGGACACAGCCTGAGCATGCAGGGATGGGTTAGGAGAGCCAAAGACAGTTGAATCTGGCAAGGGGTGTGAAGGACAACAAAAGGGTTTTTTTCAAGTGTATCAGTAACAAAAGGAAGACCAGGGAAAACGTGGGCCGGCTGCTGAATGGGTCAGGTGACCTGGTGACACAGGACACGGAGAAGGCTGAGGTACTGCACATTTTCTCTACCTCAGTCTTTACTGGTGAGACTGGCCTTCAAGGGAAGGGAGACCAGTGGGAAAGTCTGAAGTGAAGAAGATTTACCCTTGGAGAAGGAGGATCAGGCTGGGGAACATTTAAACAAACTGGATGTACACAAACCCATAGGACCTCACAAGATGCCCTGACGGGTGCTGAGGGAGCTGGCCAATGTCACTGCAAGGCTACTATTACCTTTGAAAGGTCACTGTGACTGGGGGAAGTTTGTGAAGACTGTAAGGAAGTAAATGACACTCCTACCTTCAGAAAGGGCAGGAAGGAAGGTCTGAGGAATGACAGGGTGGTCAACCTCACTTCAGTCCCTGGGAAAGCGATGGGGCAAATCCTCCTGAAAATCACCTCCAAACACATGAAAGCCAAGAAGGTGATGGGGAGTAGCTAGCATAGATTTATGAAGGGACAGTTGTACTTAACCATGCTGACCGCCTTCTACAATGAGACTGGCTTGGTGGGTGAGGGGAGAGCCATGGATATTGTTTCTCTTGTCTTCAGAAAGGTTTTCAACACTGTCTCCCATTTCATCCTCACGGACAAACTTACTTAGTATGGGCTAAATGGGAAACATTGAGGTGGACTGACGATTGGCTCAACGGGTTGTGATCAGCAACATGAAGTCCAGCTGGAGGCCACTCACTAGTGGTATAAAACTGGGAGGAGTGGTTGATACACAAGATAGATCTGCTGCCACTCAGAGGGACCTGGAAAGGCTGAAGAAATGGGCAGAGAGGAACCTCACTAAGTTCAACAGAGGGAAATACCAGCCCTGCAGCTGGGGAAGAACAGCCCCAGGCAGCAGTACATGCTGAGGGCCACCCAGCTAGACAGAAAGCAGCTTGACAGAAAAGACCCTCAAGGTCCTGGTGGACACCAAGCTGAACACGAGCCAGTGATGTACCCTCACAGCAAAGGCAGACGACAGCATCCTGGGCTGCATTAGGAAGAGCATCACCAGCAGGTCGAGGGAGGTGATCCTTCCCCTCAGCACTGGTGAGGCCGCATATGAAGCGCTATGTCCAGGTCTGGGCGCCCCAGTACAAGAAAGACATGGACATACTAGAAAACAATCCCATAAAGGGCCCCAAAGATGGTTAAGGGACTGGAACACATCTCATACAAGGAAAGGCTGAGAGAATTGGGACTGTTCAGCTTAGAGAAGAGAAGATGCAGGGTGATCTCATCAGTGTATATTAATACCTGATGGGGGAGTAAAAGACTCTTTTCAGTGATGCCCTGTGACAGGACAACAGGCAATGGGAACAAATTTAAATACAAGAAATTGCATTTAAATTTAAGCCTTGTGGTTTTTTTTGTTTGGTTGGTTGTTTTTACTGTAAGCATTATTTAACCATGGATCAGGTTGTCAAGAAAAGCTGTGGAGTCTCCATCCTTGGAAAACTTTCAAAAGCCAACTAGCCATGTCCTGGGCAATCTGCTCTAGCTCACCCTGTTTGAGCAGGGGGGGGTTGGACTATGTGATCTCCAGAGGTCCCTTCCAACATCAACTATGAATTCACATTTTAATTCAGGCTGTACATTCTTCAATGACTTTTTATACTGCACCACATGAATATTTGGAGCTCCCCCAGTACAATGATAGATGACACTGCCTTCTAATGCACTTCACATTTAAGCTGTACGGGATCTACAGCCTCTTTCACAGTGTCTTTTCCTTTCCTTTTTACTTCAAAGGATGGGGTCACCTAAGGTACCCAAGTAAAAATTCCTAAACTTCAGCGTACAGAAATATAGACAGGGCACTTTCTGCAACGTCCCAGACTGCAGAATTCATTGACCTTCGATAGTCTTACAAGCTTAAAGGGGGCTTATAAGAAAGACGAGGACAAACATTTTAGCAGGGCCTGTTGTGATAGGACAAGGGCTAATGAATTTAAACTGCAAGCGAGTAGATTCAGACTAAATATAAGGAAGAAATTTTTTACAATGAAGGAGGTGAAACACTGGCACAGGTTGCCCAGGGAGGTGGTAGATGCCCCATCCCTGGAAACATTCAAGGTCAGGATGGACGGGGCTCTGAGCAACCTGATCTTGTTGAAGATGTCCCAACTCATTGCGGGGAAGGCAGACTAGATGACCTTTAAACATTCCTTCCAAACCAACCTATTCTATGATTCTATAAGCTTTGCCTACAGTGCTGTAACCCTATCCACAATGCTCACCTGGAAGAGCACTCTCTGGACTAGAGCAATGCAGCCAGCTTCCCAGCCAGGAGGGTAAACCTCTTGGACAAAATTTCAACCTGTGAGCAACATCCAAGTAAATCCTACAGGTAAGCATATGTATTTCTGCCTACTTTTGCTCTCTAGAGCAAAATGAGTATTCTTAGTCATTCTTGGGTGGCCTTGCAGGCACGTGACTTTTCTACCACTTTTGTGTTGTTATTGCCATTCCAGTGATTTTTCACTCATTCTGATTGTTTCAAATATATATTAAACAAAAAATAGTTGGACTGTAAAGAACCTTTTCTGTTTCGTAGTCAAAATATGCCATTTAAATATTTTGTACATATTTTTCTGCAAAAAGTTACCCTGAATTACAGGTCCCTGCCTTCTTCTCCTATGACATTAGACTACTAAACGTGTCAATGCTGTGTTTCCAAAGATGTTTCATCTTGCTTTGAGGCTAATGTAATTCCAATTACAGCTTATTTAAAATCACAGGATATATATCCAACCATTACTGAAGCACAAAAAAATGAGTCCCCTCATCTCTCTCCTTTCTTCTTTAGTATATTGCCTAGAAGTATTATATTCTCTAAATAGACAATAAATACTGCACAATACAAGCTAATTAGAATAAAACCCCCAATCTCCTTTGCTTTAATTTCTAGATGGTATTAAATTTCTGCAAGCACAGGAAAGTTTAACTAAAAATTACCCAGTTTGAAACAGAGACTGGGGATACTGCAACAGAAAGAATATTAAAACTTAAGAAATGTTCTTCTGTTTGGAGGTTTACTTTCTTGCATAACTTACCCTTTGTCCCTCAAAAAGTCTGGTCTTTGCTAATTTGCTAAATACAATAGCTCGGGGTAGTTATATACTGTACTGTATTGTGTTTCTGGTAGGCTTTTACCCAGAGAATAACTGTATTGTCTATAACTATTGTATGCACTGCCCACAAGTCCACAAACCACATCTGCTTAATTATTCGTCCACTGCCAGCAATGAGGACAACGATTCTTTGATTTGCTGCCAGCAATTTTGTCTCCCAAGTCAGATCCTGCATGCTCGATTTATTTAACTTTATCAATACCACTCTATTTATATTTATCAGCTTTCCTGGTAGCAACCGTAAGAGAGATCCAACACTGGTAAATGGACGGGCTGACTTGTCTGAACAGTTTTAGGTAACTGCAAATAGTTTTCAGTATCTAAAAACAGAAAGCCCTCCATCTCTTTTCTTCTGACTACAATTACTATGCTTTTTCTTGAAGATTCCCATTTTAGTTTACTACTTTTAAACCCCGTTTTTCTAATTGAAAAATTGTATCATAGAGAGATTCAAGGAACTTGCCCATGACAGTGGGAGCGGCAAGAAAAGTCTCTAGGCGTGAGATCCATCTAACCGCATTTCAAAAAGATACAGTCAACACTTTTTAGTCAGCAGGGATAGACGTGTATCTACAGAGGGCAGTTCTTTCTCATCTCCAGACAGGCACTAGTGGTAGATCAGATGAATGTGCTGTTTTTTCTCCACTACATATAAAGTGAGACCAAGGCGGCTAGGCTAGGCTCAGCTGTCCGTCTGACATCTAAGGTGGGGTGAGTTGAATCCTAACACCGTTTTCTTTTCTATGACCCATCTCTGAGGCAAAAGCTCTCTCTTTGCTTTTCTTCCTTTTCTTCCAAATTTCCACATGTATATCTGTCACCAAAGAGCTAAAACAGCATATGTGCCCCTGTTTTTCAGGGGACGTCGAAGCTTATCAGTTTTGCTTCTGCTTGGAAATATTAGGGCCAAATTTAACATATAATCAAGGCAGAGAACAGAAGTGGTATAGAGTGTCATTTGCTTCACTGTCTTGGATAGAAATACAGTATTAAAATAAGGGCATAAAGAAAAAAAAGTGCTTCCTCCCATCAAGCAATAGTAATAATTTTTTAAATTCTTATTTTTTTTTTAAAAAAAAAAAAGAATAAAAAAGAGGCAAAAGACAAAAGAAAGTATAAGCAAACAGCATTAAATTGAAGCAAAATAGGCATCAAAGAGCTTCTGTCAAAAAAAGGCAGCCATATATGCCAGCACTTACCATCACAGTCGCAGCTGCCGCAGCTGCCTGGGCTGCCACCGCAGCCTGGTTGGCTTGGTGTTGCGCCGCTTTGATTTTGGCCTGCAAATGTGCAGGAGGGTGAAAATACTTGCATTTCTCCCTCATGCAACGACCTTTTATGTAATCCATACACACGGTTACGGTGTTGTCGTTTGTGTCAATCATTGTGCTGTCTGCCGGATGCGCAAAGCGGCAATCAGTCTCTCCACGCGCACAGTTTCCCCGCTGGAACTCCCTGCACACCTACGTGCAAAACAACACCCGTTGCAGGGGAAGAGCTTGGCGCAACGCGGAAGGGCAGGGAAGAGCCCCGCGCCCCCAAAAGACAGACTTGCCCCCTTCCCCAGTTAGTTCAAGTTTTTCAGTGAATTTAATTTAATAAACCTTTCATCTTCTGGGAGAGGGAAATGCATCTATTTTACCCTTACGTGCTTGGCTCCTCAGGCAGCTCTGTGGTACAGCGGCTAAATGAACTTGACACGCAACAGAAGCATTCCCAAATGCCCTTCCTTTTTCCTGTCTAGAAAACATCTGGGAAGGATACTTACTGAAGTAACTGCCCCTGCAAAACTAGCTGGGAATCCCAAAAATATTCAGGCCCTTTCTGACTACACTTCATATTCTTGCAGCTCCACTGGTTGGGAAGGAGTTCCTCTTGCTGAGACTCAGGGAAGACATCCATCAGATGCACTGTATTTTTTATGGAGTCCACAAACAAAATGGAGAGCCTCCTTAAAAATAATTTTCAAAAACAGGCAGAATGAACACGTTGATTTTCCCAAGAAATGGGCTCTAGACACTACTGCTTAGGCTTTTGGGAAAGCACATTCATTTCCGCAAGAGCCATTTGGCCTTCTCATGCACTTGGATCACAGATTCCACTGAGCCCCGCCACGCAGAGATCCATCAACGCCAGGCAGGCTCTGCGCATAGCTGGGGGCTTGCCCCTTCAGCCTGCTCCAGGGTTGGGAACATCCGACATCTCCACTTGTAGCTCAAGGCTGAAGGGCTATACAATTCCCCTAATATCAATGCATAAGGCTATAAAATTCCCCTAATATCAGTGCATGAAAATTGGGACAGAATTAATACTGCAATAAAAATATGCTTGTTAGATATTTCATCAAGGCACACCTTTACAGGCATGTATACTTGAGGTATTTTGGAGGAGATGAACTTTACGAAAGATGAAAATTCATGTTGATGCCTGTGTATTAAATTTGAGCAAATGCGCTACCTTAAAAATAACAGTGTTTAATTACCACTGGCTGCAAGTGTAGAAATCCTGCCTGGTTACAAGGTCTTTATTTGTAGCAACTAAATTTAAGCATCATTTCTGAAACAATAGAGTTTTTCCCTCCAGGATCTTTCACACAGCCTAAGAGAGGATTGCATTTCTAGTCACAGTGGTGTCTACAGTACCTCCAGTTTATCAGTCCTGAGGAGTTTCTGTGTAGCAGTTGAACCGGGGACTGAAACCGGTGGACTTCCAGGAACAATGACAGGCGGCGTGGGTAGGATCTCAGTCGGGACTAAGCCAACTCCCGGTGTTACTGGCGTTAGGTAAGGAGCAAAGCTAATAGCCGTGTTCGTTCCTATTGTGGGACCCACTGGAAATGTGGGCTGCAAAATGAAAACACAGACCAAGATGAAAAAAACCAACCCCTTAATCAAGAGCTTATTAGTTGTCTTTTGCGTGTTCTTTCTGGCACCGATTCATTTTCTTAATCAGAAAAATGTCAAACAGCTGGCAAAACACACAGCATACTCTCTTCTTTTAATCATGTAACACATTCCAGAGGCATACTAAGAACCGCACTTTGTAGCTCTATTATTGGAAAAGAGGCTGCCGATGCAAAGGAAGTCGTACTTTGAACCTGAATCTCTGTGGAGGTCCAGCCTACATTGCAGGCTTATTTACACTTCTAAAAGTAGAAATAACATAGACTTTATTGCTTTTTCTCAATACCTGTTTTCCTTGGGAAAACAGGCTATTTTTCAAAGTACCAGATTTCATGGGTGAAGCGTTATTAACTATATTAAAGCCATATTTCTAATAAGAGTATATATAATGAGCTCTTTGGCATGTAACTTCCATCTGTTTGCATGCTGTATTTTGCCACCTCCTGCAATTATATGTTACTTACTATGGCTCACACATCGAAAAACCTCACCTTTGCAAATGTTTGTGTGCTCAGCTGTCACCAGTGGCAAGCAGAATAAATATTATAATCTCAGCTGGACACAATATTTAGAAAGGGATTATTCAGGCTTAGCTAGAGTTCATCTTACAAAAAAAATTTGATTGGAAGGAATGATACGGGTCTAAAAATCTGTTTCATGCCTTCCTACAGCGAGTCAGTGAAGTCATGACTAGAAGAAAGAGCACTTGTGTGTTACTAAAACGCAGCCCTACCAAGGCAGAATGGTGGGTTTGTTACCACCAGCTCCATGGGGGGTGGAGGCAGAACATCACCATGGTCAGACCACGGTCAGACCTGGGAAGTGCTTTAGTTCTGCAGAGCTGACGTTTACCCCGGAGAGTGAAGCTATAACTATAAATGAGGAAAAACCATGCAGAAAAACAGGACACATCTCAGATTAGCTTTGTCAGAAATTAAATTCCCAAATAAGCCAGCAGCTAGAAATGAACCACGCAACAGCGGAACACTAAGGAAACACTTAAAAACACTTAATGAAGGAGGAGTGCCTTTGTCATCGAGGTGGCCTGCACAGCCTCTGTTGGAGAAGGGAAGTCAGCCATGCAAGAGAGAGCATAGGAGCTAGAAAGGTTATTTCTGTTTGGGTTTTTTTTTGGTTGGGGTTTTTTTGTGTCTTTGGAGCCAATTACCAAATTATAAATGGCTGCTAGCACCAAGAAGATGCCTTGAGCACCAGATTAGCCAGGATACCCAACTGTACAGAAACGGCATCTACCCGCCCTAGAGAGTTAAAAGTGAATAATGCTCCGTTTTTGTCAGAGATCAAAATGATTGGTATCAAACAGCCCAGTTTGTAAGTCAAGTGCTAGCTGAATTCTTTCGAGCATAATAATGAACATTTATATGAAACAACGGTTCAGCTATGTTGGGGACAATATGCGTTATGTAAAATGTAAATAACAGCTTTGTATCAGATATAATTTTAAGAATAAATTCACATGTCAAATGACTTCTATGGAATTTTCTTTCACTTTTTATCCATTTGGTCAAGGCTGAATCATCTTAATCTGGGAATTTATGTGAGACAGAGAAATAAAACCCAGCACTTCTATCACAGCAATCAGTACAGAAGGCATTACGTCAATGAAATTGTAAAGTTCAAATGATGAAATGGGTAAGTAGAAAAAGTGTAATTTTGCCACTTCAATTTTTCATATAATACTTAGAAGTGGAATCTATTATTTCATGGAAACTTTTCCTGGTGAAAACTCAAGCAGTAAAACATGAGGAAATATCAAAACACATTATGCCAATATACCAAGATACATTTTGACAAATGTGTACCAGAAATTCAGGGACTCCTGACACCCAATTTGTGTTCATGCCTTCCCACCTTACAGCAGATGTTTCAAGTGTAAAAACACATTTGAAAAAGGCACGTGGGGTGAGCGTCCTGTGACCAAACACAGATAGCTTCCTCCGAGATGCTTACACTTGGCTCCTGTTAGAGCCCATGGAAAGACAAAGGCGCTTAAAAAAACAAACCATCTAATCCGAATGCAGACATCTGAAACAAGCCAAGTGAATGGTAATTTGAAGTGACTATTTCTTTTGATAAACTATAAATGGACGCAGGAAGCCCAGCGCAGAAATTGATGCCAACACTCCAGATGCCTCAAGTTAGAGAAAGAAATCCCACTCCAGTAGGATGCCTTACACTAGGCATTCAGCTTGAGAAAACATCATTAGCAGCCATGTGTGAAATGTTTAATTCTGATTATTTGCCTTACCATGCTTTGGAAGTCTGGTACAATGAGGAGCTCAACTGCAAAGGCAGCCCAGAGCAACTGATCATTTTAATGTACATCCAAAGATGCTGCTCATGTGTGCAAGACTCTAGTTTTAGGTCACCTGGATTTGAAGTGTCCCAGGCATCATACACATTACTTTAAGATAAAACGCCGAGTTTGTAAAGTACATGCATCAGCATTTCTCTGTCTTATTCTGGGACACTTCAGATTTCAAGAGAGTAAGAAAGGGCTACCCAGGATGATATTAACCTTTGTTCCTGGTATTGGGATTAAATACTATTTAAAGCCACTCAAACCCATAGACTCTTGAGAGGGGAACTTTTCATTCCTACTTAAATAGCTTACTAGCAAATTATTATTATTATTATTATACAAATTTTCACCTTCAGAAGTATTATAGGTAAAAACCTTGCAAATCTAGACAAAACCTGGCATGAACTGAATGCAGGGGAAAAAACCCACAAAAGAGAGAAAGGAAAAAAAAGCAAATGATTCTGGGATAATAAAATATGTCAAATCTGCAGCAACACTCCATTATATCTTCAAATGCAAATATAAATGAACATATTTCTAGCACCTCAGCAATTCCTTAAGTTAACAGATGAGGACTATTTTTATTGATACTAGTTTAGAGAACTATTGCAGGGCAACATATTCTTCTAGTTCAACTGTACTTACCAATGACACCATCAGAGAAATATACTTACCACTGGCTGTAGCGGTGTCCCTGGAAACATGAACTGCATTTGCTGGGCAAGCATCGCTGCTGCAGTTTTTTGTTGGATTAAGTTGTTCCTGCCATTGATTTCCAGTTGAGTTTTTAAGTGTGTTGGTGGATGAAGGTACTTGCAGTTCTCCCTTGTACAACGACCCTGGAAAAAGAAGTCACACTAATTGGTCTACTGCTTTTGATGATAGTTTAATGCCTTTGAGCACAATATTACACCATAAACTAAGCAAGAACTAGTGAAATACAGGGTGTTTCTGGGGAACTATGTAGCAGGCTGGGAGGAGCTGATGGCCTTGAGCTCTGCCTCAGCCCACTACCTCTGATTGATCATTAAGGCTATTAGCCACAAAAAAAAAGAAAAAAAAAAAAGAGAGAAAGACTTTGAAACAGCATTTTCATTGTTAAGTACACATCACTGCTATACAATTAATACGCTGAGTATTATCCAGACTGCCTGAACTGCCTCTCACGGTATCTTGGCTAGAGTATCTGCTGTTACCATAACATAAATGTTTTTACAAATGACATTACATTATGAATAACAGATTTAAGTCTTCTTTAAGAGAAATGCAGCTTTTAAGCATATTAGATTAAAAAAACAATTGCGTGTTCATGACGGTAAGGACCTGAAGTGGCCACTCTCTGCTTGTGTTCTCTCATACGTTCACCCTTATTCCAGTTCACTGCCTTCTGGCCTCCTGTTTTTATTACATCAGCACAACTTTGAACTATTTCCATTCAAGTATAAAAGAACAGAAGTCAAGCTGGTACTTTCACAGCCTAAATTTAGAAGGAGTGGATGGAGCTAAATCTGAAGGTACACAGCAGAAGGAGAGCTTCCGATCAACCTGAAAGCAGGAGTTTTTAGACAGTTATGAGACAACAAGAAACAATAAAAACATGGGTGGGCTGTCACCTCTGGGGTGGCTTGTGTTGCAGGAGATGGACACGGAACACACCTCTACAAGCAGTGCATGCTGACCAAAAGGTAGATAGAGAAGTGTAAGACGCACTGATACATTTTCCCCCAGAAAGGGAAATCTTGGGTGCACCAGCAGGTTGTGCAGCTGCAGGGCAGGACGTGCTGAGATCAGAAGCTCCTCGATGACATGGCTCACAGTCACAAAATTTTAAGCATTAGTCCAACTGCATTTGACACACTCAACTTGTAGAAGGTAAGTTTCCAAATTGAGACGTTTTTAAAAACTGCTTTTAAAACTTCCCATTCACTGGTATAAGGGCTTTACAATTCGCAGCCAAGCAGGAGTATCCTCCCATAGCCAAGAAAACATTAAGGTCCCTATGCAAGAACATCACACAGTACACACATACACCGACACTGTGTATGCATACGCACACACACACTCTGCTACAAAACCTTCAATACACTTCGAATGTCGCAGAACAACAGTGTTAATGTTATACTTGTTACTCAGACACTGAAACACTGCCGATTCTGCCTCTAATTTGCTATAAGGATGTAATAACTACCTACACAGGAGTGAGTTAAACGTGTCCAGGAAGGTTCTCCTGCACCGAGGTCTATCGGAATGCAAACAGCTATTTCCATGCTATTAAACTTTTGAGATCAGCCCTTTCCTGAACTGCGCCTGGCCACCGTTTGGGAGTACGCTAAATGAGAGAGGCCAGAACAGTTCAGGAAAGCTACTTAAGAAAAAAAAAAACCTGGTCTTGGCACTCAGGAACACTTCTTGGTGCCGTTTTAACCTGCTAGTACAAATGCAGCCATTTTCAGGACATCATGCCTTCCTTCTGAGATCTGTTGTGCGAGTCACTAATGCTGTCTGGTTTAATGAAGTACACAAAAGGAACAGTTGTTCCAGCTGTTGTCAGCTGGCACAAGCAGAACCAGAAATAGTCAAGATCTCATGGCCACAGAAGACTGGCTCTTCCATTTGGGAGGAACCTTCATAATGTTAAATGGGAGCATGCTCAGCGCAGGCAACGAGCATACACTTTTGTGATGGCTGATGAGGCCAACTGGTTAAGACATTGATAACTGAGATCTATTTAACCTTAATCTATTTTGTATATGAATGGTTCATACAGCAAATCTGAAAATTAAAACGGCAAAATCAAATCAAACTGCTCTCTACCTGATGGAAATATATACCTATGGAAACAAAAGTGCTCCTCAAATAAGGACTGAGAGCAACTCTAAACCACAGTGGCTTTTGAAGTACCTGAAGCCTGAAGAGTGCCTTCAGCCAGCCCTCCACTATTACCTCTGAAAGCACACAGCTACTATATGCCACCATTTTAAGCTCTGCAAAGCAACCCACTGTGCACAAAAGATTGGTTATTTCAGAAAACTTTCCAAAATAATCCAACCGTACAAAAATGTACTGTCCTCTCTAAACTTATTCATGTCTGTGCCTCATTTACCAGTTTTTTTGAGCTCCTGGTTAGCAATGAACATACTATAAAAGAGCTGTGTGGCCCTGTCACACTACTATAGAAAGCGCTGTAAACAGATCAAGCCTTGTTGAAATTAAATGACCCAAAAGAAACCACAGTGGAATGAGCACTGAAAATAGTGACCAGATTAATCCAGCCCTAGTTACCAAAATTAAATACATTCTGAGGCCAGCTTTCAGTTTTTTGACCTACAATGGTTGGGGGAAAATGCCTATAAGCAACTTTTCATTCCTGTTTTAACAAATGCTCCATGTCCCTGTGAACTCCTGATGAGATTAGTTTGAGAGGAACCGGGCTGATTCTCAACTACTGATCATTGCAAGAAGAAAAATTCAAGCTTGTATTGTCATCTCAGTCAAATGGGACCTGGGATTTTCTTATTAAAAAGTCAGATATCAAGTCCAACTGAGATGACAGCACATATCAACCAAACAACAGAACAGGCAACTGTAGACAGCATGCAGGGGTATTCAACATGTTGGTTGGGTCAACATCGACAATAAGAGTCCACTTTGGATTCCTGCAAAAAACTAGCATGCTAGCAGGCCACTTATAACAAATACAGAGACAAAACGGAGTGCTCTAACTTTAGGATGCATCGGTATCAAGCCGCTGCAGCGAGGCTTGGTTCATCTTGAAAACCACAGCAGTTCAGGAGCTGCTCGACAGACATTCAGTCCTCCCAGCGCGTGGCAGCACAAACTCTGTCAGCAGGATGAGGCAGGCAGCAGGGAAAATAATTGTTTCATACAACTTTTAACGTGCTCCCACATATGAGTCAGAGTCCTGAAACTGAGGGCGCAGACAGATTGCTCTGAAACTTGCTCCCTAGAAA
Organism: Himantopus leucocephalus; assembly: GCA_003993805.1. NCBI lineage: Eukaryota > Metazoa > Chordata > Aves > Charadriiformes > Recurvirostridae > Himantopus > Himantopus leucocephalus. The sequence goes on along the minus strand of RSEF01000001.1, from coordinate 168,828,939 downwards.
CTCCTGCCACCCATGAAGTGAAGGTTATCACCAAGCACATCATAAGCTCTTGTGCACTTCCCACGCGAGTTCACCCAAAAAAAAAATCACTTTCAATGAGCTGTTTCCTTATCTGCAATGGATAGTAATGACAAACAGTCATCATATTAAATCCCAGCGCTCTGTTACTCCCCTCATCTTGCAAGGATGGTACCTACCTCTGACCTTTCATTTCTCTGCCTTTGTCCTCTACAACTAGCTTAGCCTAATGCGTAGGGCCACATCTCAGGCAGGTAATGGAAAGCTTTCGCAGAAAAACTACTTTTCTACTGCTAATTATCCAGACTGGGAACATGCTGTGGCTCACGTCAGGGCTGTGCCACAGGCTTCGTTCCAGTAAAGAAGCGGGAGAGGGAAAGGGTGCACCAAGGAGCCGGGAACTTCGAGGACTGCAGTGCCTATCTCCCAGGCACAGCAACGAGAGGCTCTGCTTCTGCAGGGGCAATGGTTGTGGGAGCTGCTACCTGACCAGCTTAATATCAGAACCACATCCCTTAACAAGCCATGTCACACCATTGACTTTTTTACAAAAAATCAATAGATTTCCCTATTAAGAAGAATAGGTAGTTTGCCTAAAATCAGTGGCACAAGACAGCCCACAGCCTGGAGTGTATTAAAAAGCTTGGGATGTGCTAAGAATTATAATTTTAAAATAAGCAAAACGAGGCGAGTGCAGAAGTAACACCCCGTAACTTTGCATATTAAAATACTAAGAACTCATTTCCTGTCTACAAGTTGTACCGCCGCATCTCTGTCTTGAATATTTTATAAATTCACAGCTTTCTTCAGTATTTTACTATTGCTGTAATAGCAACAACAATAATAATAATTCATCCAGGCCCATGCTGGGAATTGCTTATGCATAATAATGAGTTAGTTTTTACTTACTAAAATTGCCTTTATCGTTCATAAAAATAAGATGTTTGAAGTTAAAAAAAAAGGGGGGGGGGCAAAACAATGTTTCTTTTATCTCTTAAGCCAAGAATCAACTAATGCATCCACAACCATTTTGCTCAGGTACTGAATTCTGCTTTTAAGATGGGGATCAATACATATTCTTAGCATTCTTATCATAGAAGTCCCACTAGCAAATGTAACAGCCCCAATCTATACAGTCAACCCAAAACTGCTGTAAGACACTTTTCTGCAGCCCAAGGTGTGGGTTTTTTTTTTTAGCAAAAGGAGGGGCTAAATCAGGTTGGAAGGGACCTCAAGAAGTCCCCAGTTCAACCTGCTCAGAGCAGGGTCAGGTCCCTGAGCAATCTGATCTACTGCTTGGCTGTCCTCACAATGAAGATGATTTTCCTTATATTCAGTCTGAACCTGTCTAGTTTTGGCTTACGCCAGCTGCCTCGTGTCCTCCCACCATGCACAGCTGTGAGGCGCTGGGCTGCAGCTTTGGACAATCTCTTTGTCCTTGAAGGTTGATCTTACAGGAGGAGCATCACCATGCAATGTCGTCATGTTGTCTTCTGTTAGCGTGCCTGTCTCAGGTTTGAACCCTGAGGGATACACGTTAGGTTTTTTAAACCATACCAGCTAAATTAAGACTCCCTCTATGCTTTAACTCATATTTTGGGAAGGCAGCAGCCATCCTACCAGCAGTGTTATCCATCATCAAACCAATCAAAATATTTATATTTTCCTTAAATAGTTGAAATGGGGAAAGTCCAGCTTGAAGCTGAGCATACACATCCAACATTAATTGAGACAATTTATTGACACTATTAGTGGGAAATAACGGAGCCTGCCTCCTCAACCTCACAGCATAGCCTAATATCTGACCTGAGACACCCCATCACCTTTAAAAGACATGTTATCAGATGAGGAGCAGAGACAGGGAGGCCTGCTTCCCTGCAGATGTCTGTTCCTTGTTCCTAACCCCTCTTCCCAGGGTATTTCCAGCTCCCCCGACCCACCTCTGTTCTCTCTAAACTCCCAGCTTCCTCATATACCCACCTCCCTCCTTCCTCCTCCCCCAGACGACCCTCCCACCTCTCCTAACTATAGACCAGGAAACAACTCACATGATAAATATAACTTGCTCAAGCTGTGAGTGTCCCGAAGGGCCAGCCAAAATGTGCACGTGGCTGGCAGACCACGCTCGGGAGCGGCTCAGTGCACGCTCTAGCCTTTTCCTTAACAGGGTAGTCGTTTGCATCTCTCTCTTCTACCCAGACACTGATTTTTGCATAACCAACTTTGCGATCTGTCTTTGAGATGTCTGCTTGTAGCAACTTCGCTTGAACTTGGCCAGGGTGACCAAAAGTTATTAGGGTGCGAGGATGATGCTGGCAAAAATATGGATAGTGCAATTATGCAAAAGCTGTTTCCTTATGAAAACAAGCTAAAATGTAACAAATGCAGATGAAATTGTATGATGCCCCAGGATTAAATATGCAGTCTTATGGGGGGGGGGAGGAAGTATATGACTTTGAAGACAGGAATGGTTTTTGAAGGCATCTGAGCAACTGGTTCTACAAGGGCAAAAAGATTTTCTCGTTGCCAGGTAGACGCTCTGAGATCCAAACATTTGCTGGAGTCAGAAAAGACACGCCAAAAAATACATTTTTTTAAAAAAAAAAAGTAATAATCACCTGATGCCTCAGCCACCTCTCCTACTGGAAAAAAAATAAATGCATTTTTCTGTATCATGCAGCTTTAGCAAACTTGCACACGCTTGTAAAGATCAGATCACATTTTAATAAACTTGCCACTCTGGGCATGCTGGTTAGCTAGACATCACCTGCTTGATACTGATATTAGATACCTGAAGATATACCGTTCAACCCTTGGCAGAGCAAGAGCTAGCACAGGCCACTGTCTGGGGCAGTGGCAGCACACAGCAAGAACAGCCACAGAGACAGCAGTGTCAGCAGCTGTGGAGGTACCTAAGCCGTAAATACTCGTCTGGAAGAGTTTCTGACAAGAGCAGAAACTGTTCCTTCTCCTTCGGGATTCCTCCTCAGCAGCCCCTCAGCAAATTCTGGTTGGGAATGCGTGTGGCCTCACCCAATCAATTTAACAATTTCACCATTACATAAATCAGGAACTTCTCAATTCCAATAATCCCGGGCTCCCTGGGGCTAAAAATAGAGCCAGTCAATAGGAGGGCAGGGTATTTTGAGATACTTAAGCTTCTGCTCAGCCACACTGACTACCACCCCAAAAACATCCAGTTCAAGTGTTATTTTTCAAATGAAGAAATACCAAAAAGAAAAAATAAAAAAATCTAAAGAAAACACCAACTGTGTTTTCATATGCAGAGAGGGATGATTCCTCTTATTCTACAGGACTTCCATTTATGCATTTCCCTATATATTTTAGTACATGAGAGCTCAAACACCAACAGCACTTTCAACACTTAAGTAAAACCACTAGACTTCAGTTTGGCCTGAGTTAAAAAGTATTTTCCATCTTGCATCATAATGCAGGAATGCAATTTTCCTGTGCAGGTCTATCTGCTTCCTAACTTCTCTCAGAAAGTAAAAAAAAAAAAAGAAAAAAAAGACAAAAAAGATACCGCACCTCCGTTAAAGTATCCCCTTTTCACTTGCTGCGAATGTGTACCATCTCACACAACCTGTAGGACTATACATGCCTGTAGAGTTAAGCATATGTGCAGGGACTTAGGGGATTTAGTTAAGCCTTAAGAATAACTAGGCATAGATTTTTTTAAAATGTAACTTCTCATTTTATTTTTTCCTTAAGGTATACAAAAAAGCTTCAAACGTTTCTTGAATTTTGCATAATTTCACATCCCAAATATGTTGACTTGTAAATATGCATGCTTATGACAACACTATTCCCTTAGCCTAAGTAAAATCGTTTCTAATTTTATAGAAAGAAATGGGGATCAGAATAAGATCCCTTATCTTGAAAATGAGACATACTTGAACTATCTGAGAAAAGGAAAAATAATTTCAAAAGGACCAAACTGCACTAGTAACAAAAATATTAAGCTTTTGATGGAGAGTTCAAATGCCTCAAACTTCACACGTTGCCATACATCTCACCAGCACAAAGACCTAAAGGAAAAAATGTATTTCAAAAAACCACAAGCATCTCCTATATTACACTTGAAATATTTCAGCTGTTGGATCTGTTTTCCTGGGAAAAAAACCAAAAGAACCCAAACAAAAACCACCAACAAAAACAACTTGGAAACCTTGCTAAGAAATTAATTCTGCATTTCTACAGCCACCTTGCAAGTCCGCCCACCGAAGTTAGTGAGTGTGCATACATATTTATATGCACCTACACACTTCCGTTTCAAGAAAAAGTAGAAGGCAAATTCACTTTCTTAGTTTAAAGCAGAAAAGGAAAATAAGGCAAAAAATTCTCAGGTGGCTTCAGCTTGATTCAGTTTCCAACAAGCTAAGAAAACCCACTCGCTGCTCTTCTAACAATTTCAATTATTTGTAAGAAACTAAAAACTGGTAAAATAAAAATGATCATTTTATTCATAAAGTTAGAGAACAAGAACTGCCTGTAATTGACAGAAAAAATAGAAAAATATTGAAGAAAAATGGAAGTCTTACAAAAAGATGGAATGTCTAAATGATGTAAGAGTCTTAACACTAAAGACTTAATAGGAGATATTTATTTAAATGGAAAAAGACAAAATGTTCTACTGAAGAGCACATTTGCAATGAACAAAGAGCTCCGAGTCTCTCAAGATGCTCTTTCAAACAAATGTTGAGAAGGATGGCTATAGAGAATGGTTTAATAATTTGCCTTGCAATATCAAGGGAAGTGTACTCAATATTAAATTGCTCAAAAGAGAAAGAACTCAAGCAGATATTGCAGGCACTAAAAAAAAGACACTTATGAAATTGTAAGTCGTTTGACAAACATCCTTGAGAATTACTCTAACAAATAAGACAAAGAATTCAGACAAAGAAACAACAGTTTACACTAATATAAATTTATTTTATTTCTGTGTTTACTGCCTTGAAAATAATTTGAGAATAATAGGGAAATAAAGATTATTCCTTCCCCAGTTACGTAGCTCCTTTTTTTTTTTTTTCCTCATTTTTCCCCCTCACTGGCACTCAAAATCTAAACCAATTATTTTTATCTTAGCTTCATGTTTGGTTACCAGCATCGATCAGTGCATCACAAGCAACTGTGGACAACCTTTGAAATAAATCTTCAGCCTAATGCACACAGGCAACATTCACGGAACGAGAGGCAGCCAATGCGTAGTATAGGGGAAGACCCCTATGGAACGAACATAAAGAAAGCAGAGGGGAAACGTGACCTCGTTTAGTTCAAATTCCTCAAATGTCTGATTTCTGTTACATGGGTGGTGAGACTCTCCCCAGGATGCGAAGTCGCCTTGTGCAGGGCTCTAACAAGCATACAGTTCCTCCCATGGAAGGACTAGATGCAGCCTGCCACGTGACTCAAGACAAGTTGCAGTAGCAGAGCAGTGATTTAAGTTCTCCGACTCTGCCCCTTTGGAGAAGTCAAGGTATTTGCAGATTCCTGCATTACAGAAAAAATGTCTGAAATTTTTATGGAGTCTCACGATACAGCATTGCACATAGTTACCCGATGGCTGGGAAGCTTTAATGCACCCACTCATCGCAAGGATCGAGTGTTTTCGTGGAAGACAGAAGAGAGCTGTGTAAATTGCAGGTGGGACCACAGGGTAACTCAAGGCAACATGGATTTTTTGCTGGTAAACAACATACTCCACCATTAAGTTTAACTTGACTTCACTGAAGAAGATGATGGTAAGAGCTTGGAAAGACGCAGTTTTCTTCAACTTTTCTCAATATGTCGAGAGCAGACAAAAATAGCCACTCCAGAAGTAATGCTAGTAAAGGAAGGCAAGTTGTTTGACTGCAGGTCAGCTGGCAAGAGAAAAGGCAACAGCGGTGTAGCAGAACAGCAGGAGACCAAGCAAGAAGACCGGCATGGCATGGCACCACTTCCTGACATACCTCTTTCCTCACCTTCTCTACAATTCCCAGAAAAGCCTTCAAGCAGACGTATGTTGACTTTAATGCAAGCTTGCTCACAGGAACAGGACTGAGATTAAATTCCCTTGATTTGGAAACACCACTTTGCAGCAAAGGGGTAGGCAAAGATAACTGCAGAACTGACAGTCAAGCCCTGAGATGCTTCATTTCTCTCACGGTGGCCTGTGAAGGAAAGCCACCACATCTCAGCACATGGACTACACCTTCCAACATCCGTACCACACGTCCTCCACCATAACCAGGTTAGAAAAGAAAGAGCGAGTAGTGAGGACAGGTCTTTGCTGCTGGGATGCCCGTGAGCCCAAACAGTGAGCAGCCCAGCAAGGACCAGGCAACCGACTTGTACACTGACAACGGTTCCCTCAACAATGCAGCGGGAATCTTAACATGCCTCAGAAAAAGACATAACATCAGTTATATGTCATCAAAAAGAGGCAGGAGACTTGCCTTGGACGTGAGGAGCATGGCTGACCAGATGAGAAGAAGATGGGAGGAGAGCGCTGTGAAACCAACCATGTTAGCCTCCTACAGCGAGTCACCTGCCCAAGGGAGCCTTGAGAAGTTGATTCATTCGAGAGTTGCAGTGAATGAAAAGTGATTTGGAAAAGGCCCATTATTTGGAAGAGTCCCACCATATGGAAAAGGTCATCAGAACGATGTAGCAAGGGACCAAGCGACCCCACCGATGTGCTATGGAGAAGGGCGGATCTAATGTACTGGAAGCAAGCAACCACCTTGGCCACCGGTGTGTCACAGCCCACAGCTCTTGAGCTGGATGCCCAGCAGCCATGAACTGCTATGGGGGCAAGGTGATCTGCCATCGGCGAGTCCATCTGCTGCTCCTCATGGGGACACTTTCACCCCGGCTGGGCCACTCTGCACCTGTGTGCGTGCTGAACAACATGCTGGGGCTCCCAGTCCAGCTGGGGCTTATGGGGCCTCTTCCCTGCTGGGGATTTCACACTTTCTTGGCCAATCACTTTACAAACAAAAGGAAAAAGTAAAGGCCGAGTTAAATACACAAATTGCTGAGGACACCTTACGCAACTGCAGAGGTGACAAGTACACTGTCTTGTCCCTCTGCAGAGGAGGAGTGTTTACCCGCCCTCAGCGGCAGCGCTGGAACCGCAGCTGCGTTATTAATAAATCATCAGCTTCGCTCCTGGGACGAGCCCACGAAGGCTGGAGCCTGACATTGGCTCCCAACTCACTGGAAAGTTGCTGAAAACACACAGAAACTTCTCGGTGTTTTAGAAACTCCATGTATTTGGAACAGCATTAAAAAGCACAAATTAAAGAAATATCTTCGTTTTTAGGAGCTTTATTTGCATTTCTAAAGAAGAATTGCATGTAAAATCCCCTGTACTATCTATAACTGCATGAGAAGCGGCAAACAAATTATTGAGATGAAAAGACACCGTATCACTATGGGACCACCTACAGAGAGCAACCAAGTGCACGCAACCTGAAAAGAAAGGTAAGCAGGCACCTTTCCTGGACTCTTTTATACCCAGCCCATGTTCCTCCTCTTCTGGGAACTGGGTTTCTTAACATCAGTGATTTGTTTCAGTTTCTGTCTTTTCTTGCAGTCCGACAAACCTCAGATTTCCCTCTTCAGGGAACGGGGAAACCAGCACCAGTAGCAGGAGGGGCAGTGAGACCCCTGCCCTGAAGCAGCAGGAGAGTTATAGTGAGAAATACCCAGAAAATCAACAAACTAGATCAGCTTAAAAAAAACAGGGGGGAGGAGGTTGGCAAGAGGTCCAGAAATTCCAGCAATAGGAAAGAATGAAGGCCCAGCATCCCAGTAACCAAAAAAAAGAAAACCAAACCCCTTTTATTTTTGCTGAAGGGCTCTCTGCCCTCTCCACCCAGTATTAGGAAGCTTCCAGAAGATCTAGCAAAAATAGCAAGTAGTACAAAGCAGTTACATTTATCTCAAATGGTAGCTTACAGAATTAGGCAGCTAAATCACGGTTATGAGAAAAGATAAGACACATTAGGATGTCTTATTACCTTCCTTGAATGCTACATTCATCTAAGTACTAGAATATGTGATTGTGGTCTTGAGAGTGCTTATACCTTCTCAATACTCTGGTGAAGGAGCAGATAATTATTCTCTTCCTTAAGACAGATTCAGCGCCAACTAAATAAAATTCTAGGTTAATCTCAAATTAAAATACTGCCTCTAGGTTTTGCAAGGCATAAGTGTGAAATCCACTTTCAGGGTAACACATACCCCGGACTCCCTACCATTTATTACACTGCAACGACATTGTCAGTGTATTCTGATGTCCACAGTACCTGTCTTCATCAATGTCGTGAGTAGATGCGGTGATACCAACCTCAATTACATGACCGCATCTACGATTTTACACAACCTTCTTTCCCAGACAGTGAATAGGCAGTCGAATGGTATTTCTTTTAACCCTGACAGTCAGTGGGTAGTAGTACTTTCATCTGTCTCCTGGCCTGAATGCAAGATATTCCCCTCCTCTTGGACCTATCCATAGGGCTTGCTCTATAGGATCACATTAGGAACGGCTCCGTTAAAATTATTAATGGATTTCTCCGTCGTCTTGTGAGACCAGACAGCATTACTCCCACTCTACACAGAATAAATTGAGACCAAATATGGTTAAAAAGCTGAGAAGCACCTGCAGGTTTTGGATGCAGATCTCTGCCCTCCTTCTACTTTGCCGCTGCATCTGCATGGCACATGCAGGTGCTCCAGTAGACTCCTACTGCTCTTGGGTTTTGGGAATCCAACCACCTAAAGGCTAGTGGTGAAGATGCCGGTTTCGGGGACTCGCTCGCTGGTCTCCAGAGGAGCAGTGAACACCTGATGAGAAGGCCACCTCCTTTCAACTCTGCCCCTGCCTGCCTTGCTTGCTGCACCAGCAGCCTTTGGATGGAGACCTGCACCGCTCCACATGCTATTCCCTCTCCAGAAAGCTGTCTGTGATGTTCACCCACTGAGGCAGAGGAAAATACAAGGCTGGAAGAAAGCACACACTAAGGTTACTTGGACAGCATGTCTCTAACATGTTTTCCTCAACTCTTGACTCCTACCCAGTTCACCTGGGCAAACTCCCACCTTGTCCCAGCTCTCCTCTTCCTCCGCCTTTCCTCTCCTTCAGCATCGCCTCTTCCCCACTCCCGGTACCAGCACCTGACACCAGACGGACCAAACGAAGAGCACGCTGTGCTCGGTCCTCAGTCTGAAACCAGCTCAGCATGCACAGAGCCTGTCTGATCTGCACACTAGCCTGCGCACAGCCTCTGCTAGGCATGCATAGATGGTGAGTTTTCACACTTACAAAATGACCAAATTTGGTTGAAATTTCACAAAAATAGCATAAAGCAAACCACTGATATCACAGCAAACCTTCTGGTATTAGATCTCAAGGTACAGCTGTAAACAATGAGAAATCAAGGTCATTATTGAACCAGTTTTAAGAAACACTTAGAAGGAAAAAACAAGGTATTTATGTCTCAGCTGTTTCTCAAAAATGGTTGCAGTGTTTCACCAAAACTTTAAATAAACACTCTGAGTCAGTCACTCATATGTTTCAGCCCAGATAATTCCATTTTGAGAGACTTACAAACCACAGAAAAGGAGGATATTATTTGGAAAGCGGTGGGCAAGATTAAATCCAGGTGATGATGGTGGCACACTGTCGGTAATAAAACACTCATGCGTGTCTCATTAACACACCCAACCAAAAGCTAATGATCACAGGAACTCCAAGCACTTATGGAGAAATAAAAGTATTTAAACACAATGACAGTAAACAAAACATTCAGTAACATGTTAAAAATGAAATCTGCTGGACCATTTGTCCAGAAATACTTTTAATGCAAGTAGTTATTACACGTCCCAGCTGATGAACTCCACAGACAGAATAAAGAGTTACCAAATGGCATTTTGGAGAATATAATGCCCGTAAGCATATAAATGTCATTTCAAGGCAAACTCTTTGTTATATTTCAAATTGCATCGAAAGGGACTGTGTACTAGTGCAGCAAGTCTTTCTAGTGTCACAGCAAAGCCCTAATGATCTATGCAGAAAGAAAAGAGTCATGACCATTTGACCTGAACAAGGACAACTTCTCTGATTTGTTTTCTTCAGCATTTCCTCCCTAACTCTTAGCAGGTAAAAAAAAAAATCATCAAGTATTGACAGCCTATTAAGAGATCTACTATAAAATGTGCAAACCCGCTTGGATAAAGGAACCACCTTTGTGACTTGTTCTGCCTTCCCCTTAAATTTTCTACAGGAGACAAGCGGGCTCCCCTGCAACAGTGACAGGGATAGACTGCTTTCAGTGACTATCTCCTGGAAGCCTTCACAGGTTTGGCACCACTCTCATCTGTTTCTCAGGAGAAACTAACCCAGGGTCTGAAATACTGTTCTCCAAACAGGAACCAAAGGACCACATAATTTATGACTTTCCTTTGTGGGTAAAGTGTTTTCACTGCCTGCACCTTATCTGAACAGCAGTCACAAGACAGAGGTTCCCATCAAACATCTTTTTGTCAAATGCTTCCCTTTGTTTGGGTGCCAAGGAGGAAGAGGCAGGATGCGGTCAGAAGCCAAGGGCACAGCCAAGGCTTCCATCACTGCTTTTTATGCCAAAGTGGCAACAACAAAGTGAGAAACTCTTGGTGAAGATTACACCACCTGCGGCTGGCAGACCTTCTCCCTCTTTGCTCCCAAGCAGGAGTGGAGAGAACAGAAGCGCTGAGAACTTTCCTCTCTGGAGCAGGAAGGAGGAGAAGACTACAACCACCAAGTCCTCAAAATTGCACACAGACCTTGAGAAGGTAGCCGGCTCACCAACTGGCCTGGCAGCGCAGCCAAACCGTGTCTTCATCATTCCCAGGAGAATCATTCATCACAGCTACATTGCAGGACTTTGGTTTAAATAATCTTTATAAATGTCACAAGGCTGAAGAACATATTAAACTAAAACTCCACAAACCAAAACAAAGTTTTATGGAAGAAAAAAATGCATAATGATCTCATGCTTTTCACAAGACTGGTTCTTTCACAGCCAGGAACCATAAAGTATTTGTTTCTATTTTCTATTTGTCTGATATGCACATCATAAAGTGATTACAATTGCTGTGGCACGTCAGATTCAATCTGGAGGACATTCAGGTTAAAATGTAGTATGGTATGAAATGTTCATCATAATTGAAACAATCTTGATTCAGATTTTTCAAAAAGCCTTTGTAATTGCAGACAGTATGGGAAAGAAGTATTTAAATGGCCAAATCAGTGTTTCCTCCCATCCTCCTGCTTTTTAGTGAAGAAAAATTGTGATGGATGAGTACCATTCATCAGGAGAAATAGTCAAAACATGAGATCACTAACCAGCATCTAGACAGGGTTTAACAACTCCCTTGTTTAAACATTGGGGATTCAGTGTCTGGAAGGAGAGAGGGCAGGAGGGAGCTTAGACGATTCTACAAATTTAACACTAACATACTAAAAATATTTTAAAACATTTTAACCAGCCTGTAGTACCTAGCAATATTCATCACGGCTTTCCAGCACAGCAGAGTGAGGACCCTCTTAACCAACAGTGACCACATGAAGGTTGGCGTATGTAGCATTAAGAGCTATTTTGCCATGTTAGCAAGACAACGACTAGAGCCAGGCTTTCTTTGTCAAACGTAATGTAAAATCATGCCCAAAAGATACAGCTCCTGATACAAGCTGTCGTTTACCTCCTACCACTCATTCACAAGGCAATCTACAAAATATCACTCTTCAGGCTATTAAATCCCTACACTATACTACTTAGTAAATAAATAAAAGAACGAAAGCAAAAAGAAAGGTCTACTTTCAAAGATGTTTTCACATCTTCAGGCCAGTCTTGGGGCCACATAAGCTGCTCTGCAGGGGCAAGTATCATGGTATCCACAAACACAGTTTGGAAGCCTAAAACTCATTAGGGATCTTCTGGAAGACCTATGAGCCAGATGGAGCATCTTCATATGAGGGCAAAGCTCTGACTCCAGGCACTGTCAAATAGATTGCAAGCAAACAGATAAATGATGCAGGAGATTGGAAGGACTGCACTCATCTCCCCTCATCTGTAGGCAAGCCATACACTATAGGATATGTGGATTATATACAGGCGGACCAACTGTTTACAAAAAGTGAGGTTTTTATAAGGGTACCTCTATACCTCTAAAGATATGGCCTCTGATGGAGAGAGTGCTTTGGAGATGAGTTAAACATGAACGCACCCCAAGCACATTGTTATTAGCTTTACAATTATTTAGTTCCATATGTTTTTGCAGATTTTTAGATACCTTAAAAGCAGACTGATTAGAAGCATCTTGCCTTCCTATGGCAGGTCATACGGAATATAACAAATAATCTCAATCTTCCTTGGCAAGTAACTTCAGTAGAAAAGAAGAAACTGCCATTGGGGAAAACGTCTTTTAATGAATTTTAATTTGACATTAAGACTACAGCAATGCTGTTAACATTTTTAAAGAAAATTGTCTCCTGTAGTAGATGTCACCAGGCTTTTTATTTATTTTACTTTACCATCCTACACTGAAAGCCCAATGTTTCACCAGCAGGTATTTATCCAAGTTCTCCTCAGCAATGGTAGTCCCAGTCTCAAAGTTTCAGTGAATAAAGAATGCCAAATTAGCTTTAAATGTCAACTCTGCTTTGAGAAGAAGAAACATAGTGAATTTTAAAGGTATCGAGGCCTCAATAGAAGGTTCATCACATGTGCAGCCACCCACCATACTGTAGACCACGCTTCATTAGTTTTCCCATGCTATAATCCTGAGAACAATGAAATAGAGAGACAGCAAGGAATGGGGATGCACGCCTGAAGGATTCTCTTGGCTGGTTCTACTTAACAAATAAAGTATTTTTGTTTTAACTAGTTAAAGAACATTTGATTAGCATAGCATGGCAAAAGCAAAGCAAAGGTAAGAGCTATGAAAAACCTTTTCAAACATCAAACAGAAATGAAACAAGCTTATAAACAGAGTTGCCTGCAAGCAAACAATTTCTGGAATGTACTGGGGGAAGCAAAGGAGAATCCCACAACAAAGGAGATTGCAAAAGCCAACCCAGTTTAACAAGTGGAATTACCAGTTTGGAGACTACAGGGAAACAATGCAAAAACACCAGCAAGTCTGATACAAAGAACTTTTCTCAGCATTTAACAAAACCCCCAACATAAAGGCCAATCATTAGGTAATTAAATACGTCTCTTTGGTAAAACAAAGCCTTACACAGAGTTGTTAACCACTCATGGAGTAATAGAATTAATGAGGAACTGAAGGTCTCTCAGAGTAAAGCTAAACAATTTCAGATACATCTGATCACAGCTGGAATATGTGAAGCTATTTGAGTACCAGGCAATAAATTATGTATTATCAAACAGCTGTCTGCCAATTTATCATGTACTTCTTGCAGACACACAAAGAGCTGTTAACCTATGAAGACCTCTAAATCATGATTCTAATGCTTTGTATCTACCTTTTATGCTTGCTATTAAAAACAAACTCACACACACACTAGACCCTAGATATCCAACAAGTATTTTTCAGAGATGTCTGATTGCAGCTAAGAGGATGACGACAATCCTGCCATGATGGAAACATGATGGCTACCACTGCTCTCCAACACTCTAGAAAACCCCACAAACCCCCTAATGCTGTCGGGGCGTACAGGTTAGCTGAGCATTCACCAGTCTGGGAATAAGAAAGTCATTTTGTGACATTTCTCTGTGCTTGGGCATGGCCCAAGCAGGCTCATGGATCCACGCAGCGAGCTGTCTACAGAGGCCAGTGGAGTCCCTCAGCTGTTGGACACCACACCGTACTCCACAGCAATAGTCAGTGCCCTCAGTTCCCATTGCCTCTTCCCACACGGACAGAGGGATTATGCAGGATGCCTCTGAGTAGCTGCACTGGGAGGTGTGTGGTTGCTGGTGCCGTCTACAAGCCAATGCCCATCTCTGAGGACCCAGCAGAAACAACAGCAAAGAACCCTATCCAACCCAACCCCCCTCACCTGGCAGATCCCACAAAACACGGGGTAGGCCAGCCTGAGCTTGTGCGTTCACATAATTAGCTATACATAAGCACCTATTTAACAGTCTTCAGATAAACATCATCTTCCATTTGGAAAGGTAACATATACAAAACAAACTGCATCCGGTCTTTTCTTTTACTCATGTTCATGAGTAGATTAGGGGCTAACACTAATATTCCTACGTCTCTTTAGCTGCCCTATAGTTAAAAAAAATAAATTCATATTCCAGAAGTCTAAATTTTTCTTTGTTTAAACCTAGAATAAAAATACACGTTGGCATTCCTTAAAATGAAAGTGCTCCAAGGACAGTGGAGTCAGATAAAAATATATTGCCTGTTGGCTAGTTCACCATCACTGGAGAAGTGAAAACTCCCAAGTACCGCAGCCAGGAAGTATTTAGGACAGATATTCAGCCAACTTTAACTAACTCCTGAGCAACAAGTCAGCAAAGCCCAGTATCTGAAAATGCTCTGACAATTTAAAACATAAAAATAAGGGTCGAGGTTTTCAAAATTTCTAGCTCCTTTAAAAAAATATAAAAAAGAACATACAGGTAGAAGGTGAATGCATCAGATGATAAAATTTTAAGCAAAAACAGTCTGTGAAAAACACTAACCTTGGGGAAACAATTAAATCAGGTGATAGTGCACGTAATTATAAAACCAGTTCTGATGACTAAATGGGTAAAAGTATAGTGAAAGTAAAGTAAAAGTCTAACTTCAATGTTCAAACGTAGAATTTGCTTGAAAATTCTGTGAATACAAATCCTAATCCCAAGAAAACAGGAAAGCTTTCACCTTTACTTATGGCCATGTAAGCAGGCAAGATTCATGCCCAGGAATCTTAAAAGGGGGACTGACTTCTTCTTCCTAGTGACAAGTGATAGGACGAGAGGTAATGGGTTCAAGTTAAGCCAGGCGAGGTTTAGGTTGGATATTAGGAAAAAATTTTTCACTGAAAGGGTTATTGGAAGAGGCTGCCCAGGGAGGTGGTGGATTCACCATCCCTGGAGGTGTTTAAAAAAAAGGGTAGACGTGGTACTTGGGGATATGGTTTAGTGGTGGTTTTGTCAGGTTAGGTTAATGGTTGGACTTGATGATCTGAAGGTCCCTTCCAACCTTAACGATTCTATGATTCTGTGATTCTATGAAAAGAGCTCACTCCAAGGCTACCATTGCAAGACTATCTTCATTAGTCCAGTGCCATTAATAACAGTATTTCTATGGTTCTCAGCCACGTCTGGGCTCCCTGCAGCATACCACAAACCTGTTACTGACTTCAGTGGTATATGAATTAGGAGTACAAAAGAAATGAACATGATAAGGCAATAGGGCTCACATGTCTGCTTCTAAAAAAAATAATAAAAAAAAGAAGATGGTAACTTTCTATTATTCTACATATTAAAAGGAAAAAGTATTTAAGGATTAAAATTAATGTTAAAACATAGAAGTTTCAAAAAGAATGTTTGAAAGTTGTAGTTATGGGCCCTTAACGTCTTGCTAAACTGACTATTTAACGAAACTTTTACCCTCTACTGTTATGATAAATTATTATGGAATTTGGAAAACTCCCCAGTTCTCTCCTATTCTCCTTCCCGAGCAGCAGCAATAACAGCTACCAAGTCTTGAGTAGATTTTTTTCTCCTCTGACATCCCTTTTCTCCCCTCCAGAGTGCAAGCTGGAGTAGCTCCCCTCTTTCCCTGCTGTTGGGGTCTCCACTCTTCTCCTCCTCAAACATCCAGGCTTTCTGCAAGTTGCACATTTTATTGCAACACACAATTACTGCTACTGCACTCAGCAGAAGGTTACAATTAGGAACACTTCTGTAATTACTTAGATGAGCTGTTGTACACCTCTGAATTTGTCTTCTGATACTCAAGAGCAAACCGCAGACTCCGCTTCTCAAGAGCCACTGCAGCTGCATACAAGTAAATAAATAAAAAACACTTTTTCTGACAAATGATTCAGCGTTTAAGAAAATAAAAACAGCTGTACTGTGTTAGACCAAGGTCCATCCAAACCAGTATCCTGTTTCCAAAAGCAGTCAGCAGCAGATGCCTAGGGAGTAGTATAAGAACAAGGAAACCATTTAATGATATATATTGAAAATATTTTTCACATATCCTTGATGGAAAACAGAGATGGAATTTTGACAGAAGAGGGAAAAAAAGCAAAAGAAAACAAAGAGTCCAAGACACACACCCTTTGCAAAAGCATGAAACATTCCTTTCAAAATAAAAAGAAAACTGAGGGGAAGATAAATCTTACAAATTTCCTTTTTTTTTTTTTTTTTTTTTTTTTTTTNTTTTTTTTTTTTGAAAAGAAGCCCACAGGAGCAAGAAAAAAAAAAACCAGAATCTCACTTGCTAGTCACAGAAACAGTGTAGGCACATATTGATGCACATCATCGGCCAGACAATTTTTAAGAAGCCTTGACTGTGAGTGTCAACGGCTTTTCTCTTGCAAAAGGGTCCTCATGGAAACCTACAGGTAGGTTTTCATGTCGTGATATCACAGTTGAGAGCTCCCAAAGTATTTAGATTTATAAATACAGCTTCAAAAAGTATATACCTCAGACAGAGGGAAAGCCTGTTCCACTTAATTGCCCAGATAAAGGCACAACCGTTAAGGCACCATACTGGAAACAGGCTGCACTTAGAAAGATACAGAAAATTTGGGGACACTGAAGTGCCCCATGAAAACAACTGGAGGTTTATGACTGGCTTAGTTGGACATGGGATCAGTCCCATGAGATGTCATCCACGGGGACATAGGCTGGAGGGGCTATAAAGTCTCAGATGCAGAAACCAACTGCTTTGATTGCGCTGCTAAGCTTTGTATCTCCGGGACACCAGATCTGTTTTTCAGAAGCTCCAGATAAGCTAATGAAATGTGTTGATGACTCAAGCTCAGTTGGCAATGGGAAGAGAGAAGAATCAGGGTATGACAGAAGATGATGACCTTGAAATCTGGAGAATGATAACAGTATGAAAGAACAAAGTATTTCCATCCAGCGACATGAACCCCATGCACCAGTTGAGACACAGATAGGAAGGTATTTGGCTACAACCTGGGCATGGAGCTGGCCACACCAGAGGACAACATCATGGGTGCTTTGATCAACCACTGACTGACAGTGGAGACAACAGTGTGACAAACCGTGGAAAAGGCAATCAGAGCCCCAAGGTTGTATCAGACAAGGATTGTCTACGAAAGGCAGCAAGCTCCTATGGCAAGGCTTCTTCTATTGCAATGAATCTCTACTTGCAATGCTGTGCGTGCTTCTGGTCACCAACATCCAAATAAGATGGATTCAGCCTGGAGCAGGCATGGGCGAGGGCTGCCAAGGGGACTCGAGGAAAGGAAAGCCTGTCTTACAAGCAGAGAAATAGAGCGTGGTGGGTTTTTTTTTTTTTTGCTAAATAAAACAAAGGCTGAGGGGGGGTATGCCTGTGTCCAGTGAATGTTCCGGGAGAAGCTGGGGTAACAGGGAGGGGTGGCGGAAAGGGGGAATGCCATTGCTTCAGCTGCAGACTGACAGAGGCATTCAGCTGAATGGAGGTAAACTGGCAGTGAATAAATCCACGCTGGAAATGAGAACAATGCACATGAGAAGTGAAACTACAGGAAAGTCTTCTGATGAAACCAGAAAAAAAACCTCCAACCCCCCCACTCACGTTTAGTATGGAGATTAGTAAATAACTTCAGTGAGGAGGTGACGTGGCTGCCCATGATAAAACAGTACAGAAATCTCTGACTTTCGCAACTCTCTCAAAGCTGTCTTTCTAACCTGTCATTGATAAAACAGGTATCTGCTAACGTACAGGGAATGGCATCAGGAATTCAAGAAGCCCATGTGTAACAGAGCACTAATAAGCAAAGCACTTGCGTGGACTCAGGTCCCTCCTGCCTCAGCAAAGCACTGAGAGTAAAACACTGCAGCAGGATGCTTAAGGGAAAACCTTTGCTGAGCAGCAGGCGAGGTGAAGGAGATATATATAAATAAAATAGATATCACATATCTATATAATATATATTATAGATATGAGATAGCTATTAAAAAATAAAGAAACAATCAACCTCACTGGATTTTTGAGCCTCCAATTTGACACCGAGAAGCTGCATTACAGGTAAAAATTTAAAAAGGTGAGGAAAGAGTGCATTTAGATGTTATCGTATACCTTTCAAGGGTCAGTTTTGATGACTAGAGAAAACTTTATCAAAAGAGCACGCTTTCCCACTCAGAAGTTAACAGAGAAGATTACATCAAGCTTCAGCAAATACTCTAGCATGAAAAGAAAAATACTGTGTGCTTGATTGTTTTTGAGAATTTCTGGCATGCCTTGTTTTTAAAAACCTGGAAATGAAGTCTCACTCCCTGCGGGAGCAGACATTAAGACTCTTCCAGTGCAAATCAGCACTTGCAACCCACTCTCTGCACAGCCTTCAGCATAGTGCCAGGCTGTGGGTGCAGCTGCGAGGTGGTTAGGAGACGTCCCTTGCTCAAGGGGCTTCTCATGCCTCCACTTTGGGGAGCCCAGATTTAAACACCTGGGCCAACAGCTCAAAAGGGAGAAACCTGACATTAGGTACTACATCCAGAGGACCTAAATTAATGACCTGTTTTTCCCCCGAGCATTGGATTCCAACTGAGACTTCAACCACCAAGCTGCTAGAGGCAGACAAAGGTCCCTCCATAATTTTGGGTACGAATCTCTTCTCTGAGCTGCAGAAGCAACCTACGGTGCTCTTAATTCCTCTTAATTCTACAGCTTCACCCTAATCTACCAGCTTTTGGGGTGTCAGGAACCTGCNCTCTAGTGCACAGCATGTGCTAAATATTCCACATCTCTCTCTACATATACGTATAATGCAACCTCTCCCACATATTTTAAAATACTATTTTTTTGGATGAGTGAATATTGACAGGCGTGTTCTGTATTTCCAAGACACTCTATAATTACCTAGAAATATGACCTAAAGAAGGGCTTGTGACCATAGAAGTTTGTCAATTTTTTTTCCAGCTATATTAGTAGGTCTAATAGAAAGTATTACCTCTCCCTAATAACCTTCAACACCTTATTAATTTCTCATACTTCTAAAAGAAAAAGAAACTATAAGTTAAAAAACAAACAAACAAAAAACAAGTTACATCCTTTTCACAAAAGGGAAAACAGACACAAAGATGTTAAACAACTTGCTTCAAATAATGTAGCACATCATGTCAAAAGCCACCATTTAAATAAACATCTTCCAATACCCAAGGTTATCTATTTGTTATCCAATAGAGATCTGCCATGACACAAGTAGTTACTATGACTTGTAGACTGAAGACTTACTATTTTAGTTCAAAAGAAGTATTTTGCAAGTAGAGGTGTGCCTAAATATACATATAAAGATTAATTATTCTGATTTACTACTCACTAATTTTAAGATTGGTATAAGAGAAAGCCATACCCGTGGCAGACCTGTAACTAAGAAAAGATTTACAAATACTGTAAATTGTACACAGATTTTCAACAGAGGCCTGCACTGCATCATCAGACAAATGCAACCTTACAAAGAAAAGAGAAAAAAATACCACATTTAGGAAACTGTAATTAAATAAAATTTAAGCATGACCCCTCCACATGCTTTGGGGAAGAGAAAGCATGTTAAAGTTACTGTATTTATATTGATAAATTATGGTTTTCTATTTAAACTACAGTCTTAACTGCACACAGTATGCACACAAGAAATGCAAAGTAAAAAACAAATCAGGCTAATACATTTTAATAACGATCCTGCAGATGCCATGTCAGAAAGTTTCAGTCCTACTTTCAGATCACTTAAGGTCTTTTTTCATTTTTGTCTATAGTTGCACAGCAAATCTTTATTCTGTATGATAACGCTGTTCTGCAAGCCACTATGAATTAAACAGCCAAGCCAAGAAACATGTGATACTGTCTGAACACCCTTGTAACAACATCGTTGCTCCTGTACTCTCCATACCTGCTAGTTTTTATCACCATACCAGAACAAAATGAGTTTTGGGAGAAGGTTCCTTCATGTCACATGCAACAGCAGCACACAGTTCTACCCGCAGCTTTCCCCTTTCTACGCGCTTGCTTTATTCTTACAAGTGCCACTGAAAACAGCCCGGTATTTCCCAAACTGCGTTGTCCTCTCTGTGGTCTCCTCCTGGCATCCGCAGCGATGCAGGGCACCAGTGTCTGCTACTGGGCTGTGCCACCTTCTTTCTTTGGGCTGCTCTAGTCACACCTTGTTTCAAGCAATAAAGCAGTCTAAGATCACAAGCATGCCGGGATCAACGAAACCTGTTAGGCATATCAGTTAATTAACTTATTTTGAACTGAACCAAAAATCGATTTGCCATCATTTCTCTACAGCGCCTAAAGAAGCTATACATTTATTAACTTATTGCACCACTTTTCCATTTGATGTTTCTACATCTATATCGATAAGCAAACCTACTAAGTAGAACTTGGCCATGTATACAGATATGTTAGAAATTATTCAACCTTCACTTGCTACTTAATTGGCCCATGATAACATTTCTCATAAAAAACTCACTGGCTGCTTTCAGACCCCTGATTCTCATGTGCATTGCTGCAACGCACAGCTGATTTATAGCAAATCAAAGCACACCAGGATACAGTTGACACAGATCAGAGCGGATCTTTTCGCAACATTCAGGACTGAAAGGCAAATAACTAATTAGAAAGAACAGCCTTATTCAATTGCCTAATAATAAACTCCCTTGCTCATTAAACACATTACATATATTGTAACAGCTGGCACGCTCAAATATCTGATAAAGGAAAACCTGCTTATAGTATTGTTGGTGCTTTAGGGAAAGCTGGCTAAATCTGTTTTTTTTTTTTTTTTTGTAGTACTTGTTTAAAAGATCATCTATGCAGGGAACAATGGAGGACTTAATTACACTGAAAAAAATGTCAAGTTTGGGGGAAGAAAGACAGAGTAAACCTAACTTAGGCCAGCCTTGAGTAATACCAAAGACCAGCTTACTCCTGCACAGGGATACAGGAAGAGCACTGTGGGCTGCTGCCCTGAAAAGAAAATGAGATGCTAAGAGCTCAGGACAAAATGGCATATGGTTCTTACATAAAACGTAGTCACCTCTGCTTCCAGGATATTATTCATTTTTTTTTTCATCAAGTGGCTATCTAAAGCAAAAATTCCTCAAGAAACCTGGCAGCAGAGCTGGTAACTGCAAATTCCCTCCTTCCAGCTGACCTCTAACCACGTATTCCAGAGAGTTACACCTTCTCTTGCTCTCTCTTACTGCCTTTGACAATTTCTGTGCTGCTTTCTACACAATAGCTGGCTTCAGTGAGGAGTGTCATCGCTGACCTTTCCCCTCTATCATCTGGGATCCTTTAATTGCTTTGCACACCCATCTAAAATAAGACCTAACCGTGCATTCCTAATGGAAGTAAAGGTAAGTACCAACAATTCAGTAAGATAAAACTGCTATCTGAAAAGGTCAAAAAAGGAAAAATATCATGAAAATTACTTAACAAGCAATCAGAGGCTAAAGGTAAGAGGGAATGACTGCAAGCAATCCTCTGCAACAGCTGCTCCTCAGGACAAAGACCGGTAGCATCACTGGACAGGTAGTGCTGTGAGCACCAGCACAAATGAAGGTGGGGGTTTTACACATTCCATTGCAAATCCCAAAAGCCAGGTTCCTTGTGGTTAACTGAGTTTTAAGGATCTCCTCTTGCCTGCGCTCTCTGAGAACATCTTCTTTCATTTGAAAGGGCTTATAGGTCTCCCTCTCTCTCTTCCTCCACCCTACTATCTGGCTGCCTGCTTTTACAGAACTTGTAGGAACGTAATTATCCTTGAGACTATGATCTCTTTGTCAAATTTGGCTGAAACTGGCCAGAGGGTTCACAAGTTAGTGGGGGCGGAGGGAAAGAGAGGCAGCCTGACTGCATAAGCCTCATTTCTTCAAGAATCCAGGCTAAAAACAACTATAGCCAGAAGGTTCAATTAGAGAAAGAGAACCATAGACTTTTCCTGCACTTCGAACACAAACCGTTTCATGCATACTAATCAGCTAACACTACTCTTACTGAAGTAATGAGAGCTTTGCAGCAAATTAATATTTTTATTGATTTATACCAAGGACTGTCACAGGCAGGACCTTCAATGGCATCCGTGTTCAGCATGAAGCACAAAATCACTTTCATACCAACACCGTAATTTACAGATGCTCACAGGTTGAGTATCTCCATAGCTCTATCCACACACCTCCATCTCTGCACATGCAAACCCCATCCCTTCGTTTTTAATAACACTGACATATATTGTATCACCAGTGCTATGAAGCACATGGGTATGGCAAGACGCATTTGGGGAGTAGCCTGCATTTTCATGACATTCATTAGTATCCACTACCTTAGGAAAATTACCATGAAGATACTCGTTGAAAAGCAAATAATTTTCCCCATTTTGTATCAGAAACCAACTACATGAATATTTGATGGCACTTGACATATATTCACATGTGTGAATGAAGTAATGGAGAATTGTATTTCAGGGGAACGGGGTTTCTTTTTTTAAACTTCCATGATTTTTCAAATGCATAGACCATATTCTCGTTAATTTCTAGCTTTAAAATCTTCATGAAGAGGTAGTTACGGTTGCTATTCCATTTATATTTGCAAAAGGTCACATATCTTTTTATTTTTAAATAGACTGAGTTCACTGTCATAACATGCCTCTGCCTAGAAAGACTATTTCTTGTCCTAGATAGCAAAAGATGAGCCCAGTTACACGGGTCACACCTATTTCAAATTAATGAGTTTACATTGGCTGTTAGCATTACTTACGGTGAACTATAAAGCACACGTTGAAAATGTTCATCGAGGGTGATGTTCTCCACAAGGGTGTTTTTCTGCTACAGAAGGTAGTTTCTTCTGGGTTTGGCCTACGCCCCAGCTTTCCTCTCAGCCAGGTCATCACTGTGGCAAATGCCTCATCCACCTTTTTACTCAAAGCAGTTGACGTCAGAGTCTCCAGTTAGTACAACAGCTAACACTGCCTCCTGAGAAGGGCTTCACTCTGTTGCCATAGAGAAGTCAGCAGGACCATTTGGAGCACCCTGGGACATCCTGGACCTCTGCGTGGTGCCAGCAGATATGACACACTCCTCTGACATGTCACTGGAAAGCCATCAAGAGCACTCTAGGGCACCTCAAGTAGTATCAGATGCCTCTGGGCAACTGAATCAAGCCCAAAGACTCAGGTCCTACCCACAGCAAATAAATACATACTAATTTTAAAGTGATGGCCCTATCTAGAAAGTGATCTTAGAAAAAAAAAGCATTATACGTCTCTTGACTTTTGCATGTTACATCTAGCTGAAAAAGTTGGCTTGTGTGGAGTTTTTGTATGTGGCTGGGCATGGGGGCTGGGGGACTGCTTGACAACAGCCACTGGGGCTTAGGCTAGTATTGAACAAACTGGGGTTTATTTTTCAGCTCACTTTGAACCAACAGAGAAGGTCCCAGAAGCTCTCTTAGCTTCCCAATTACAATGGAGCTTTTCTTACAGCCACTGTGTTACCTTCTCAGGTGCCACCAGACTGACACTCAGCAAGCTCCTCTCCTGAGAACGTGTAAGATAGTACATGAACCTGTTCAGTCAGAGGTATAGTTTCACTGCAGAATGCTTAAGGCTCAAACCGAATTTCAAACAAAAGTAAATAAATTAGGTTTTTACCAAGTTTAGAAGATGTCTGGCCTATGGCACAGGCAGGTGAGGCGACAGCAGCACACCCAGTGGGCTGCTAGCCCAGGCCATCCACACAGCTGCCATGGCACCGCACACCCTGGATCCCCTCTCGTTCGAGCCAAACACACCCAGGAGGAAGCAAAGGGTGAGAACTTGCAACACCTCATGAAAAAGGGTGTGTCCACACTGCAGCGACGGCACCAAGTCATCTTGCAGTCAGGAGTGTGGCACCACACAGTGCCATGTTGGGCAGCAATGTGCGAGCCTGCGGGGTTACAGCTGCCCACAGGGAGCAGGATGGCTCCGTTGGCCCCTCGAACCCTTAAGTGCACACAGGGGTGTTACTCCACAGCTGCTACATCTCTCATACATTTTCATTCAGTTTTCCACTGATGGTCTACTTCTTTCTTTTTACCACTCAATGATTTGTCTTTCCAAGCACTGGGGCTATCTGACTTTTGGGGCGTTGTTCACAACACCTTACCATGCAGCTCATGGACAAAGCAGATGAGAAGACAGGTTTTTTTACCCATTATTAATTTTTTCGTTGTTGTGGCCAAGACCTTGCAGGAATCTAATCCTGGGTGGCACAGGATGCCAACAGCCACAAGAAACACATCAGTGTAGAAGAAAACAGACACTTATGATTTCCTCTTGAATTTCAGTTGTGGGACGAGTACCTCACAGCAGGTTTTCAATGACATGTTCCAACATCTCTAAAACCACAACAGCTTTCCTTTTTTTTTTTTTTTTTTNCCTTTTTTTTTTTTTTTTTGCAATGGGTTTCCAATACAATCCACCTCCTCAAAAACAAGGTGCCAGTCTTCATATGAGGAGATACGAGTTGGGAGAGGGGTATAGTTGTCAAACAGACTTGCAAATAAACTCTCCAATTCTTGTTGTGTTTGGTTTTCTAGATTTAAAATACCTTTCCAGTGTTGGGGATGACCTGGACTAATAGCAACACGGGTCTTGTCTCTGCTAGGCTTTTACATCAGGAAGCTCCTGCATCCGAACACAACCCTGTCTTGTATTGATGATGCAGTCTTGAGTATAACAGCTTGGGAAGAACAGCTGACGCCTGAGCTAAGAGAAAGCTACATACACAGGGCCAAGGGAAAAAAAAGAGCCTGGAATGAGAGAGGAACCACCTGCCAGAAAAATAAAGGAGTAGGTGGGGAGACCTGGAGAGAGCAAGCCTGTGGGAACAGTGACCTGAGTTAATAGGGAGCGTGGGGGAGGAGTGGGCAGCGAGCAATTGCTCTTGTGTTCAAAATCCTAGTGATGGGATGAGTCAGAGACTCTGATTGAATTCTGCCTTCACTACACCCACAGACTGGTTATTATAAAGCTTAGGGGAGCACGGTTTGGTGCAGCAACAAAAACTACACTGTGAATCGGTAGGTATATGAAGGACCCCCGAGTGCCTGAAAATCTGGAAAGCATCTGCCAAACCCTGTGTCCTTCCACACAAGGTTTCCTGCAGCTCTAACCAGTCTACCTAGCTGTTCTTCTTCGTGTAATCAGACTTAGACTGATAACTGAGTGGCAGCTGCATCTGAGATGAAGGGGTATGGAAGGCTACCTGGGAATGCTCTTCGCGAGTCTCTGCTGGAGCTTCTGGAAGCAGCAAGCTCCAGGAGTTAATTCAGCCCAGCAAGACCACTGCCCTTGTCTACAAGAGTAATAAGAGTCCCTCAGGACAGCACGATTCAGTGAACAAAAAGATGTATTTTATTACATCCTTCAGTTACTGTTCTTTAACTGCTTCTAGTGCTTATCCTCCTCCCCAGGCCAGGGGCCATGCAACCTGCTCAGCAAGTTCTACCACACCAAAAATGACAGTGAAAACTGCCAGTAAACACCCACTCCTTCACATCAGGCAGTCTTAACGGGCCAAGGGAGGCACAAGCTGTTGCGACAGGTCTCCTGCTAGTGAAAGGCATCTACTCTGATCACCGAGAGGCTTTGCCACTGAACCGTGCGACTGGGAAGAGAGGCTTCCCATGCCTTCAGAGGGAAGGAGGGCCTGGGTAGCTCAGTGATCAGGTGTCCAACCAGGCTCTCCTTTGAGAATGTAACTTACATCAAGTTAAAACAAGGTGTGCAGGTTTAAAATCTGTCAGGTCAGGTGGTGACAGGGGATACAGTGACAGCCAGGACAGCTTTGTGCTCTCAGTGCTGCTGCTGAGAGACAAAAATGAGGAAACAAAACAGGGCCTGGAGGAGACTAGATAAGGCTTTTCTAACAGCCTACATAATGAACTTCAACTGATTCAACTTCTCGGCTTTCCAGAGTTTCAGTTTGAGGGCAGAGACAGTAGCAGCAGGTTAGGACTCGCTCCTCCAAGCTGACCTGATGACTATTGCCTCTCTGCTGCAGGGGCCAGCCCCCAGCTCAGCCCTGGCAGCCCACCCGGGAACCTGCCCCTGCGGGCACCCACGGGTCAGATGCCACAGGCGGCGGGGCTGAGCTGTGCCTCCAGACTCTGCTCCGAAACACAGGAGAAACATCCCTCTTGGAAGAGGGACAAATCCTCTTGGACAAGTCCACGGCTTCTTTTTTTTAAATCTTGGTCTCACCCAGGGTGGCCACTGTTATTCTCAATACAGAGGGAGCCTACAGACTTAATTTGCAGTCATCTAAAACTGGCCTTGATTGACACTTTGTCTTCATAAAATCATAGAATGGTTTGGGTTGGAAGGGACCTTCTAGTTTCAACCCCACTGCCGTGGGCAGGGAGACCTCCCATTAGACCAGGCTACTCAAAGCCCCATCCAACCTGGCCTTGAACACTTCCAGGGATGGGGTATCCCACAGCTTCTCTGCGCAACCTGTTCCAGTGTCTCACCGCCCTCAGAGTAGAGAATTTCTTCCTGGTATCTAATTTAAATCTACCCTCTTTCAGTTTAAAACCATTACCCCTTATCCTATCGTTACACTCCCTGATAGAGTCCCTCCCCATCTTTCCTGTAGGCCCCCTTTAGGTACTGGAAGGCCGCTATAAGGCCTCCCCAGAGTGTTCTCTTCTCCGGGCTGAACAACCCCAACTCTCTCAGCCTGTCTTCAAAGGAGAGGTGCTCCATCCCTCTGATCATCTTCGTGGCCCTCCTCTGGGCACTTTGCAGCAACTCAGACAGAGGAAAGCTTCTGCGAGGTGGTGTTCTCAGACTACCTGTAATTTACTGCACTTTTTAAAATTAAAAGCAGAGGTAGGTGAAAGAGAAGAGATGCGGCCGAACTCATTGCATTGCAGGAAGAGGGAGCTCTGGATTTGTGCGTCGCCCACTTGGAAGGTTTCAGCCTGCAACCTCCACGTCCCCAGAGCCCACTCCTACTGAAACGGGCAGCCAACTCCCCTGTCCTGCTGAAATCAGGTCACTGTGCAGCAAAGCAGGCAAAATTCACGGGCCCAGAAGGAATATGCCATTCTGTCACCCAGGAGAAATGAGCTTGCCCATTTCAGTCATTCTTGCCCACCAGCTGTAGGCACAGCCCTTGAACTCACCTTGTCTTTGAACAGTGTCACACCACATAACTGGGTGACGGGAAGAAATTCAGCCAGCTAGGACATTATAAAAACCCATTTAAATACTTTCTAGTATAGACAAAACCAGCCAACCCCCTCTGCGTATGCTGCTCACCTACAGTCTGTTCAGACTGCCTCACCGGCCAAGTGAGAGCAGGTATCACCTACTTCAAAGTGTGAGAGGATCCCAAGTCCTTGACATTTGTAAAACATTTAGAGACCCACCAAAAAATCGCAGGAAGGCAAATGACTACCTGCTGCTTCCCAGCTCTGAGCTCACTCTCTTACAAACAGCCTGCTCACTTCACAAAGACTTTTTTTTCCTTTTTCTAAATAAAGCTGAGTCCATCTTAAACAGATTCTTTTCAGTTCCAAATATTTCAAAGTGGATGTTTCTAAAATGTCTTTTTTTCCTGGAACACTTTTAACTTGGTAAACAGGTCTCTGTGTACAGCTTTCAATTACCTTTTATTCTGTGGTGCCAAATGAGACCAGATAGGCATATTCTTAAAAGGCTTTCATGAAAATGCAAATGAACAGTTCACACTAGTCTGCTGGCTCAATAAATAGAACAGTTCGAAGTGTTTAAGACACTAGTAAATAGATAAAAAAATACAGAAAAAGCCATCTGTAGCCCTAAAGAAGCTTTCGTTTTCTTGTTACCACCATAAAACTTGCAATGACAGTATCTTCAAAACATTTCTTCTGTTATCTGTATTAGCTTAGACAACATATCCTTCTAGTAGCTGACCTCCAGAAAGGGTATAAATCTGAGTCAAGAGAAATAAGACCAGAATTTAAAACCCAGACTTGCCTGCGAACAAGAGAGTCAACTCCCACTAAAATGCACGTGATCATATTTTCCTATCTGCCAAGCTTTTCCGTTCTCCCCCTCCTAGATGTCACCATTCATTTTAATGGGTTTTTTGGTTTGGTTCTTTTTTAATTCAGCTCAAATACAGCAAAGTGTTGTGTGTTCTTGTCCCCAGACATTACATTATATATTACTATTCTTTTAAAAGGATTTTGTTCTTTACTACTAGCAGGACAAGAAAGCCTTGAAAACAGGTTTGCTTATAGTGTCCAACTTGGAGGGATCTCAATACGATATTTTAAATGTTATCTATTCAGGTTCTTAACTTTTAAATTAAGCTACTTGAACCCAGTGAGAAGTATAAAAATATAAACAGAGCACCTCCTGACATTCAAACTTTCCACTTAGACAGGCCTCTTCACAGACCCTTCCCACTGCAAAAAACACTGCAGCATCCAAGGGGGAGTCTGTAAGGGCTCCAAAAAGGCTTCAGGAGGGTTTAAGGCAGCAGAAAAGGCTCTGGTTCTGGCAGTGTTTCCTCAGCATCCTCCATCTTCCCATCCACCGGCGGGGCTCTGGGCCTTGCCATGGAAGTACCCCTTCATTCATCTCAGGCACAGTCAACCAGATTAGCTCGTGGACACTTTCATCCTCACATTAAGCTCACTGAGGCCACTTGCCCAGTACAATTTTGGGTGTGCCCATCTGGCCACACAGGCTAGCCGAGTCACAGGGGGCTTTCTGCTGGAGGCAGCCCCACCACTGGAGGCGATGCTATGACCGGCTAACAGGCATGCATCTGGCTGACTGCCGCATCCGCCATCCATCGGGTACACAGGAATGATCCATCTACACTCTCCTAACTCTCCCAAAATGCCCTGTGCAGAACAGACCAGGCTCTGTCCTTCACCAAAGAGCGCGAAACAAATGCTGAGCTGCATCTCAGAAGCCCATGAGGCAGAACCTGGCGTGAAATCAGCAAGTTTCTGGCCTGAATCTGAACCAGGCTCATTAGTCTTCAGCTATTTCTGTCTAGCCTGGAGCATCTCACAGATGAAGGATATTCAGAGCCCAGACAATCTTCAACAGTGAGCATTTTGGATCCTCAAAACTGTAATCAGTCCAATGGGTTGCTGTTGCAACTTTTGCTGGGTTTAAAGTCAAGTATTGCAAGGACAGGTATTCAGAGCCAAAAATCCCTTTTGAGTTAAAAGCAAACAGGGTCCGTTAAATTCTGTTGACCTTTTACTTGGAACCAAAAGACCTACAAATATACTTCTTTAATACAGCAAAATTTGGATTCTGATGCAATCATGTTACTCCAGAAGCTTGGCCTAAGGCCACAGCACTATCACTGGCAGAAGTGACCCAGCGCTCTGCTGGTGCCACACAGCCCCTCTCCTGTGGGTCAGCAGCAACTACACCATCAATTTCCTCCTGGTGCACCACGCAAACACAAAAACAGCAGCAGGAGCACAAAGCAGGACATGGCACAGCATGGAGGCAGGTGTCCCTGGATAGGATTATTTCCAACGC
The DNA here is from genome assembly GCA_003993805.1 of Himantopus leucocephalus. Lineage (NCBI taxonomy): Eukaryota > Metazoa > Chordata > Aves > Charadriiformes > Recurvirostridae > Himantopus > Himantopus leucocephalus. The sequence goes on along the minus strand of RSEF01000001.1, from coordinate 168,799,184 downwards.
CAGCTTTTGCTAGCTTAGAACAACCTACGCTACGGGCAAGTCAGCATGAAGATGCTTCTGGTTAAACAATCACAGGATGGTTGAAGTTGGAAGGAACCTCTGGAGGTCATCTGGTCCCAGCCCCTGCTCAAGCAGGGCCACCTAGAGCTGGTTGCCCAAGGACCATGTCCAGGCAGCTTTTGAGTATTCCAAGGATGGAGAATCCACAACCTTCCTGGGCAACCTGTGCTAGTGCTCAGTCACCCCTGCTGTGAAAAAGTGTTTCTTCATGTTCAGAGAGAACCTCCTGCATTTCAGTTTGTGCCCACTGCCTCTGGTCCTGTCACTGGGCACCACTGACCACAGCCTGGCTCTGTCCTCTCTTCACCCTCCCTTCAGCTATTGATATACATTGATGAGATCTCCCTGAGCCTTCTCATTTCCAGGCTGAACAGTCCCAGCTCTCAGCCTCTCCTCATAGAAAAGGTGTTCCAGTCCCTTCATTATCTCTGTGGTCCTGTGCCGGACTCTCTCCAGTAGGTCCATACTGATGTTTTGGCAGTGTGACCCACCTGGCAGATACTTGATACCATGCTCCCTTGTCTACCCTGGAAATCTGGAAAGAAGGTGACATACGGGAGACCGCATGCCCCTTCCCCAAACAGGGGCTCTTCTGATTGATCGGCAGGTAAAGGAGAGCCTGTTTCAGAGGGCTGTATCTTGTGTTTGACTGACTTCTTAGGGAGCGCTGTAACTACCAGGCACCACCTAAATGTAACACATGCCTAATCTGAGACTAAAAAAAAAAATCTCTGACTTCTCTGGGTAGGAAGATGTTTATTCAAAGAGACTCAACGTACTCACTATAATTTATTTTTACAGCAGGTACACCAAACCAAGACAGTTAAAACGCTAAGTCTCCAAAGCTCTAGATATTATGTAAATAAACTCTAAATAATTGCCTGCATTAAAGTGTGGTTCAGTGTTCAGCAAGGAAAACAGCTCTTGTTTTTTTTAATTAAGTTCTGATTTTATCTATAATTCTAGACTGTTCTGTTTGTTTATTTACATGAAACATTATTCTGCTTGTTGAGTGCCAAAGCCTTATTCTGAAACTGTATGATTAATACCAGTATTTCCGAAAGCTACGCATCAAATAGATTTATGTGACTAATGACATAAGTCCCTCAACCGGCAGTATAAGCAAACTGAGCTAACCAGGCACATTCTTGCTGTACATACAGTGATTTACAAACACTCTTGTGAAAAACTGAGATAACGGCTGAGAGGATACCAGTTGATACAGCCAAGAGCCATGCACTCGCAATGATCCCTAAAATCGTTTTATGCACTGAGGGGTCAGGCAGCACACCAAAACGCATGGCTCCGACCCATGCTCAGCAGTGAGGAGCTGCAGCAATTGAAGACGTTATTGTCCCCCTATTGAATCTCCCCCTGCCTGCAGCAGGGTTGGTGGGAAGAAACCCGTACCTCCACCTCTGCTGCTTCAGGCCACAGTTTGGTTTCTTGGTATAATTCCATCTTTACTGGCAATTTAACCCAACAGACTCAACTAGAAAATGCAAGATGGGAGGCCCAGGAGCATGCTCCCTTCCACTGACCGGGAAGAGGGTGATGTTGGGCAGCGGGATGGAGCAGCACCACTTCAGCCACCAGATCTTGCCTGGAGCAAGCTGGCTCCTCCAAGCAGATGCCCTCCCACACTAGGACAAAATATGCCTGCTTGATTTGACTACATTTTTAACATGGTTTTGGACTTCTCTCCACTGAGCAATGATGCTGGTTGTCAGTAAGTTATGCACAGCAATCCCTCAGGATTTCTCTTCACGGTATTATTAGCTTAGGCTGTGACTCCAGTTTCAATTCACGGGCAATAACAATCCCTGCACAAAACTCTCCAGCTCAAATAGCTGGCACCACCGCTGCAAGCACCCTAACGCTGCCAGAGAGCGATGCTGTCCTCAGGCAGCGAAGACAGGCGCATCGCCGCTTTGGCTGGGGTGACGCAGCAGCAGCACCTCTTGCGCTGCAAACCCACTGCCCTGCCAACCTGGGGGTGACTGAGCCCTGCCACCTGCCTCCTGGCCACAGCCCCAAGTTTTTACAATGGTTAAAAACTGTATTTAAAAACAACTTCTACTGACTTGCTCATTTTTCACAAAAGCTACTTACTGCTCATTTGCTGCAGATGCTAGCCTGCCCATTTAAAAAAATTTATCCCATTGGCAAGCAACCAATATATGAGAACCTCTACAAGGAAGCTGTTACAGTTTATCGTGCAGTAATCCATGGATTAAGGTCATTAATAGCACTCGATGACATACTGCAATGACTTCAAAGGTCCTGTTCTGGCTTGCAGGTTATACACAACGTAACCCCCTCACAAACATTTCCCCTGAGTTACTTTCTTTTAAATCTTCAAAGGAAGAGAAGAAACAAAAAAATCCAGATGAAAGATGTGTAGCACAATACCTTGCATTGCATCAAAAAAAAAAAAAGTATAATAAAAATAAATTCACATTTTCAAATAACACTGAATGTTCTTCTTATTCACACTGATGTTTTCACAGTAAGAGAGTTGTTGGTGAGTAACCAAAATTTTGATCTACAGAGCTAAATTTAACAAGCAATCCAAGACATTCTCCCATGCTCAAAAGACCAAGCCACAACTAAAACTTTCAAAATAAAATCTGAAATGCTCAATTTTCCCCTTTAATTATTTATATGAAATAAGCTTTTTCATTTTGTTGACATGAGAACGCAAATGTATCACCACAGAAAACACTGTGTACTCCCCAAATCCCACGGGGTCATTAAATTTCTTTTATGCAGTACATGAAGTATTTTCACAGAACTTTTAAAATAGTTTTCTAAAGCGTGCATGATGTCACTAGCAAGTCAGAAGCTGATGGTCTAACAACATAATTGCTAAATATCCACCAAAGGAGAGAATCCCTTCACTCTGTTCTAAACTTACACTGTTACCTGCACCATCCATACATGTAATTATCAATACTATTAATTTATCTAAGAGTCCTCAATATCAACAGTAAACAACCCATTACAGTGTCAAAATTGAAGCAAGGGATAGAATTCCCTTACTTCTGTTGATGCAAATGAAAGAATCTGCACTCTTTCCATATGATTTGTTTCATTAGGACTCTGGTAATGGCCTAGTACTGTGCTACTGTGTATTTTCATTTGCCATGAAACAATAATAATTCACAAAATGTTCTCAAGAGAATACAATTGTCCCACCAGCTGTACGCAATCCTGTATCCCACAGTCATATGCAATTTTTGTAAACAACATACTGATATTGGACAAGAAAATTCTTAGAAAGAAATCTTTTCAAAGCTTCAATAAATAAAAGTTATGACAAATAACATTTGTATTAATATACATCTTACCAAGAACAAATCACTTTCTGATTAACCCAGTTTAGTTGTAACTCATCATTTCACATTTTCATTTCAGTACAATGTAGTAGCATTTTCACTACAGGTGTAATTTTTTTTTTTCTTACCTTTAAGGAATCAAAGCAGGCAATTACTCTTCCATTTTCAACCTGGCAACTTTTAGGGGGGTGTGCAAATTTGCATTCTTCATCAGAGCGTGAACAAGTTCCCCTCTGAAATTGTCTGCACACTTCTAATGTTAGCCATTTTGTATCTCGTACGGGAGCAACATTCAGAGCCATGATGAAAAGCTGATTTCAAACTTGTAAATTGCTGTCAAACAAATTATGCCAAAGAAATTTCCAAAACTAATGATGAAGGGAAGGGAAAGAAAAAGAAAAAAAACAAACAAACAATAACCAGAAAAAAAATAATCTCAATTCCAATTGAAAAGAAAGTTGAAAAAAAAAAAAATGTGGGGGATGATTAACGATATCCAATGCACACAAAGCAGAATAAACAGAGAAAGTTTATCAGCAAGCAGTCACTCATCAATCATTAAGTCCCGCTCGTAGACTTTTGGCTGGGAAAAAACATGCTCAGTCGCATTTCTGTCTGTAAAACACGTGGGCCTGTTGATTGTATCACGGATGCACCAGCTCTAAGCCAAGGTCCTTCAGTGCAATGGCACTCCTTGAGAGAATGTTAATTCTCTGATGGTTGCTTGCTGGTATTGATTACACAAGAAAAGCAATGCAGTCATTTGTTCATGTCCCAGGAATAATAATTATTATTCTTCCTCTTTTTCTGCTTTCAGTTTCCCATCAACTAATTGGCAAATGGAGACAGCTGAGGTATCTTCTGCCAGGTGTAAGGTGAAGGCAATGTCTGGCTGGCAAAGATGGGCTTTTGAGAACACGGGCGTAGCAGTCCTCGCTCATAAAAGTGACTTGACAAAGGCACTTTTTAAGTCACTGACCTGACAAAACAAATACAGTATCAGTTCACATGCAACTCATTCAAATCAACGTTACAAAACCTATCATCCCTTTTTATCAGATACTACAAACATACTGCCAATGCTCACTTATACTTCTTTTTTCCAAACAAAATCAGCCTCCTTCATAAAGTTACGCGTGACAAGGGAATAACCAGTTGAAACACGTATTGCAGTCATATTCTAGGCAGCAATCCAAAAGTTTGGAATGATTTAAATAGATGAATGTGGCAGACACAATAATTAGGCATGCTGGTTGTGAAACAATTCAATCTAATGTGTTTAGTCTCCAAAACAATATACAAGAACCCGTTTCCATTAATTTATCATTTGGCCCTTTAGGTTGTGTTACTACATTATAAGCTGTTGCTTGTTATTTGTTCTTCCTTAGAAATGGGGACAGTAGTATTCTGTTCAGATTTGTTGTCTCTCCCTCTGTTTTTCAAGGGAAAAAAATACAAGACAAAAAATTGCCATTCCAAAACTACAGGGAAAAAAACCGTCCATATCCAGAAATAGAATTAGCTTCCCTGTTAAGCTAAAGGCTCTTTCAAAAAGGCTTCATGAAAGGGCTCACCACGAAGTCATCATCCTCTAATGAGTTGTTTCTAATATGAAGCAGTCTTTATCTAAATTTTCCCTTGATTAACTTGGCTTTCATGTACCTTTACAAATCCATGGATCAGCATCAAAATCTAAGACTTAAATATGAAACTTAAGCTATTTGGTGACTATAAAATACCTGGGATATTTCATAGATCAATAGATCTGAAAATCAAAGGGTTAGATATTTTAAATATTTTTGAATAAAGGACTATATTTTAAATGCAGACGGTGAAACCACAGTCATGATGTTTCCTTCTATTCAGCTTCAAAGAAACACAACTTTCACTTTGCAGATACCAGCCAGAAACAGTTGATGGATTATTTTTATGTAAGAATAAAGAAAGAGGGAAGGACTGGAATAAGTGAGGTTCTAAAATGCATCAGTAAAAATAGCTCTAAAAACACTGTCAGCTTTCCCATGCCAGAATAATTACCATTCTGTGCTTGAATCCATCTGACTTAATTGAAGTCAGTAATGCGAGTAAGAATTACTCACACACAGTTTCAGGAACAGATCCCAGTTCTGACTTCCAGGTCTTCACATCAAAAGGCTTTTCTATTACTTAGTAATGCTACCAGGAAGGGTTTTACTACGTGACCGATACCTGCACCAAAATTTGCTACTGCTAACCTGAATAAAGGTAATGCAATACTAATTGCTCAAAAATTCATTTTCAAGTCCAACGTGCATAAGATGGGTCTGGATGACACTTAGCTAGCTTTACCTGGTCATCAAGAATAACGAGTTGCAAGAGAATTAATATATTTTTAAATAATTCTACACTATTGTAGCATAGTACAGTACATGAACAAAAAATATTCCTCAAATTAAATATTCCATCAATGTTGTCCTACAGCATCAATGGAGAGCGAGGTTAAGCTGAAAATGTACAAAGAGGTGAGAAAATACTCATAAATGATGAAAAGGAAAGAGAGGGTGAAAGACAAGGAGAGAGCCTCTCCAAAAGAGCCTGTTGAGCTGATAGCTTGTTGCGCTGATGATTTAGCTGGCTAAATGTAAAAGAGGAAATATACTCCCTAGAGCCACCCATTCCAATTCAGAAATGTCAGTAACAGTTTTCAGTAATAGATGTAGGAGACAGACGGAAATTTGGGGAAAAGGGTAAATGTTATACCACACACTGCTGCAAGTCACAAGTAGTAATACTCTACTGGGCTGCATACTACTAAAAATGACAAAATCGTTTCTCAAGTAGTAGGTGTTAAGACTGAAGAAAACCAGACATTGCACATGGCAGCAAAGCAAACAGCATGCAGTTTACAAATGGTAGTAACCATGGTTTTAAAAAAAATGCGCACAACAGAATTACATACGAGATTCATGAGGCTGCAGCACGAATAAATACCAAAAAGCATTTGGGGACTATCAGGTAGACCAGGAGTGAAATACAGCGTCATCCTGTTTCCTATCTTCTTACTATGTGAACATTTTCTAAAGAAAGGGAAGCATGGAAAGTTCATCTCAAAAATCCGCATCTTGTCAAAAATAACAACACTATCTGATTTCTCAAGAAGCGTCGAGTGCTTCAGCAGTTTCCACTGACACGGGCTTAGGAGAGACAGAGCCGAGACCTTTCTGAAGGAGGTCATGCCTTCAGTAGAAGGCAGGAGCACACATGGTGGGGACAGAAGGATTTGGAGCACTTCATCCCTACCACTTACGCACACAGCCTGTGTGTTCATTGCCACATCCTAGGCAGCTGCCATACCTCCTCTGCTCATCACGTCCATCAGGAGAGTGAAGGAAGAGATGCCACCGGGAAAGCCTGAACGTGAGAGGGAAGCAATGCAAGAAAAGAGAGGAAAGACAAACTGGGGAAAAAAAATATGGAAGGAACCAAGGAAAGTAGAGTTCAAGATATGAGGGAAGAGCTCAGGAGAAGGAAAAAATGGGAGTGGAAGGCAGGAAAGTGAAATGGCTGGTTGTGGAAGGGGAAGGAAAATAACACAAATAAAATAATAGTAGTAAAAAAGCCTCAGTAAAATGCCTCTGAGGCCACAGGTCATTACTAACATCACAGCCCACTCTGACCTTCTATATTCCAAAGCCCACCCATATGGAGAGCACCGGGACCTCCAGCAAGTGTGAACTCTGCTCTTCTTTCCACCACTTCTTAACTTCTATTTGTGTCCCAATGTATCAGGCAAAGTTAGCTGTCCTGCCAAGACCAATAGGATCTCACCAGCCTAGAGCCCTCAGCACCAACAGGGTCCCTTATGAAGGCAAAAGGTTGCTTTTCAGTTTGCTTGGGGTTTTTGTTTAGTTGTTTTGTTGTTGTTGTTATTAATGATTCCAGCTTGAGCCTACACTCCTTACTGTAGCTAAACAAACTACCAAAACTTCCACATTGACAACTGAGATACAAAATGTTCTTATTGAAGCTGAAGAAAACACAACATAATAAATATAAGAGAACTAATTTTGGTTGGTTGGTTTTTTACAACTATTGCTGTTTATTTTCAGTCTCTCACATACTTCGATCAATGGAATTGATCCAGAACACACATCTACAAATGCAGTTTTTCGTATGCTAAGTGAAAGAAATTCATGGACGTGTATTTGTAAAACCTATTTAGCTTTAGACCCCTCTTTTCAGTTCAGCATCACTCCCCTTTGGCAAAAAGCTAACAAGGCATAGAGGAATAGAAGGCTTTTGCCAATCTCATGTTCTCTTGAAAGAGCAGGAAAGAGCCGATGTTAAGCTCCAGATCTTTTCTGTTCTAAACCACAAAATCATTTCTCCTTTTCCAAGTAAGCAAAAAAAAAACAACAAACAAACAAACAAAAAACCCCCAAAAAACCATTCCCAGTAAAAAAAAAAATCCTTTTAATTATTAAACAAGGCAGAGCACACAGATGCTCAGAGTCCCCCGAAAAGGTTCTCACTAGCCAGCCAGTATTTTTAGGACTCGCAAGTGAGCACAAAGCCCTGCCCTATTACAAACCAGCTGGATCTCTCACATGGAAAATAGGAGCTCTTGCTATATACAAAATATAGGCTGCTCTGGTACAGTAGTTTTACTTATCAGACAGATTGTGAGGCAACAGATTATGTAGTATCTGTCTAATGGAGAAGCTGAGGCTTCCTGGACATGTTGTATTCATGCTTCAGCAGATAACGTGTAGTAACAAGCAAAGACTTCATCTTCAAAAAGTCAACTCTGCAGGTGATGACTTCTAGTAAAGGAGCAGAGTTCTCTACACAGTCCCAACACAGAGCTGTAATGGAATGACTAAGTTAACTCAAAAGGCACTAAAACAGTTTTTCATTTTACTCTCAGAGAATTAAGCACTCTGTATTATTCGCCACATTAAAATCTTCAGTAAGAGATGTCAAGACTGGGGCTTAATTTGTTGCTCCTACCGTCAAAGTTTATCAACATGATCTCTATATTTCTTATATATATATACACCAGAAACTCAAGAATTAAGAAGTCAAAAAACCCTCAGGTGTACCTAAAAGGGATTGCAGTTTAAAGTATACAAACTCTTCTTTCCCAGCAAGCCAGAAGAGAAGCACTAAACATACATAGCTTCACAAGTTTGATCATTTACAAAGGTCTGTTTTAACAATAAGGAATTAAAAAAAAAAATAAAAATCCAAAGACTCACTCTGCTGTGGAAGCAGAGTGTTCCTCCTTTAGGTCGCTAGCAGGGCAGAAACCTGTTGACTGTTAGGACAGATCTCTGCTGCCCAAATTCAGTTAAACACCTGAACTCAGGTGGGATAAAACTCACCTTCAGGACCTACCGACAGTTACCAAAATTGACCTGCTGGATACTCTAATGCCAAAAGAATGTCTAGAGAATTTAGTTTTCAAACCCTGCATGCATATACTTCAAGTCTTCAGAGAGAGACTGTTAGCTTAGCCAAATGTGGGAACACTTTCAAGAGGACAAAAGTCACATCTCTAACCCCAGGGAAATGGCAATGCGCAATTTTAAGCCCTTGAGTCAAAGCAGGTTGCTGCTACAACTTGTACATGCTTACACATAAACACAAATTCATATTGCTTACTTCCAGAAAATCACATCCATAGTCTTAAATTTGCTTCAGGAATCTTTTAACAAAGAAACAAAACAATGACCCTGCAGTAGACACCAGGCACAAAGAATTTCAGGTTGAAAACGTAAGCTCTGGCTGAAAGTTTTAAGCAGCAGCAAACTGGCTTTTTACCCTTAGACACGGTTAACTGTAAACTTCACTAGTTTCATGCTCCACAATACAAGTTCATGAACCAGTAAGGTCTTAACCACATATTACCTTAACTCAGATTCTCATGACGTTCGTATTTGTCGAGAAGATAAACTAATCTGTAAGAAATAACACCCTCAGTTTAGCCGCTCCCTTCAGCCTGGACTTACTAGTTTCAAGTCAGAGATTTTACCTGGGACAGGCAATGTGGGACAGAATACAACCATTCCCAGATGTCCCAGGACATCCTATGACATCCAAACACAAGGATTAACCAATGTGCCCCACTGTCCAGATGCACGTTCAGACTACTGACAGGCACTGTGTTTCTTCAAAAATCTGCCTCTCTTTCAGCAGCTGACCACATTTGCAAAGGAAACTTGTTTCGCGGTTCACTATGTTTAGAGCCAAAACCTAGTGAAAAGATTCCCTGTATAAGTCTAATACGGAGGGATCCTTCTATAACCAGATCAAGTTAAGTATCTTGAACATTCACGGTGGAAATACAGATATTCAAAGACTGACAGCTACTGAACACTCACCCTTAAGGCCAGGAAAAGGCATCCAAATCCCACTAAGTCGTACCTCTTGTTTGCAGCAGCGCAGTGGACTCCACTTTCAAAGCACTCGGGACACAGCCACACATTTAGGAGACACTGGCAGGTGCTTTAGTCCAAAAGATGGTGGAACTTTGCTTCAGTTTTTCAACTAAACCTCACTGTTGCATTCTTTTAAATGTGTTCCCCCCACCCCCGCCATTGTTTGTGCTTTAAATAGCCTTCAAGGCCTCAAAACCAAAGAGAAGCTGCACACTGCAGGACCGCCACAACCCCACAAGCACTCTCCAGCATCGCTTTCAATTCCAGCTACCTGCCATTTCCTTGACTCCCCCGCGCTGTCTTCTGTTGCCCTCCCTCAGACTCCCAGCCGAGGAAAGCAAGGCTGCAGCTTAATCCCAGGCTAAAGCTCTATCTGTTACAATCTGCCTCCCCAGGTGCAGAATAAAGCCAACACAGCAGCATAAAGCACCCTGCATCACGTGTGCTGGCCAGCTCAACCAAGATGTGCCCACCTGCCCATGGCCCACACCTGATGGAGTAGAGAGCAGAGCAGGCGTGGTGGGGCACGATGGCGTGGGCTGCAGCCCCATTCCCTCCCCGGCACCCCACCTGCGGCAGGTCTGGCTCCTCGTTGCAAGCTCCTATAATTACGATGCCGTATCCCATGGGATGCACTCCCTGTCCCTGGAAAGCAAGGCTGACTCTCAGTGATTGCACGCTAATTTAAGCCTCGCTGTGAAAAATCCCCCACTAACCAATATAGAGAGAATCTTACGTCACAAGATGCTAACGTGAATAATAATAAGAAAAGTAATTTTACAGACAAATAATGTGAAAGTTGGCATGCTTTTAATCACATTTGAATAAATTAAAAGAGAGAACACGCATGAGATTGTCGTGTGGTGGATAGGCTTTTCTCACTCCCTCAGCCCACCAGATTAAGAAACAGGACCAGAATGTGATGCGACAGCACAGAGGTATCATTCATCAGTAAGTATTATGCCAGCTTCATATTCTTTTCTTGAACCAATTTCTAATATTCGTATTTTTGATACGTAACCAAATACTAGATATCTAGTAACACTGGACAATGTACGATACAGTTTAGTAATGCCTTTGCATAGTTCAGTAAAATTACAGCATTAAAACCAGAATTAGGCTTCCGTCTCTTTTCCGAACTGTTGTGAAGTCACAAAAATAATATTCCTTATATTCAAGAAACAAGAGAAAACAAGACAGACTTCCATGAAACATCATCCGTTCTTTGATGGCAAATAAGAATGGAAAACCTTTCTGCCACCATAACATTTTTAAGAAAAACCATTCAATTACAGTAGAAAGTGATGAATGCATTTTCTTCCACAAATCTCAAATGAAACTTGCAAACATTTCTTTAATCCTTTTGAGGTTTTTTTCCGGTTTCTTCCACTTTGTTAAGATGTTAAGCAGCTTCCATTTGGCATCAGGCAAACCAGTATTGCTGAAATGAGGAAGAAGCCAGAACTGCCCTATCAGAGAAGCAGCCTGCTAGTTTGACCAGGTGGCCGGGAGCCAAAAATACTAATCCCGTTTCTTGTATTAATTCAACCTGAACCCTGCTGAAGTCAAAAGTGTCCTGACTTACAAAAGAACCATTATTTATTTTATTTGCTTGACTTGGAGATAACTATTGCAACATCTCTCTTTGCCTGTTATACAACCAGAGACGAAAGCTTCTCAACTGCAATTCAGCTGAACACTTTTTACCCAGAGTCGATCCTAACTATTTTAGTTAAGTCGAGAGAAATCCAGGGACAGGTTAGAAAACACCAGTTTGTTTTATTTAAACTGAGCATGACCTCCAAATACCAGTTTTGCTAAATGAGCCATATTCTCCTTGTCAAGATCACTAATGTGCCAGGTTCAGCCGTTTTAGTATGTCCCCCGCTATTTACAGTACGGCAATGAGCTTCTTATTAAAACCTGCCGGTTCACTTTGAAGCTGGCTTTACAATATAATAACACTAATGTCCTTTGTCCCCGGGAAAGCAGGTGAGGAAGAAGGTGTACCACTGACTGCAAAACAACAGACACAGCCTGGGACCTTTTCAGCGATCCACTGTACTACTTTGCTAATGGACCATGAAATAATTCTGCTGAACTTCAAGTCTGTAGATGACTGGAGCCCACAAGAGTATTTTCGAACATCAAAGTGCTTCGAAGTCATGCTGATAAAACTAATGCTCATTATGCTTCAGTTAAAATGCAATTGCAGAAAACAGTTTTTCTTCTTCTAGCAAACTTTTTTTTTTTTTGCAATGATATTCATTCCACTCCACTTAACCTTCTCCTCCTCTCTTGGTCCGTACCTTCTCTCACAGTCTGTAACTTAAATGCTTCTTGTTTCTAAGTCCAAAGAAAATCTGATTTCATCCTCTAGGTGTATGAATTTCATCCACAAAAATTCTGCTCCCACCTTGACAAGAGGGCAAAAGCAATTTCTGTTTCTGTGCCTCTGCGAACGGAGTTAATCATCCCCGGCAGCAATGACGTTATCGCTTGGCCTCTTGTGGTCACAAATGTTTTGCTTTTGGCAGAGTGCACCACATAATAGCTATTAATCAAACCCAGTTCCCCAGGGAAGGGTACCCCAGTGCATTAGGAGCTTCTACTCACACCCAGCTGCAGACATGCATTGTATTTATTTTTTTTAGGACTGTAAAAATATTTATAGAAAAGTGTGCTTATGTACTGTGAAATTTTTATAGACTGGCATGGAGGGAATGCATGATCAAATGACTGTTCTCACCTGCCAAAGGACCGATAACATGCTGTTGCACAGGAGCACAATTTAAAAGAGCTCAGGCTGTTGTCAATTTTCTATTTTCTCTACTCTGGTTTCACACTAAGCCCAGAAGGCAGAACTCTTACTGAGGTATTTGTTTATGTGACAAACAGCATCCCTTTGCACTGAAAGACAAGGATAGGTCTGGATAAACCAAGGACTCCATGTAAATTAAGATATGTTGAACTCGCAAGCTGAAAATATATTTAAGACCGCCAACAGCGTTATTAATAATATACTCCTACAAATTATCCAGCTCAGGGAAGTTGCATGGCACATCCAAACAAAGCTCCCGAGGCAAGAGCACTACCTAATGCTATTAACTCCGACCGCCTCTTAAGTGCTAAACCCATTCTGCTGAACAGATTTCCTGCACAAAATCCAAGCAGCATCGCTGTTCTGAGATAAAATACCTGCATTTCTGTGCTGTTTTCTCCATTTGCGTTTCACCTGAGAACAGGATACCAAAGTACACAAGGATGACTTTACCAGGTCAGCCAAAAAGTCCATCTTGCCCAATATCCAGCCTCCAGCTGTGGCCAATACCAGTTGTCTACAGAAAGTACAAAACCAGGGCAGGTAGAGCACAATAATTTCCATTAATCTTCTCCCAGCAACCTGTAACGGATGTCTTTGTATTTAAAAGATCGCACTGGATTTTTCTTCCATGGATTTGCCTGCTCCCTTTTTGAACAGTGCTCTGTCAGAAGTGTCTTTCATCACCATGAGCGTAGAAAGTAGATTTCAAGAGGAAGCCTGACTGGTTTTCACAATTGTTGACAAAAGCTTGGACTCTCAGGAGAGGAGCGTGGATATGGAAGGAAACACTTCAGGACTTCAGACATTTACAAAAATTTGAAAACACCAAATGGAGCTGGGGAGTAAAATGACTGATTACAAACCCCCTTAAGTAAATCTGTGTTGTTACTGGCTTTTTATTACGCCTGAATGGGTTAAACTAGAAGACAGAATGTACCTTTTCCTTCCAGTGAAAGTGGAGCTTGGAGAAAAGTGCTTTTAAAACCTACCAGAAGAGGAAGAAATCCCAAGACCCCTTCTTCTGCACCCCAAGCTGCATAACCTAGGAGCATTCCCAGAAGCAATGCTTTCTTAGCGATCCAACAGAAAAAGGAGGAATACCCAAGACCGTGCCCAAAGGACCCCAAGCGAGGCATGCCCATCGCGTTCTGCCAGACCCGGAGCACTTCACAACCATTTCAAACACATTTTGGAAGCAGAATCTCATCACAATGGGAAAGTGCTTCCACCAGGGAAAAGAAAAAACCTCAGTAGTATCTTTACTTCTCAGAGGGTTGTCCAAGCAAGCCTTCATCTGCGTCCATTTTATCGCAAGGATTCAATTCCCCTTTCTCTCTTCATTAGTAGCATGCATGTTACACGCAACAACAGTTTTATTTACTTCCAAAACTAAAGAAATCCTCATGAAGCAGAACATATGCAAGTGCTTTACTTCTTACATATCTCACGGGACGTACTGCAAAGCCAGATTAAGCATCTATGTCAGAATACTTTATATCTTACGGCAGTTAAAAAGACGGAACAGCAACCTAACTTTAAAGTCACTTATGGAATAGCAGATTGTTATCAAGTACCTTCAAAGGCAATTTAATTTTATTTTTTTAAATGTTTTTATGCTAACATTCAGACAGCAAATGTTTTATATAACAGAAGCTGAAATCTTCCACTAAAAGCCATTATTCAAAGACCAGTAATGTTTGGGTTTTTTTGCACAGCCCTGGAAGAAAAAAAAAAAAAAGTAGTATTCAACAGGTTATTGGTCTCTTCTTAAGGCAGGTTGCTGTTTCGTGTTTTGAACAGAGAGATTGCTTCCTGCCTGATTATCTTTGATCCTCCAAGGCAAATAAAGAAAATATCTTACCAAGCTCAATGTGAAGATGACAGTAAAAGATTTTCTTTTCAAAATTCATGCCATTTATTTGTCCACAAAAAAAAACCAAAACCCAACATTTAAAACTTTAGAGGCTACCTGTGTTGTGTTTGACAATACATAATGGAAACATTTTCCCTGGAATAAAACAAATTTGCATTTACTGAGCCACTATTCTGTTGTCAAATAGGTATCGTGAATTTAGAAAGTGAATGCTTTTCCTCTAAAATTGTTTTTGCAACTGGTGGTAGAGAAACAAAGAAGAGCTCTTCTCAGCGTACTTGCAAGTTCTAGTGAATTTCTGTTTTCCTGGAAATATTGAAAACTTCTATTTAATCCTGAGGCAAATAAGAGAGTTATAACTGGAAGGAATGCGCAGTAACTGTCTGCAGATCCTGCCTACCAGAGCAAGCACTTATTTTTTTTCTGGTCTCTAGGATGATGAATTTTGTGTTTGGTGTGCAGTACTGCTACTGACCTTCCTTTTTGCTTGAGCACTGATTAAGAAGCACTGACCCAATAAAAATGGGTCATATTGATCTGTTGTTTTAATTTGTGTAACACATCTCCCTCCGCCCAAAAAGCTCACCACCCGTTGCCACTTGAAGAAAGTTACTGTTTAACCCAGTTTCATTTTAGAAAATAAACTTTTTTTTTTTAATAAGTAACAGGAGACAAAGTACTTAACGCACAGACAAGATGCACAGGAACAAACTCAGGAAGTTTATTAGCCTACTGTAAGGACATCGTGTAAGTTCATACTTATATTTCTGCCATGTGCATAGTTCAGTTGTCTGCAACAGTAAAAGGGGAAATAAACTACATTCAGATTTCTGGAAGGAAAAAAAAAAAAAACAAATCTGGCAGTATCTCATAAAAGCAACTTTAATGTACAGAGCCTTCCTTTTAATTTCTGTTAGCTTAAAAGTTGAAAAGGGAATGGATGCAGGCAGAAATACTGACTGGTTAGGCAACGTTAGTCCGGTACTCCTGTGTCCCAGACCCAGGCATGTCCCTGCCTTAAATCAAAAATTTTCTCAATATTTACATGACGATCCCTCCCTATTTTAACTCAGCTATTTAATACGGAAAGAGAGCAACAGGAAAAAGTCCTTCCTACTCTCACTAGGTCTTGTTGGAAACTTTCCTGAAGAAAATTTAAGTATCTCAATGCCTCAGACTGAAAGGTGAAAATAATGGGGGGGGGAGGGGGGAGAAGAAGTAGAAGTATTTTAGCAATATTGAAAGAATTTCACCTCAACACTTTTTTTTCATACAGTTGAATCATTTTATTGTAACAAATATTATCATGGATAAGCACACAACTATTCAGGAATACACTGTAAATCGTGTTTCAATAGGAAAGTGGAAAAAGAGTTCTTCCATCCTTTGACACAACAAATTGCAATACTTTTGCAGTGAAAACTGAATACATTTCCCAGAAATGTTTTGACAGAGCACTTTTCCAGACCTTTTTCTACTGTCTCTGCTTACCTGCACCTGTGGAGATTTCTCCCTCCTGCTGGGGACAGCAGTACTGCTAAGCACAGCCTGGTGTTCACCAGTTCTTCCAAGGCAATGGATACGCTTGTGACACTGAGTACAACAAGCAACTGGCTTTTGGCAAGAGAGAGAGTTTTCTGCTCACATTGCAGCGGACAATTTGGACCGGTTAAAATAAGTCTCGACAGTTTTGTCCTTTTCAAAGGTTTAATTCTTTTTTTGTACTTGAAGCTTAGTCCCAAATGGGTATTTAAAGCCACATTTTGTTTTGCACTGTATGATTTGTATTGCCTTGCACAACTTCAGTGTTAAATTGTAATTCAAAAACTTCCCTGCACAAATCTCACCTTAATAGACAGCACTGTTTTTGAAAGATAATGCCAAATTTTCTGTGTCACAAAGTCAATAAGTAGCATAAAAAATATGTTGGATTTGGTCAAATAAACAACATCAACAAAAATATTCAGAGATAAAAATTGTCCATTTATAAACAAAAATTGGACTGCTGCTGTTATGCTTACACACATTTCTATTCCAAAAAACAACTTTGCAAAAAATGAATTAACAGATTTGTGTTGAACGTCCTTCATTTTAATGCAGTATTTGCTTAGCTTGTAAATAAGATTTTATATCCTCTAACCTCCAGCCTATGTGCACACGCTGGCCCCTGACACTTGATAGGATTTCTTTCCATTTCATACAACATTTCCAGGACAAAGCAGGTGAGACAAAAATCAAACCAGACCAGAAAAAAAACCCCACACAAATTAACCAAATCTCAGTCAAAACTATGCCCTCCAATAATCCTCTGCAACTTTATGGGTTGCAAAGTATACATTTGCAATATTTGGCTTTCACAGAGATACCCACTTTGTTACAATGCACAGACTCTAAAAATCTTGAAAACCTACTTTAACAGCCCTTCTCCACGTTTACCCCTCTGCCCATCTGAAACAGTAGTAACCATGCCACCACTTTACAGCGACTGAACAGAACTGCCTGTCCGCTACCAAAAAAGCACTATTATACTCTGAAAAGACAGAAAAGGGAGAGACTAAAAAGATGTACTGGTATTCTAGTTTTATGCTTTTAGGATTTCTTACAAATAAAGTTCACTCAATTTACCTATTAAGAGGGTTTGGTTGGTTGTTTTTGGGGTTTTTTTGGTGTTTTTTTTTTTTAATTTACTAATTATGTTTCTGTAAAGTTGGATGGAAATCTACAATTTAAGGTCTCAGTTTTTTTTCTGGCTTCATTATTGCCAAACATTCACCAGATGAGCAAGGTCGACCAGAAAAAATTTAAAGAACAATCCTGATGCACAAAGCACGATGCAATTTAAATTTCGTAACTGCAGCACTGGAGTCAATACAGGCATAAAAACTTAAAAAGTTTAGTATTTTTAAATCAGAACAGTAGACATTTGCCTGCTGTTTCTAAAGTCCTGTTTCAGGGCAATCATTTTCACCTTGCAGTGAAGCACTCCAAAGACGAAAACCATCACATTTACCTTTCCCCTAAATGAAAAGTTTGCTAACATTTTGGTGTCTGGAAGCCAAGAGGGTTGAGATACAGGTGGTTATCTTTACCAAAGCAGACCATTACTACTAAGTCTGTTTTAATTTCATTGCCCTTAGAAAAAAAAAAACAAACCCACAACTCTATATTGATTGCTATGACAAGAATCCTCAAGTTTAAGGACCCACTACACAATCCTACTGCAGCACAGCTACCTCTCACCGATTTCACTGAAAGCCTGAAAACAACAAGTACATTTCATAAAGCCTTATCAGCCACGGGTATGTTTACAAGGAACTGTCAGATTTTATTACAGAGTACAATTCTGACAACTGTAGAGAAGAGCTAGAAAATACAAATCCTAAAAGCTCAAAATTAAGCAAAATGAAAGCAAATGAATCATCTCACCTTTGTAGGCTGATGATTTTTGTGGGACCTAGTTCTCTTGATGACATGACTCTTATGGATGTTAAAAGAAATTTAATTAAAACTGGTAGCTAAAAGTGCATTTGCAGATCGCATGAAGACTGATGTCACAGTAGAAGTTCATGGTCAACAAATTCTACAAAAGCCCCCAAACCCAATAAAGTCACATGGTTAAATAGTATGCTTTTACTTCTAATAATCTACTGTAATTTTCATAATGAAGTTTACCAACAGAGTTGTCCTACTCTGCTTTGCAACATAACCATAAACAACAAAACATAGTTTGCAGTTAATATAAAATTTTTGCAAAGTCATACCTGCAGCCAACTGTGAAGAGTTACAAAAGGATCTCATGATAATGAGTACACTGGATCATAAAATCACGTAAGAGTTTAACATAAAGATAGGCAAAATAATGCAGGTGAGAGGAAAAAATGAAAAGCAATAAACAGTACGCACACAACACTAGGTTCAAACAAGACACTGCTATAGAGGAAAGATCTTGTGGACATTACAGGCAATTTGATGAAAACTTCAGCAAAATACTCAGCAGTTGAGGGAGTATAAAGCAAGCAGAACATTTGGGAATATTGAAGGAAAACAGAAAGGAATTACGCTACTATGCATAGTCATGGAGCATGAAACTCTTGAGTGATGAATTAAGTTCGGATCCCCCCCACCTCACAGAGATTACCGCAGAGCTAGGGAAGAGGGGGATAATCGCAACAGCACCATCAGTGCTATGGAAAGGCTTACATATATGAAGAGGCAATGGTGAGGCTTTTGACAACCGAAAGAATATGACATTCACACAGACTGACGATGAGGGCCACTAAATCCTGACTAGGAGGCAGGGGGCACTCAGTGAATTGCCAGTTGGGAAGCCGTGCAACAGACAGTTACCTTTGGACATGGCAAACAGCTAGAGCGTGAAGTTTAATGGCAGCTGATGTACTGAAAGTCAAAAATACGAGTAAGTTTAAAATAACTTTTCAACTTGAAAATCAGATTATTTAAATAGTCGTTAGAATCACCAACGGCTACTAAATTCAAAGGCTGAGAAGGAAAGTGCTCCTCAGAAAGCTTCTCACCCCTGGTGACTAACAGCTAGTCACGCGCCAGTCAAGGCACATACTCCTGTCCTCAGCTTAGCCTTTTACCTTCTCTGCCTTGGGACGGCCGCTCCTTACAAGCAGCCTCGTCCTGCAGCCAGGGCTGGCTACCAATCCATAGGGACACGCTGATCCTCAAGCCCTCCCATGAGAAACTCAACACTTTCATCTCCTATTTCAAACAAACAGATTTCAGAGATGGCGGACTCGTTCCACCTTTCTTGAGGCACTTAAATGAGTCACTGGCAACCAAAAAGCACAATCTCCTTCATCCTCCTCACGTCAAAGGAGAAACGGGCACCTCCAAAGGACGTGAAAGTACAGCTTTATCTCCTGGGGCCACCACAAAGCCACCGACCTAACTGGACAGACACATGCCCGCAAGGACCGGCAGATCACACAAGTGATTGTGCCACCTGCTCTGCACTCCAGAGGGATGATTTACCAACTTGGGAAGCCAAAAACAAAACTCACAGAAACACGTGTTTGTTCTCAGGCCTTACTCCCTTGCCCTTCAGTGGTTGTGTCTTGTTCCTCAAGAGACTGGGGAGAGAAGGGAGGACAGTAAGCAGGAAACCAGAGAGAGGAGGGGGACTGGATCCCTCACATCCCATGGAAGTGTCCAACCACTTCAAGATCCATGGTTGAGGTCCAGGTCCAGAAGATGGATTTAGTTCCAGGTATCGCTCTCCAGCTTCTCCCCTCAAGATGGATGTGGTGGCTTCTTACCACTTAGGACCTTTTACACCAAGGATTAAGCTGCCGGCTTGTCCCCCGCTGGCGTTTCCACTTCAAAGAGCTGCTACTGTGGATACCAAAGCCTTTGAAAGTAGCCTCACTGCACAAAGTTGTGAGCATTAAATGAGGTCATTAGGAAAAAAAAAGGGGGGGGGGGGGGG
>RSEF01000001.1:168756942-168778939 GCA_003993805.1 Himantopus leucocephalus | reverse complement strand
GGGCTCGAGCTGCAGGACAGCGGTGCACTGCCGGCGCACGTTCAGCATGCCAATAAGGACTGCAGCACTGCAATCCCTGGCAGAAGCAGCAGCCCACACGCAAGCCTCCTCCTCCGCACAAGCCTCCCGCAAGCCTGAGGAGGTGCCCCCAGGCCCCACTACTTTTTGGGCCGTGGGGCAAGGAGATGAAGGTGGGAAAGGGTGTCCTTGGTCTCCTCGCAGCAGTCAGAGGCCGTAGGTGGGGATGCTGTGCTATGGGGGAACACAGCCATCAGGGAAATCCCATAGGTGTTACCGCAGCCTTTTAAATAAATAAAACACAGGGCCATGCTGAAGTCCTGAATCATTAACCGGGCGCAGAAATATGCTCCTGCCAGTGATGGTCCTGCCAGTCCCACCAGAGGCACAGCCAGAGGTGGCTGCTGACAAACTGGTGCGGCTGCAGGCTTAAAACGTGCATAGAGCTGCTGGTAACAGCAGCACAGACTGCCTGAAAAGTGGGAAGGAGTACCAAAAAGAGATAAAAATGGAGTAAAACTAGGCTTTGATATTCTACAAGGCAACCGCTTCCCCTGCCTCAATGTCAGGAGTCTCCCACAGAGGAGCTGCTGGAGAAGAGCGTTAAGGTATAAACCCAAGATGCTGAAACCCAGCATTGAAAATCATCCTTCCGAGAGCTTGAAAATAAACAGTCTTGCCAGTTTGCAATTTCAGGTTATTTTTAGTTTAGGTTAGTTTAGTTCCGGACACTGCCCCTAATACCTATGAAGTGCAAAAATCACAATGGATTCAGAAAAATGGGGGGCAGGGGGCCGAGCCATTTGGTATACCTGAAGCATATGTAACAGAGCACTTAATAAAAAACCCTAAATAAACCACCATAAAAATCCTCAGCAACCCAGGAAAAAAAGTATTCAGCCTGGATAGGAGAGAATGCTAGAGGGTTAAAAAAAAAAAAAAAAAAAAAAAAAANCTGAAAAGTTGCCTTCAGAATTCACAAAAAGAAAAAAAAAAAAAAGGCATTTCTAAACAAGCCCTTCCTTGCATAAAACTACAGAGGGAAGACAATTCTGTATTTTTCCTTACCTGTATTCTGTAACTCTGCCTGTTGTCATAGGTGCTGTACTCTCTGCAGGAGAGATTTTACAGCACATGAACCTCCAGACCGACCTTGTCTCTATTTGTGAGTTCAGCAACGTGCGACACCCAGACCTTCCTGAAACACTGTTTATCATCCACTCAGAGACTGATAACAAATTATTGATCTAAAATTGAAAAAATTAACAGACTCTGATATGAACCATCTGTTACTGCTTCTTGATCCATTTATTTATGCAACAACTGCACCACTAAATCCCTCCTACCATCTTTATTAGATATTGATTTTGTATTGCAGAAATACAAAAATGAAAACCCATATTTTTATGAGCGTGTGTATATTACATATATGCCTATGCATTTGTGGACATACATCTAGGTGTAAAAAGGCGGGGGGGGCGGGGAAAGTGCAAACGCACACGTTTATCTCTTTTGTTTACCAGAACTACAGTTGAGCTCTTCTAACTTGCAAAGTTTAAGGTATCACAAGCCCACCAGGTCCTTTGCCAGACTTATGACTCCAGGAATCCTACAGGTCTTCTGCAGAAGTGGCAAGCTGCACACTGGCAGTTCTCAACAGCTTTAATAATCATTACTAGCACAAGAAGTACCCTACATAATTAGTATTTCTTCGTGCTAGTTATAAGGATTTTGCATTTAATCTCCTGTTGGGTATGCTCTTCAATTTTCACTGCTCCAAAGTTTTCATTTTTTAGCGTGCTCAAAATACTGAACTGAGAACTTTATATCGCTAGTGTTGTCAGAGAGAGAGACTGGTGTTTTAACAGCCTTATTAAAAAAAAAATTAAAAAATTGGGGAGATTAAGAAGTTGGCAGATTCTAGAAAAGGGCCGCATGATTTCTTTCTCTTCGTGTACCCTCCATCCCAAATACAGCCAAAAAGTTTGTTTTTAAAAGGAGACTTTGGACTCCATATATCAATAACCAACAACTGTCACTGCATTTGCTAATAATGTATAAGAAGATTAGTTTAATTAGTCAAGCAGTTAATACTACTATTATTTGAACTAGTTTTCAGCATTGACACCCTCTTGAAATTAGTTTTGTTTTTCTCAGACTATAATTTCAGCTTGTTTACAGACCAGTTACACAGCACTGGTTCACAATAGTTAACTATAATACATTGTATGAAACATATCAAATTAGCTTCACAATCAAAGGCTGGAAAATGGTTTTAAAAAGAAAATATATGCTAACAGATTCTAAAGCAAGCGACTTTATTCTCTGTTGCTACAATTTTGTAACTGCCATGTGTTTTTATTCACAAAGGGGTGAAAAACACATAGGGCTTTAAAAATAAAGTTTCTTCCCTGAAAGAGAAAAATATCCCCAAAGTCAGAATTTTCCTGTAAGATTAGAAAACAAGATATCACTAATAGCTATTAAGTGAAATTTGAATCTTAGCAATGTGTCTAACTAATGATTTAGGAAATTAAAACCATACGTGAAATCATTAATGAGGAATTTCATTTGAACAAAGTCTTTTTCTCATCTCTCAATACTATAAAAACTGAACATTTTACAGAGCTTTTTACAAATAAGCACAGTACAGATTATTCCTGACATACTTGTGAGCAACAGAGAACAACATTCATTCACAGCAGAAACGAGTTACCAGACCTGAGTGCTTGAAATCCCACATAACATTAAGAACTACTTTTCTTTCTGGAAAAAAAAAAATGTAGTACGTGATTATTTTAGATTTCTATAATATATATGCTTACAAATGATGAACTTCGTCTTGCTTTATAAACACTCTGCAGTCACAACACTGTACTTCAGGACAAGTAGCTCATTAGTAAACCCTACCTTAGGAAAATGAAGAAACTATTTCTAAACAGAGTAATTATTCCTTGAAAACAGACAGACTGCATACAATAAGATGTTACTGGACTAATAGTTCTGATGAGAATCTGGTCCAAAATACTTTTATTACCAACTATTTACATAACAACTGTAAATACAGAGTTTACTGCCACCTCTACCCTCCAAGACAAA
Source organism: Himantopus leucocephalus (assembly GCA_003993805.1). Classification (NCBI taxonomy): domain Eukaryota; kingdom Metazoa; phylum Chordata; class Aves; order Charadriiformes; family Recurvirostridae; genus Himantopus; species Himantopus leucocephalus. Next base: position 168,775,822 of record RSEF01000001.1, on the reverse strand, counting down.
AGCACACCTACCTATAGCAAGTATTTCTTGAGCAGGAAAGAATTGTTTTTAATCCCTTTGTTGCTTGATTGTCTGTCAATAGTTTGATACAAACTGATTGAGTGATGAATGCAAATTTTCACTTTGTGATGTACAGTATTATCCTCCTTATGCCTAACTGCCAATCTCAAATGTATGAAAAACATCCACTTAAATTATCTGAAAGGAAGACACAGTCTCAAAAACATGAGACTGAAAAGTTTTCTCTGTAAGCTGTGCATGAAAATTATTTTATTTGCAAAAATTAAAAATTTAGCTCACATTTTATAGCTTGGAAAAGATTATTTTGACTTTTAGCACCACACTTAAACATTGAAAGTGATAGATATTCAAACATACATACCCATACTCCATGGATTTTTAATAATAATGGTCATACCCTGACATGTGTTTCAGTTGTTAACAGCATTTGAAATTCTCAGAAGACACGAGGCTGAGTTTACTTAGAAGAGCATAGCACTTAAAAATAACCGGTTCATAAACTGAAGATGTGCCAACAACCTAGCTGCAGGTCTTAAGCAAGTATTTAGCCAGGGAACGGGGAATTTGAATCAACCTCCTCTGAGCAGAGTCAGCTGCGAGGAGCCGGGAGGTGACATCGGCAGTTTTGAGCCCGTGCCCTGTACTTCTCCTTGGAAAAGGGGAGGGACGGTTGGTCTAGAAGGGCCTATTTAATGCAATACTTCTAAAACTAGCTTAACTTGCTCCTGGGGTGGGCAGGGGGGAGAAATCTTAAAACCTTCCCCAAAACTACACCATCAAAAGCTCTTCTAGGCAGTGAACGGTTCTTTTACTTAATTTCTTCTTTGTATCTTTAGTCCTCCTCAGCTGATACACTTAATTTTTCTGCCCACATCCTATTTGAATACAAATATTTATATACAACATTCATGGCTATTACAGGAAAAATAAGGTAATAACATGTTCTTGCTGTCTCGCCATTAGTCTTGAAAAAAAAGAAAAAATGTCAAAAACCTGTATTATATATTGTACCTATACACAATGCTGCTATAATGTAACTGAAGACAACATGCTAATTCGGGTTGCTAATTGGGTGGGATCCGAAAGGTACTGAGCACCAGCAGTACATATGGCAGTCTAAGAAAGTTGAAGAGGCTTCAGGACGCCACAGGATGAGGCCATGTCCTCAGACCACTCCCGCAATATGACAGTAAAGTTTGCTTCCTATCTAATAAATAATAATAACTCCTCTATTCTTCCAGAATTTTACAGTCTTTTGCCTAAATAACCCTTTTCCTTCTCTCCAGAGCATTTAACATAAATCTTCTCCATTTCTTCCTGAGGCTCCTCCTTAGCAAGAAAGTTGATGTGCCTCAGCACAGTGAAATCATTGCACTAAAAGCCAGCCTGCTCATTAAATTATTCTGCTAGCTGTGTGTTTTCTCATTAAAAATGTATAAAGATCAGATAATTGCAGCACGTATTATTAACCTTGTTTTCCTTGTTTTCGTGTACAGGTTCTGTTTTGCTGCTGAGACAAAGACCTGGAAAGGGCAGGGGAAACACTCAGCTAAACTACAACACAAAAAACTCTCCCGGCTTGCCTTCAAGAGCACAAGGAATCATGCTGCAGTCAAAAATGCCCATACTTTTATAACAGGGTAAAACATTGTAATCTCATTGTACGGCTCCTACAAGTCTAAGACAGGCAGTTTTGGCTTTTGTTAAAGCCTTCGATAGGGAATTATTTAGATCAGCCAGTCTAATTCACCTAAATCTTCAAACATACCTGCTATAAACTTCACAGATTTCCAGGCTGACTCCTTCTCTTTCTTAAAGCTAGGAAGCACTACCAGATGACAACCCAGCTAAAAATCCAATTAGGGTAACACCAGTTCTGAAACACACTGACCTATTTCTTTTTTTACTTGCGTTATTTTAATATGCGTATACTCACATTCTATTTCTGAAGAGAGCTATTTACACTGGAAATTAATTACCTTTGAAAACAAGTTACCATAAAATCCACCTATTGCACCCAAACAGAATTAATTCACCGGAGAAACGTTGTTTCCCTGACTCCCCCAAGCAACACACACAGTATGCAGCATACTGCAGCAAACTCTTTAAACATTCAATAAAAGACAACGATCCTCCTACCTTGTTTAGCCCTGTCTATTCAGCACATTCCCAACGTGAAAAGGAACATCCGATACAAACAAACAGCCATATCTTTCCCGTCGCATCATGGTAAAGTAATTTTCACATAAAACGATGAGTAGCCCGTATTTTTTTTTATTTTTTTTTTTGGCGCTCGGAAAGCCTTGTGCCTTATCTGGGGATTTTTCCTCAGATGATGAAGCAAAGACACAGCCTAAACTCTGTTGCTGAAAGACTGCAGCCCTTCCTTCTCCCAGAGCCCTCCCAGCATATGGCAGCCAATCACACCCGGCTTCGTCAGCCCTACTGCTCTTAAACTGATCCTAACGGGATGATTGACACGGCAACACAGCACTTCTAATGTGTAAAAACAATGCATCCATACTGATGAACCAGGAATTTCCCTCGCGCAAGGAAGGAGTTTTACTGGCGAGGTAAAGCGATACCTCCATGAAATAGCATATGCAGCAAAAGCAAACAACTCCCTTCCCCTCCACTGCAACAGCAGCTACACCATTTATTGCACAAGAATTTTCGAAGCTTTTGCTAATTATAAATGCTTGCATGAACAGCATTTCCGAAATTGCAGAACTGCAATGATGCTGGTTTGTTTGTAAAGGTGAGCTGTGCACCATAAACCAAACAATCTATCCTTTATTTTAACACACAGCTGAAACACACTCCAATTCAGGCAGTAATGTTTGCATTTTAATACTGCATAATCTTACTGTGCAGCATTTGCACTTAACAGGAATATACGCATAATGTCTTTCCGAATATCTGAGACTAGTTGTCAGGGACTGCAGGTATAGGACGCTTCTCTATGAAAACATAAACTATATGATGCTGTTTTAATATCCTTGGCAGACAAATCACAACAGCAGCATCCAAACTGCAGTTCCTGTGATTAGCTTATAACTGATGTTCGTTTGTACCAAGCTTCTGGCATGAAGACTATGATACCAGTTGCCATTTTCAAGTTAAACTGTGGGCAGCTCGATACGCTGGGTACACAAGGCTGCTGTCAATCAGTTTTCCCACAATTTTTGCTGAAGTTTTAAAACAAGAGAACAAAGCAGCCAAGGATTATTGAACAAGAGTTGCAATTAAGAAAAACACAAAAAGGAGCTTAAGCTGAAAGTCAATCTTTATCCAGAACAGGATAAAGATTGCAGTGCAATACTACTTTAGACAACAGTTCCTGCAATTCAAGTCACTACATAAAAATGTGTAAAATTTATTTAAAATGCCACTAAAAGTTAGAAATATGAATAGACAAGAGGAAACAAAGCTCTCATTCACTGGCAGCTCTGTCCCAAGGCCCCATTGTTTCCTATGGACTGTTTTGCATATTATAAACGTGGCTTCCCAAAAATCCATTATTCCTCTATCCCACAAGCAAAAACTCTCCTTCCCCACCATCACGCTTCTCCACCATCTCCCACCCAATTTGTGAAAACCCTCCTTTCCCTGGCACAGCTGAAATGCGCTCCTGCCAGCCAGCCCTCACTCTCTGCTCAATCACCCCCTCCACTCTGCTCTATTCTGCCCTATTTAAAAAAAAAGAAACAAAACAAAACCCAAAACAAAATAAACCCCCCAAACCCCCAAATAGTTGATTCTGGTGGGTATTGGGTGACCCTGGTGACAGGGGTGGTAACTCCATCTGTTATTAAGGTGGCCTGGTGCTTCTTGTTGGTATTTTCCACATTCTTTTGACTTTGCCAAACTCAAGCTGCCCGTGTTAAAAATTTTCCATGCTGGACATCTGCTGCAGGATTTACTTTTCTGCCAAAACGCAGTTTGCCCATTTCTGAGATAGCCTAGACAAAAACGTGTTGCTCTGCCACCCTTGTAACTCACTCACCAGGGAACTCTGGCTCCCCCGCCCACGTTGAGGCAGTCTTGAAATTTGGCAGGGTGCTGATCCCTTGCTTTTTGTGTTGTTTTTTTGTTAAATCAAGGTTCTGGGTTTCTTTCCATACTTATGAAAATATTTTCTTATTTGACAAAGCTTTAAAACCTGCTAGAATTCAGCCGATAGACACCATCTTTTTACTTTTTTTTCCTGATCCCTACAGTGCAAACCCCAGAAAATGTGCTGCAGTAAGTGTCCACCGCCTCCTCCAGCCGTCCATCCATATGTGGCTGGAAAGGCACCAGCCCCACAGTGCGACTGAGCATGTAATGGGCTCAAGTTACAGGAGATTAGCAGGATTTCCCCTGTAACTGCTGCTCCCATCTGCCAGAGACCAGACATTGGAGCTGACAGCAGGAAGACAACCTCGCCTGTTGCTTTCATGACCCTTCGGCTGGTGCCCCACGGACAAGCAGGAGAGCCCACTGCAGAGGGAGTGCGAGAAAAGGTCGGGTGGACCAAAACATGACATGAAGCTGGGCAGAAGAGGGAGAGACAGTGATGAGAGGGAAAAGGAGGATGAGACACAAGAGACAAAGTCTGGAAATCCTGGGTCTGGTCAAATACAAGGTTACAACAAGGAAGATGATGGTGCCCAAGCCGGATGAGGAGCCGAGGAGAGTAAGTGGCACAGGCATCACCACTCACCAGGAGCCAGCCGTCCTCCCCATGGACCACATGCATGTTCCTAAAGCAACATGCACCAAGAGCTTTTGTGGTCTGTTAGTTTGCTTCTAAAGAGGGAGGAAAATTGCAAGTTACCTCAAAAAAAGCCCCACAAACCCAAGACAAGTCACTAACATAACCCCCTCAAAGGCAAGGGTTCAGTGCTGCCTGCACAACCTTGTTTCAGCACCACCGCTTCACAGCGCATACACTAGTCTTCGACCACTGCAGGGCTTCCACTGTAGTCAAACGGGGTTGAGGCAGTGCCAGGCATCATTGCTAGGACTCTTGAATCATGAACTCAAAACTAGCAGCCATGCATCCACCCAGCTCCTCATGTGGGTTATTACATTTTAGTCCCTCCCTTGCCAAAGGATCAGAAGCCCCTCAACTCAAAAGGGCATGCTGAAAATAAATCACGTCACATTTGTGAACCCTTCGGCTAGGCCTCATCAAAAAGCTCAAGAGAAAATGTATGATCTTTCTCATCTCAAAATGGTGCTCAAAATCTCTCTCAAAAATGGTGCTTGAGTAGTGTGTAGCAAATAAGGCATGAGCTCATGGACTGGAGGAAAAAAAAAAAAAAGAGATTTTTAAAAATACCTGCTCTGTACACTGAGGAGTGAAGAGTTCCAAAGTGACTGACCTCAGATTGAGATGTACCCATGTGCCCATTCATTTTTCACATCAGTTACAAAGAAGAAGGGCGGCATTTCAATTTTCAGGCCAATTAATACAATCGTATTATATATTTAATTGCAAAATGACCATCATCTTAAAGAAGCTGAGAAATTCAGATGTCAAACGCAACAAAGAATAACAAATCAAGGTAAATCCCCAACTCAGAAAATGCCATCTGCTCTGCTTGACATGCTCCTATAATTAATGAATCAAGGGAAAAATGCTGCTAAAGGCAACTATTACACACAATTTTCTGAAGGGTATAGATATAACTTTTGGAGAAAAGTGGACTATTTTGGAAGTAACACAGAGGAGGAGAACTGGAACATGCAGAACCCGCACAACTGTTTTTCCTTCTTCACTCTTGAATCATAGCAATTAGGTCTCATCCCAGAAACAAAACTTCCCAATTTAAAGGGAGCTTTGCAAGAAGCATGGAATATATACAACACTAACATTGGAGACACCAAGCAACTTCTGTGACATTCAGTACTGCAGAAAGATGATTTTGAGCCTTACATAGATGACCTATGGCAACAGTGACATTTGGTAAGTTCAGCAACAGCAAGAACAACTTCAAAACTATTTCTTGTGCCAGTAATAGACTCTTCCCTTAGTAAATTCCCACAACTGCTACTACCAGCAAAATTCAACCTTGGTAGCTATGGTCTGAATGACAGCATAAAGAAAAGTCAAGGCAGCTGCCAAGATTTTAAAACTAGGCACCTAGACCTATTCATGCATAATACCACTGATGCCAACCTTCGCAAAATACCCCTCTTTCTCTCTCTCTGTTGGGGCTGAAGTGATGGTAGAAATCATTATAAGTTACAAAAACAAAGAGTAGTACCAAAATTCAAGTTACTAACTGGAAGCAGGTATGCTGTTCTGAAAGGACACTGCTAAGTCTAATTTTGGTTTTAAAAATATGCTTATCAGAAGAACTTTAAGTCCAGGATTTCAATTATTTTAACTTCCTAGCACCCAGACATCCCAACATCTCCCTAACCGAGGAAAACTGGAGGTTGATTGTGCACAGACATGAAAACAGACTATTCTATTTTCATCATATATGCTGAGAGAAATAGGAAATGAAAACACACCACAGAAGCAAGCGTATACTCAAGTTACACATTAGGATTCAATCTTACCAAAATTAAGGTGGCTTCTGGAGGCCTTCCAAATCCCTTCTCTCCTTCTGCTGGCTGCACAAGGAATTTAAGCCATGTCTAAATTGTGAGATCCAAACACAGGGGTTCAGGTACACACCCAATCTGCATCCTGATTTTATTTTGGGATGACACCAATTCCCCATCAGGATGAAAACCGAGTACACATGCACCATCCCTTCACAGGGTGGTTCCAGTTGGGAAGGGTGATGAAGGCACCAGCTAGAGGAGGGCTGCAGCACACTCCAACCAGGCTTTGCAGCTGAACTTTTGAGACACGTACCCCGGGTGCCATGGAGAGCTGCGCTGCCTCTGGATTGTAGCCTTATGCACTTAGCTTGAAATATATTTGACCAAATATAAACAACCACATCTCACTGAGTCACTCTACTCCCCCTCTCTCTTTATAGTCACTGAAGAGAAATAGGCATTTGTGGGCTGTGATTCATCCTATCCCAAAGTAGCTATTCTAAGAGATTCTATCATATCCTAGAAGCATCTGTGTTTCTCTATTGGCTACCTCAGATGGTCACTCTTAGGCTCCTGCTATCATGTCCTTCGTTAAACATATGAGGTGAAATCTTACTACAGAAGCAGCTTTATTAGGAATATAAATATTTAGACACTTAAGTTACATGCATTGGATAGCACGTTTGATTTTCAAATTCATTTAAAATAACTAAAGACATTAACATATAGCTAAAGAACACCTGTATTTTGACAATGTACAGTTACAGCTTTGGTGTAAATCCTCAGCTTGCCATAAGCATGTTCCAGCTATGTTGCTATATAAGCTACATAAGCTTGTTCTCTAAGCTATGCTGAACATGTTCCAGGGTTTTTTTTCCCCTGACTGAACATCAATCCTTGCACTCACTCATGCTTTCTTCCTCTGAACAACTGATTGACACCAAATTAACCTAAGAGGAGTTGGACTAGGATCCTCCTCCTGATTTTCTTTTTGGTTTCGGAGGGAGACATTTTTGCAGGGAGGCAAGGTTGCTAAAACAACCAGTATCTTGCTGACTCTGTCTACATAAGCTAGGTAATATAAACTGGCAAGATAATAAGCTAGGTAAAATAAATTGGCATATCACCTGTATCACCTTGCTCTTACAACACAGACTTATGCAAAAGTTTTTCCAGCAAAGCGAGTCTATTTTTCTTTATGACAGCTGAAAAAAAAGCTGTTTTCAATTTGCTGATCTGAAATACCAAATCACATAAGTATTAAAACATTAACACTTAAATTTTAGTCATCCAAACCCGGACATCTAGTACCTTCTTAGATGCCCTAGGGAATTCCTGTTGGCCTCCAGTGTGCACTGCTGGAAAGACTGGGTTACTGGTATGTCCTGGCTTATATCTGCCAGCCTCGTGCAGATGTCCCAGATATAAAATGGTCTAGTGTCATTTTAGATGCCATTTATTTAGATACCTGTACCCGTCCAAAAATGTAAACCATTTCCGCAATACATATCAGAATATATCTTCCCAACTCTTCTAGCAGAATGTAAAAGGGTTACATACAAACCAGAAATCCTTTATCTTCAATTGTTGAACCCTGCTCAGAATAGATGTTATATGAATCACAAGGAGTCATAGGGTAAAAGCACAAGCACTGTTTAAGCCAGCAACATATATGATAAATTGAAGATAAATCCTTCTCTTTGCTAACTGACTTCATGTCAGTATTTTGTACAGCATCCACCACAACCAGGAAATTATCTGATGGAAGTCTCCCAAGCCTCTCACTCCAGCTGAAATAAACACCAAATGCTTAAGTCTTCACAAAAATGTATTTTGAACCCACGTGTTCATGAAGAATACTTTCCAAATGTGTCAAGTTAAGAAGAAAGTAAACATTGTACCCCTTAGTCCTTAATACCCAGTTGGAAACAATGCAAAGGTGTAAACCACCACTACTCACTAATACCTAAATTATCTTTAGTGAGACACCTGTGCATTGGGAAGTTCTTCCACTGCTGATAAAAACATGCTCCTTCCTCCTCAGATCCTTCCATGACTAATTTCCTCCACAGCTATTGTTCTGGCCTCAAATTTGGAGTAGCTCCTATTCAAACCCACAACAGGAGGAAACCATTTGATAAATCACTGTGTCAGAGAACATACTAACCTCATCCACAAAGTCACGTGGGCATAGGAAAACCCTCTTGTGTTTCAGGAAGCATAGGTGGAGGATGCATATACTAAACTTCTGCCCCTTATCTTGAGAATTTGCTGGCTTCCCATAACAGCCAACCGACTGGGAAGATGCAGGAGCAAGACTTGTCCTCTAAAAAGTTCCTAAATTATCAAAAATAATACTTCATATAACTATATGAGAGAAGATTATGTTTTCTGCAGGTAAACTAAGTATTTTTTAATCTTCTATGAAGCTTCAGTTATCAGCCTCTAAGGTACCCCAGATCCTGCAAATAATTCAAGCAATGGCTGCAAATAATAAATCTTCTGACCCGTGATGTAATGACACCTCTAATTATCCTTTAAATCCAAAAGCTCTATTTTATTACTCCATTATAAACCCAAAGGGAAAAAGATGCCACTGAAACTAAGCTACATTTTGAATTTTCCCATCTTCAATTAGCACAAAAATAATTCAGCTTATACTTTAAAATTATTTAAAATTCTTTAAAGTTATCCTATTGTTTTTGCACACTGCTGCAATACAGGTGTAAAACATCCGATTGCTATTTAACAGGTGATGCAAGCTCCTGTTTCCCTACAAGCTACCATTTAACATCCTGAGCCTGTAGGGTAGATGCTCAAGGGCATGCAGCAAAATCAGCAAGCGATCTCCACTGTAAGCAGAGAAAATAGGCTCCAGGAGACTTCACAGAAAATGAGAACCAATTGGATAATTTTTGTTTGGTTTTTTTTTTTTTTTAAATCAGTAAGAGTAGGATTGAATCCCTCATGCTTTTACAGCAATTAATAACCTGCACATGTAAGAGCAGAGGACTCCATATAATTAACAAAGCATTACTTTGGCAAGTCGGGAAGGCCTGGAGTATGTAAGTACAGGGTTTTATTTCTTTCTGTGAAGTATGGATGACAGGTAGGAGAAAGCTATGCCAAGTCAGCTGCTGGCAAGCAACTGGTCTTTTGGTTAGCAGGCAGCTCTGTTTTGTGAAGTCTATGAGTTTGTGTTCACATAGGCAAGCTTTTCTTTAAACAGTGGAGTTACATGCATTCAAACAGTCATGAGTTTTGCACCAAATTTCCATTCTCACCTCAAAAGAGGTTGCTTTGTTTCAGCTTGCTCTCTGATTACTGTGAAGTGTCATGAATACTTTTATTTGTATAATGTTTTGAAACATTACATGTAGATCTCTGCCCAATTACTCTTCCACATAATACTATATACATGATCACGAACCTGCATTTTTCCCCGATGTCATGTAACAGAAACCAAAAAATAAGTAGCTGTATACACAGGAAGAAACAGGAATTGTTTTCACACAGGAAAAATCAGCAAAGAAGTAAGAGTAATGAAGGACATGAAACAAGGTCCTCTAGCAGAAGCACTAGCTGCAGGATAAAATGGCATCCAAAAGCCTGATCTCCAACGACAGCAAGTTTCAAGCAGCACACATGAAGATTTAATCCCACCACCTCAAAAATGAAGTAAATTACAGAAAGAATGCCTCAAAAATCAAAATGCACACAGGACTTCATTCACCAGAGGTCCACAGACAGAATGGAGAGTTTATTTGTAGGGAGAAATCTGTAAGTGGATAGCATCCAGCTTTCTAACACAGCATACTTTACCTCTTCTGTGTTTTTCTCTGACTCTCCTCTCTCTCCCTCCCTCTCTCTCTCAAAAAAGTGTTATAAAATTGACAAAGCCGTTGATTTGGCTATTCCCCCTCATACCAACTCTAATAACAATAAAATATTAGCACTAACACATATTAGTGGAGCCAAAATAAGGTTAGAAGGCATCCTGTCTTCTACCTTTGCCTTACTTGAAGGTAGTATTAGGCAAAAGAAACTGCAGAGGAAACCCGCAAGATGAAGATTACACAGATCTTTTGCTGTGGGGTATACAGTCTTATGAGCTTAAGATTGTAAGGCCAATTTCACTGCAGTCCACCTGCCCTCTTGGTGATCACAATGCCACCTCACCCCCTGAAGCCATCTTCGTCGGGCCCGTGAGGAGGGTTTTGCCTGTTTGGGGAATATTGACCATCAAGGAGTTCTGCCCCTTCCCTCTGGGCCAGGTGAGACCAGAAGAAACCTGTTGAGAAAAATAACCTGCAGGTTCTCAGGTCATAAATACTTAGGCCAACAATAGTGATCTCAGTATTGGTCACTGAAGCATTATTGTATGAACTACAAAAGCTATATTGAGGACATGAAATTAAGTTTACCACCAAGTATCCCACAGTAGCTGGTCAGCTCAGTTCAAAGTTGCCTAAAAAAATTCTTTATTTGGGAGGAATCTGAGCCAGGGTCCTATAAACTTTGGTTGGAAGAAACCTCTGGAGGTTACCTCATCCAGTCTCTGACTAAAAACAAGACTATCATCAACAGCCGATCAGGTCAGCTGTGGCTTTGCCTTGATGAGTCCTGAAAAGCTCTGAGGACAGATATTAGCTTCTCTCCATGACCTGCTGCAGTGCTGCACTACCCTCCTAGTAACAACATTTTCCCAACATCCAACCTGAATCTCCAAAGAAACAATTTGTTGTTATTGCCCCTTGCTGCCATCTGGCACTACTAAGCAGAGTTTGGCCCTATTATTTTCATAACCATCCTCCAGTAGCTGTAAACAGCTACTAGATTGTCCCTTAGCCTCCTTTTCATCCAAATAACGAAGCCCACCTCCCTCAGTCTAGACCCCTGCGCATAATAGTAGCTCTTCACTAGATCTAGACAGGGTAACAGGACTTCACCTGAGTTAGAAGTACTGCCTTTGACAGAAGCAGTGACCGTGTGCTCCGTTCCCAATGGATGAACTAAAGAGACTTCTGTCTCTCTCTCTTCCCTTTACTGTTAGCAGCATATACAAGGGAATATCACTCAGATGTTTTGCATTTGCTTCTTTTGATTCTTCTTTGAACTGCTGACAGGAGGGGCAGGTTAAAAGCCTGGATCCTGCACAGAAAGGTCCACAGAATTTTAGACCTTACTATTTTGGTCCTTTCAGATATTTTGCATATTGAATGCACTTCCATATTACAAAGATGTCTATCACCAAGCCAGCTAACAACAAAAAATGAAGCTACCAGTGCTTACTTTCTAGAAGAGGTCTCTACAGTTCCTTCAAAACCCCAAATTTGATGCAGATGCTTCCAATTATGGCCATCTTCAAATATTTCTTTTTGAGACAACATAACTTCAAGTGTATTGCCAGCTCCAAAAAAAAAAAACCCCACCCCAAAACCTTTAAGGATATCCCATTCATTCTGCTCCTTTTTTCAGTCTATTATGCAGAAAGCAACAAATAACTATGAACCCACTGACAAAATCCTGCTGAAGTAAGCAAAGTGGAACTACAACAGTTTCAATCATTTCTCCTGTTTAGAAAACTCAGCATCTCAATCCTAAAAGCCTTCTGCACAGTTCTACACAAACCAACATTTCCCTCTTCCCAGTTTTGTTTCCAGCAGCAGACGCCACCAGGGACTCAGTAGCAGCAGCAGGAGGTACAGCTCGAGCAGGTTTGGCACTGCTGGTACCACATAAGAAAAATGCTTCAATCATCTTTGAAATTTGTAAAGAACAATGAGGTAAGCTTTCTAGAAAGCAAGAACAATGCTGTAATAATCCTCCTGTCAGCCCTAGGGCCATCGCCACAATTCAGATGACCAAACGGCTCTGCTGCTTCATGAGGGAGGAGTATTGAGCTCCACCCAGCTCTGGCCTCCAGTTATTGCCACACTATTAGTCAAGAGGCCTCTTTATAGCTCAGAAAGAGTATTGATTTTTCCCCCCCTTCCTCTAATTCACAACAGCGAGGACAGGTTATTTCAAGAAAATGACTGACTGAAGCCACCACCAACACCTCCTTCTGTTGGAATGTGCCCTAATCTTACCATTACGGCTATTACACCCTCACCCTTCCTGTCCACACTCACCACTGCTCCCACAGGATGCATATCCAGGTTTAACCATTCCCAGGATTCAACAGCTTGCACCTCCAGAAAGAATCACAGGGTGTCCATGTCCCTCCTGCGGTACCCAGCAATCTGAATGGCACAGTCCGCTTCATCTGCCATGGTATAAACTGGTATGGGCTGTTCAATGAATTAGGAAAAGAACCAGAGAAATCACAGACCTTCTAAAAGCTGCAAGGAGCAGGAGAAACATACTCCATCACAAACAGGAAGCAAAGAGTATAAACCATTATGAAATTAAGTGAATGAATTGAGTAACATAAGACCTACCTCTAACTGCCAATAGGCAATATATAATCCCAAGAGTGGAATACCTGATATGGATTGCATCACCCAAAGCTGTCTAGATGAGATGTAAGTCCCATGTCTTTTTTTCCCCTCTCACGACACTGAGTCAAAGACTCAGGCACAAGCAGATGGCAGGAAGCACTTAGTTCACCTGTTCTGCAAACATGAAATCTAAGGTGCCTCTAGTAAGGCATCTTTATTAGATTTCATTAATCTGAAAAGCTAAAGCTAACATCTACTCACTTAAAGACGACAATAAACAAATGGCTTTAGCAAGGCTAACACTAATACCTTTTAATGGAAGGTAGCAAAATGTCCTAGAATGATACATTTGGGGAATTTCAACAAATATATTGACAAGGCCAAACATGCAGAAGTCCCCCAAAACTCATCTTTCCATGTTTTGTATGAAAAGCCAGTTTCGACATAGTTCCCTTGGCACCTTCACAGGTCACCTCCGGTCCAACCTGTGGAGTTGGTCCTATTTTGAACCTAACCTTTGGCAAAGAAGTTGAAGATTAAGAATATTGCAATGGTACTGCTGTTTTGGAAAGAGCATCACCTCATTCAAGCAAGTCAAAGAATGTCTAGTTTCCCAGGAACTAGGGAAAGCCTCAGTAGAGCAAAGACTGAGAAACTCCAAAATCTTCTCCAGCTCACAGATGGCCAGCAGGGCAAGGGCCCAAGGGCTCAAGGAACCACTGACTGGTACCACCACCAATGATCAAAAATACAGTCAACTCCTAAGAACCACTGCTCCAGTAATGCACCCCAAAATCACCTTGATGTTTTCACATCTCACCACATACACACATAGGACAGACATTCCACATTTGAGAACAGCAAATAAAGGCCAAAATAAGTAATGCGTGAAAGCCTATGCTAAGATCTTCAACATTCCCAACTTATAACATCCATATAGTGATAGAGCCCTGCAAGGAAATACTCTACTTCATTAAAACCTTGTGCACTTGGAAAGCCCTCTCAGTTAAGAGGAAAACACCAACAGCCAGCTTACACAACCCAAGTTTAGTACATTTAGACATCCCTGTACCTTAAAACAAGGTTGGTTTTTTTCTCTGAGATCTGAGAACTCAACTTTCCAGACCTCCTTTTTGATACCATCAGGCATGAAATATCTGTCTCTCACCAGGGGGGCAAGGACACCTCATGAGAGCCCACAAAAACATGATGAACAGTCTGGGGCCTTCCTGGATAAACTAGGAGCAATGGGGAAACAAGCAGCAGTACAATCTAGTTGCAGTGGCAAGCTGCTCCCCCATCACTCGATCCTTCCCCCGTAGAGACCTATGAAGCTCAATTCCCTTGACCCTGCTTTCTAACGAGTGTCAAACCACCAGAAGAAACAGTCTCAAATTCTCTCAATGTGGAGACACAACAGACCTATTTATCCCTCAGCACAAACAGCTGCAGCACCATCAAAATGATCCACTATTGAGGAGTAGCTGAAGTTAAACCTAAACCTGGAATTCAGTGGCAAGGAGAGGAAAACAGCGTCAAGAGTTTGCAGCCACAGAGAGACCCTGGTTTTGTTGCTTTAAGATACATGATCCCAACTGGTCATAGGTCAGAAGTATTTCTGGACTTTACACTGACAGTATACTTTCATACTGAAACATTACTCAGCGACAGTGTTGCTGTCTCAGCTCTATCTAGGCAAAGAGTGACCTGTGTCTCCAGTACGCTGCAAGCAGGTCATGAAGCCTTCCAGTCTAGGAAATCTGATTGCTCCAGAACGCACTATGTCTTTCCCCAGTAACACAGCTGCATATCATCATCCTCCCATCTTCCAGGCTGCAACCTCACAGTGCTCAAACACCTACCCGCAATCTTACATCTCTCTGTGGTCACAGCTGTGGGCAGCAAAAGGGCTACTTCGGGTTCTGCACAGGAACAGTCCCTGACAATTGTTACCATCATCAGTCCCCAATGTGAGCCAAAAACATTGGTGTGCAGCTGCAGGCCAGGATAAACTGTTGAGTTATTCAACACTTTAAACTCTTTGAAGACATATGCTCTTCCTTCATACCTGTAGTTGATTGAGCCACACTGACTCCATTTTTATTCCAAATTTAGTTGAGCATTTCAGTATTGCATTTCTCTGAAGCCATAAGCGAATTGATTGTGTCAAACCCAGTTATCACAAATAATCCAACCACAATGATCAAGCCAGCAAAAAGCACAGGGGAAATATCAGCAGTAGAAAAGAAAGAGATTGTTTTTGTTTTTAACGGTTTATTCACCAGAAATGAGTGACTTCAAACTGAAAAGCATTTTTGATCAACACTCTTCCTGACTTTCACTTCAATGACATTTTAATGAGCACTTTCTAACTAGCTCTACTTACGTAAAGTTGCAAATGAACGTGGGAGAATATTGAAGAAAGGTATGGGGGGAGGGGGGGAGGGAGAAAATTCCATCAGGCATTTTATTTCTTGGATGCCGGTGAGAAAATGAATAATAATTCATCTGGGGAAAAGTGATCCAGCAAAGATTTGACTGGTAAAAGACATCTGGGAAGGAGTAGTAAGTAAACAGAAAGAGTCTGAATTATGATACAGAGACATGAGGAAAGATACACTGAGATCTGGAAGCCAATTAGGTTACTTTGTAATTCTGCAAAGATGAAGGTAGCATGTTCACATCTGTCCCAAGTACTTCAGCCCCAGACAGCTAACAATAAACTGCCAGGAAAAAAAGTTTATAGAAGAGCAGTAAATGTGATTGTAGGACTGGCTGGAGCCATCTGAAGTGAGATTTCTACCCTGATAACTGATGAAAATATGAAAATACCTTCTTCGATAACAGGTTTAATATGGTTCATGGTTCTTTATTTCTGTTTTTATTGGCAGGCTGGACCAAATTCTGAAGCCTTCCAGTAGAACCACAATAAGACCTATGAGGGCCTATTAAAAGTGAGGGGGGAAAAAAGGCAATATAAACAAGCAGACTGTTCACTCACCTAGCATGGCATGAGTTTCAGTGAGAACATGCCAAACCTAAATAAATTAGGCTGTATAATTTTACTCAGTAGTGTAAGGAGTAAAATAATCGTGCAGTGTTGCTGAGATTCCAAGAGCTACCCAGAGGATGCAAAAACATATAATGCTGCAAGGCAGCAATGGGAATACCGATTTAATACACTTTTTCTTCTTCCTGCCATAAATCGTTAACAGAATTTTTTTCTAGTGTCTTGTAACAGAGCTTTTAACCCAAGAAAAAGCAAGAATCAGAAGGTCCCCAAAATGGCAGTCACATGCCACTGGTGGTTGGATTCACGTACCACTTTTGCTGCAGTAGGTATACCACAGTTTAAGAATCCTTAGGTTAGTAGAAAAAGTCTATTTAGTACAGCACACTACAATTTTCGAGACTCTGCAACCAGCAAAGAAACTACACAGCAGCTGTAGTAGAAGAAAATTTCACCCACCAAGTGTTAGCAGCAAGTAGACTTTATTTTTAATCTTCTTATGACAACTGTTATTCTATAAAAGCCAAATTTAAGAAAATGATGCTCACATGAAGGTTTCAGCATCACAATCCCAAACATACCACCAATGCCAAAGATTTGAGATTCTGGCAGGCCTGTTGATGACTAAAACCAGGCCACTTCTTCAGAGGGCGGTCCGTATATGGTAAAGGAGCTAAGTTTTAGAGGGAAAGTATGCTGAGGTGACACATGTCATGTCATCCACCCACCTATCCGCACAATGCAGAAGTACCACTCCTGTGGTGACAGCAGGGATACCACAACAAAACTGCCCATCTCTTCAGCTATAAGAAAACATTACTGTATAGCCACCACCTTGCAAGTTACCTTGGAGAGACAGACAGACCCTTATACTACTGCAAATCACTGCTGTAGCCCACTGCTATTCCAAGTTTCACTTGCGTGTAGGTGAGCCATAGCATATGCCAGGAACTATGGAAAGTGCCAAAGACCGACATGCCCCAACTCGGAGCTCCGGCCTGTGTCAGAAGTTTTGTTGCCAAGATCTACAATGAGCAATACTGGCTGGCACCCCCCCAACCACCTTATCACAGGAGAGAGAAACCGCAGGGCTCAACCCGGGGTACATACACCCTTTAAAAGCATACGAGGTTGACACGACACAAAAGGACCTTGTCCATAGCAGGAAAAATTACATGCCTCCCAGCAGCAGTATCAGCTATACTGGACATAAGCAAATAGCATTAATGCCAAATACAAGTTACAAATTGGCATCACTGATGCTGAAGCAACTTTCTTTTAAAACATACTCAAAAACTGTACAAAAAAAGCTTTACATTAGTCCTCGACAATAACTTTAGAGCATTTCCCAGAAGAGTTTAAATACGTATTTGGCCCTAAAGCCTACCACGGGTACCTTTTTCGTTTTCGCAGTGTGGTATGTGCACATACGAAGGGAAAAGGGAGGACAGATGGCTAAATCTATGCATATTTACCAAGGTATGAATACCATGTTAAAATCATAAGCACTAGGCCAAGTCACATGTTTAAAATTAATTACACTTCCGCTACTACCTACAAGTCCACACTGCTTTAAAAATCTACAAGTCTGAACAAGATACGTCAGTGTGACATGATCACTTAAGTATATTAATCCCACATGGATATGCTCTGTAGCTGAATTAAAGGGACACAAGTTGTTCTGTGCTACTGTTCAAATACATATCCAGCAACATGACTGCTGTCTGTTCCCCTCCCAGCCGAAATGCAAACGTGCCTACAAGAAACAGAAAACAAAACATGCGGAAACAGAAGCCTATAGGCAATGTCCTCATAGATTAAAAAAAAATATGGGTATGTGTATACATAGGTAAATATATATGCATGTATATACAAGGAATAAATATATGCGATTTCTGCACAAAGCTAGTCGTAAGGAAAAAACTTAGTTTCTGACAGTTTTTCCCGCCTGTCACACTCACCTTTAGGGAGGAAATCACCCACCCTCACCCCCCAACCTGCCCAGCGTTATTCCCTGCCGATCACAGCGAGCTGAAGCGGGGAGGGGGGGCACGGGGAGGGGGGTGCCGCGATTCGGAGGAAGTCCCCACGGAGCCCCTTTTCCTCTCCCTTCCAGAAGTAAGGAAAAACTTAAGACTCCCGCTCGCTCGCTGCTGCTGCTGCTCCCCGCAATGCACGCCCTGCCTGCCAAACGCTGAGTTCACAAAACCATCAATCACCCGCTGAACCAGACGCGACGGGGCGGGCGGCAGAGCTCCGCCGGGCTCCCCCCCCGCCCCGGGGAAACGAGCGGCGGGGGCGGAAGGGAAGGCGGGGGGGCACCCGAACAACCGCCGGGCTCGGGGCAGCACCAGGCGGAGAGGCCGAGAAACGAAACTGCCGCCGAAACGGGGGGGGGGGGACGGACGCGGAGACGCCGCGGGACCCGCTGTCCCCCCCAGAGGGGGGGACAGCGGGTCCCGCGGCGTCTCCGCGTCCGNACCACGACACCCGTTTCTCCCACCCGGGCGGAGGCGGCTCCGCGCAGCGGCTTGTCACCTCTCCCGCCGCGACCGCGACGGCGGCGGCTGCTCGCGTAGGGGCGGTGCGGCCCCGCCCTGCCGGGGGCCGAACACCGCCCCGCGCCGCACCGCCCCGGGGGCCGGGCCTGCGCCTGGGCCTGGGCCTGGTCGGGGCCCGCCCGCTGCAAACCGCACCGCCCTCTCCCACCGCGGCGTCCCGCGGCCGAGGCCCGGGGGCCGGAACCGCGGTGTTTTACCGAGAACCCGGCCCGCCCCGGGGGAAAAACCCGAGCGTTTGTTCCCCAAAAGCACGGGGAGGGGGGGGATGGCTGCGGAGGGGCCAAAATGTTGGGTTTGAGGTG
>RSEF01000001.1:168740220-168756842 GCA_003993805.1 Himantopus leucocephalus | reverse complement strand
TATTCCAGGTGGGGTCTCACCAGAGCAGAGTAGAGGGGCAGAACCAACTCCCTTGACCTGCTGGCCACACTTTCATGCAACCTGTATGCAAATAAATAGATTTTTAAAAATAATTACATAGCTGTGAAAGGTGATGGACTGGGAGAACCCTGAGATCTTAACTGGCAGAGAAGGTACAATGCCGAGTAGCGCAGTACTGCAGGTTTGCATACATTGTCTCACTATTCTGCCCAAACCTCAAATGAAAGCAGCAGCCAGCTTAAGAAGGCATTTCTGTCGCTATGCTCCTCCACCTGCTTACTGCCCAGATATCTGAGTTATTTTTTAGGTCTGGTGGAAGTGTGGTGGAGAGTTTTGTGATACACCCACCAGTCTTCAGGGAAATCAGCCTGACATCACCTCAACTGTTTTAGGGAAGGGTCATCCTGATGAGAACAGCTTTCAGTCATTACTGACCTGGATTTGATTTGAATCACAGATCAAAAGATTAGCTTTAAACTTAGTTTACCATTGACTTTTTCTTGTTTGAATATCAGTGGATATAGTACATATTCCTTTCATCCTGGGCACAACTCCCAGAGTTGATTATATATTATAATTTCAATTAAAATATATATTTTTTAATTTTCTGCTGCTGCATTTTTCCCAAGTTTGTAAAGGTAGAGGCACTTAAGCATTCAAGGGATTCAGGTAGGCTTTGCATTCAAATCACTTTCTTTGTCCAACGTCCTGTTTACACTGCACAGAAAATTTCACAAAAATATAATGTGACTTACAAGTTTGTGTAAACAATCACGTTGTGGTGGTAGCCATGATCTTAGGACTTCTGGTAGCTTAACTTGTTTCTTTGGCATTTAAATCTGTTATCTATTCAGCTTCACAAAGTAAGTAAAATTCACATTGATGAAACTCATGCTTCTTTCCAGAGGAAGCCATTGAAATAAAACATTTGGATTTTTCCACCTCATTATAGCCTGCTCTTCAATTTCAAGCTACTTTTACATGCTCTTTCAAGAGAAGGCATATGGAAGGACACTGTTTGTAAGTTACATGAATTGCACACACCTTGTTGATCTGAAGGAAATGTTGAACGAGTGACCAAATATAATTAGAAAATTAAGTAGGCTGTATCTACATTGAGATTTTGGCTTGGACCCTTAAAGCAGTTTTGAATCAAATTCCCCAGTTGTTCACGCTTACTGCACATTGTTGCGTAAAAGGAATGGGGTTTGTATATACAAACTAAATTTCTTTCAGAGAAACTAAATCTCGAGCCCCACACCAGGTGCTCCCCAAATGTGCTCCATCCCCTTGTGGGGGTCCAAACCACAATGCCCAAACCAAATGTCAGACAGTTTCTAACTGCACATGTACCAGAGACGTTTCGTCCAGAGCACCACACTAGACCTACTCCGAGTCAAAACTTCAGGCCACATTTATTGAAGACGTAGGAGGCTCGGCATCTAACTGTACATCTATTGATCCACTCCTAATGCATCAAATTGCTGGCTGACATATACATAGCCTCCGTTTTCTCTGCATGTGTAGGCCTGGTGCAGCCAGAAGGAGGGACGTCTCTGCATGCTTTTTGCAAACCATTGTGCAACCCCGTGTGCTGAGACAGCCATCGCTGTGGTTGACTGAATCACAGCTACTAATCCCTGCGATGAGACGTGCCGATCATCGCACTAATGCTACTCCATGGCTACTGTGCGGCTCGGCGTGCAGGCCAGCTCATGCCTGCCCACCAAAGACTGCGTGCCCATCCTCAGGGCACTTCTGCACATGTGCTGGATGTGATTCTGCACAGAGCTTCTTTAAGAGCAGGAAGATCACCCAAAGACGCCACTCCCAGGCTTGGGGCCTGTTCCGGTGCCCCTCGGAGGAATGTTCTAATGATGGCATGCAAAATTATGTAACGCTATCAGATTTCAGCCAAATCTGACCATAGGTCACGTACAACACAGAGATGTCTGGAAAACAGATGCTCCTCATAGCTCTGGTTATCTAAATGTATGTGGTTGATTGCCTTTTTCATGTTAATGAATAGAAATCATGGGAAGCCTTCAGATAAGAGATTAAAATAATCACAACTGCAGTGGGTCCAAGAGGATCAAAAATATTTTGCAAACACACTTAAAAACACAACAGCTCTGAAACTACAGTGAATACTTGACACAAAGAGTCATCTCTGTCAATATGTGTAATGTTCCCCTTATTGTTGTTGATGAGATATTCAGAATAAAATTCTGAGGCTTATTTTTAAGCCTATTTGTGGATTACTTCCAGCAAGTCGGTTTTACAAAACAATCCTAACAAAAAGCACACGGTGTAGCTCTTTATAGAAATATATTTCCTATTCCTCTTTTTTATAGATACTTTATAGTCCACCCATCTTATCACAAAAAAGGAAAAACACTTTCATTACTGAGAACTGGCTTTCATATGAAATAGCATAGCTAGGTCGGCAAATGAATCCTTCCTTGTTTAAAAAAAAATCTGTTTTCATTTCACTCTTTTCTCTTTATCAATCAAAGTAAAGATGAGCAAACTTCAAACATATGTTCAGTACTTCAGCTAAAAATCCACCAGTGTATTTGAAAAAGACAAACTTTAAACAGGCCAGAAGACAGTTTCTCCCTTGTGACACAACTTCGAAGGACACTTACCAGAACACCCACTCGCTTGGCCAGAAAGCCTTTTAGTAACCAGAAGTGACAGTTCAAGCATACATTTAAGTGCTAAATTCTAATGCTCAGCATTAAATGCTCAGCCATCTCTACATGCACCATGCAAAAGAGCTTCGCTTTCTCTTTTTCTCTCTTCCACTTAGTTCAGCTGCTTGCCTGTACTCATCTCTCCCTTTCTTATCGGACATAGAGACATCGTAAGACTAGTATCTGTAACAGCTTGGTCAAAGAATAGCTTTATTGCTGCAGGGTACAGAGGACTGGATGGCCAAGCAGCAAAATTTGCTACTGTGAGATTTTTTCCTATGAAGTAAATGAGGGAGAAGTCAAGAAATTATTAATCTGCCTTAAAAGATAAATTCTGAACACAACCTTGAAATGCTATCCAGCATTTCACAGAATGTCATTTTCATAAAATTGATCTTACTGCTTAAAACATCAAGCAAATGAAAGAAGAGGAAGGAAGAGCTTAAATTAGTAACTCCTGACTGTCCTAGACCAAGACAAGTCATATTCACTGTTCTAGAGACACTCACTGAAGCTGTTGTTGCTAGCCAGAGATTCAAAGTCATTGTATGGCTCAAGGCATTTTAAGGAGATGTACAGAAGCAGAAGGTAGTTTGCTCTAGTGCAACTCAATAGTGAAAAGAGTTAGTTGTGGGTAAAAAAGGGCCTCTTGTCCTCAGCAGTTCTTCAAACACACTTGCTGCACAAATATAAGCACTCTCTTGCTGCTTTTGAGAATAAGTCTTAAATCAGCCGAGATAGTCCTGTTGGAGTCAAGCCAAAACGAGTACCACCTAGTCCTAATGTGACCTCAAGGACTGCACTCCTGTGTGCAGCTCTGCCCACCCATGGTTAAGAGAGGGGAGCTGAAATTCCAACAGTTGCAAAAGATATTCAGATAATCCAGGGAATGGGGAGCTTGTTTTACAAGAGGAAACTAAAAGGCTTTGGATTGCTTAGTCTAGCAAAAGGGTGACTGTGGGGGAATATAATTCATGTCATGTGCTTGGGCTTGTTCCAAGCTGTGGGAATTCTGACCAGCAGGCCAGTAGACACGTGCTAGCTGGCTAACGGGCAAGCCAAAGAGATTAAAGTCGTGCTGGAGCCTCTCCAGCCGTGGCCTGCTGATGTGGATGCCTACCTAGCAAAACTTTTAGTTCCTCAAAACTCATGAAAACTTAATATCTGAACTTTCAGTCCCTCTGACAAATTCAGCTGAACCTGAGCCGTGGCTTCAAAAGTTACTGAGTCTAGAGCAGACTGAAACGGACCAACTGACAGACAGAGAGACAGAATCAATAGTTTCTTAGGAAAGCAGCTGTGGACACCTTATTAAAAATGTATAGTGACAGTAAACATATCTTAAACAAGGAAACAATTATGAGACAGAGAGGTAAGGGAAGAGCAAGAGATATTTGCATGGGTTGAATAAGCCAAGAGAGAAAATAGCTCTTTTGCGGCTTTGATCAGCAGGAGCAGTGTATTACATTTTGAGCTTCTCCATTAAACAAATATAGACTGCAAGTAGGAACAACTACATAAAAGATACAATAAACAGCATACTATATTATTATTTCAGACTACAACAATCATAGTGTAAGGAATTGCACAGAGTGAAAAAAAATCAGCAATGTGGTTACTGAACCTGGTTGCAACACAGTCTGCCTACTATAGGTGCTACATTTTAGCATTTAAACATTTATTTTAAGAGGACTGGTTCACCAAGGTACCTGTACAAAGAAAGAGATGAGGGTCTCTGAAGACCTCTACCCCTTCTTAAAGAATTTACACCCTTACTCTGGGAACAGTGATTCAACAGGCACCTAAAACTGAGATACAAGTCAAATATCCAAGCTGCATGGATTGAACATAATCCTCACAGTGAAGTACGTTCTCAAATCCTACTTTTTTTAATCAATACCTTACCTTACCGATTGCAAGGAAGCACTTACTTTCATTATTTTTTACACCTGTACTGTAAACAACACTGTTTCCTTGTCCCCAGCATCGTAAAGTGTAGATCCCTCCAACGTACATTCAACATTTCAACATTCCACTGAAACATTTCAATCTATTTAAGCAGTTGGCTTGGAAGGCTGATGGAATGATCAAATAGATTTAACTTTCAGCTGCTGTCATTCAT
Source organism: Himantopus leucocephalus (assembly GCA_003993805.1). Taxonomy (NCBI): domain Eukaryota; kingdom Metazoa; phylum Chordata; class Aves; order Charadriiformes; family Recurvirostridae; genus Himantopus; species Himantopus leucocephalus. Next base: position 168,752,003 of record RSEF01000001.1, on the reverse strand, counting down.
GAGTTTTCATAAGAAAATGTTGGTTTTTCCTCCCTTACATGTTATGAGGGATTTAAATTCTCTTTCAGTCAGTCACATTTATTTACAGGAAGCAAGCCAAAAGTTAAAGACTCCACAGACCATCAAACGGGAAGGACTTGTAGTCAAGAATTAAATTCTATTTGAAATACTCAAACATTGTTGTCTTGCACTTATGGCTTATAATCAGCAAGACCCATTGATGACCCTTTCTGCTAGTGGCCAGGGCTTAATGAGCACTAGGTATCAATTGCAACAGGTTGCCAGTTACGTACAGGCAGATTTTCTCAGGGGGATGAAGGCAATGAGAAATGGTAAAAGAAGATTTTTTTGAGGGGTGGAGGTGTTAGTCTTCCAACTGGAGGACTGCCAGGAGGGTTGGCTTCCACATCATTTGTGTGGAGCAGCACAGCTTCTGAGACGTACACCCACAGCATAGAAGAACTGGGGAAGAAAAAGAGTGCAGGGGATCCCATGTCACTCGTGTTCAACTACAAGGAGGAGTGCTGCATCACATCAGTCAGTAGGGCAATGTATGCAGCCCTCCAGGCAGCTAGGAGACACCTTCTTCCATATCACTGAAGATGGCAGCTTCTCTGCCTTCCCACTGCCAGAGGCAGTACATGCAAAAAAACCTGAAATACGGATGTTGGGAGCTACCTAGTGGCCCTTGTCTTCTGGATTTCTAATGGAAAACGCAAGAGAGTGAGGGTGAACATACTATGTTTGTCTGACAAACATGTCCCCATGAAGAAACCATATGGAGACTCAGAATTGCAGCTTGATAGAGTTTTTATAGAGGTGGGCACATTTCAACGAAATCCAAACTCCAAAAAGAAAACAGAGAAAGAAAAGAAAAGGAAAAAAGAAACAAGAAACCCCAGCCTTTTCTCTCTTTATTCAGCCCACTGGCGTAGAGATGAGCCTGGCCTTTTATTCTGGGCTGCTTTGCAGTCTAGTTCTCCACAGGAAGCCTGTCTAATCTAATAATTGCCTCAGACTGACTTACTGCCAGTAACTGGATCTGAGCCGGAAGACTAGCCCATTGCGGTAAAGCCCCACTGAACTGGACTACCTTTCAAGATCAGGCCTACCTAGCCCCATAATCATGGAACAGTTTTTCAAGTGAACATGATGTATTTCAAGGAATGTAATTTATTTAATACTTACGGTATCCTAGCACTTGTGTGAGATATTAGAGAGTGCACAGCAAAGCACAATCTTGGCAGATGGACTGGATGATCCAATATAATGAAAACCTTTCATCGCTAACATCTGTAACAATGTCTCCATTTCAGGCATCTGTGACAATGATCTTTACTTGCTGTATTTTGGATTAGTTGTCCAAGTGATATCCTTTCCAAGTATTAGCAGACAGAATAATAATAGCTCATCGTTGTAGATGGCAGCAGGCATAAACAGTAGGAGACATTAATTATCACCCTCTTGGTTTACAGCAGCAGAAACCACCATTAAAAGAAAAAGAAAAAAACCCTGAGTACAAGATAACTCTTCACTATCAAAGCTTCATTTCCTACCGAAAGGTGACCTAAAAAGAAAAATAAAGTTGAGATTATGACAAATTTGTTTGAGGTTTTTTTAATGAAGTACAGGGCAATCTGGTAAAATATTTTTGTTTTGCCTGTTGGTTACATTTGAAATTCTGACATGTAATATGTGGACAGCAAAAGGGATGGTGATCCGAGATGTACCAGTAGAAAGCACAGGAAGCACAGAAAGAAGGAAAGGACTTACTCAGATTAAGTGTTTGCCTATCTATTGGTAGTGACAAGTCCAGAATACACTGGGACAAAAGGATAGATGGCAGAAAGCATAAAATATCACTTCCACCTCTGTTAAAACACACAAAAAAGGTAGCCAAGTTATCTCTTACTTGGTATGACAGTAGACTAGTATCAACTCTTCTTTGCCTTAATTGCATTTTCTTATTTTCATTATTACATTAATAAATCTGCTTTTTATGCTACAAATATTTTGGGTGTTACTGCAGGGAAGGCTTTCATGAACGTAGTGATTTTTTAGTATCAAATCAATTCATAGCAGTTGAAGCAGTGTTACGATCATTAAAAGCGTAAGATTCATCTATCTGTATCACGCTTCCCAACTTTATTACTAGTTATGTGATTAGACAATTTTTGTCAAGGTTTTAGAAAAGGTAATAAGAAGATCACGTTAGCTCTGAAGTCTCCCTCAGAAAGGTATGGATTAGGGAATCTTCTTTGAAAAGGAGATGTGATTAAAGCTGAGGTTATAAGAATATACTAGAAATATTTAAAAATGATTGGGAGAGAATTGAACTTAAATCATGTAATGTGACTTTACTCTGGAGATCTTTCGATGCCAAATCTGTGTCTTGAAATAATCCTGCAATAATTCTGTTTTAGCAGTTTCATCTATTTTAGATTTTCTATTTGTAATCCTGAAGTTGACTAGAGGTGTTTGATATAAAGGCTGCATAGAAGCCGTTCAGGAAAGAGCATGCATTAAAAGCAAAATCTTTTATCCCACAGAAGATCTGACACTGATCCAATTGACCCGTCACAGTATAAACAAATTGCTGCTGTACCACATCGGCTTTCCCAAAACCGACCTGTGTGATTTATTGGATTGTGTGTTTGTGATCTCATCCTTGCGGTTTTCAAGGCTAATGATTCTTCACAGGCTTATTGTTGGACATTTCTAATAGCCTCTGCTGTGTATCTGACGTTTGATATATACCAAACCCATTCAATTTGATCTTTAATGCAGCGCCCCAGCTCTGCTTTTCAACAATATTTAATACCAACATTTGGATGAAAGTTCCTGAAATCTCCCTTCTGATGGGATTCCCGGAAGGAGAATTCTGGGGCACGGAGGGGCACACACAGCAAACAGCCCTGCTGTGGGGGCTTCAGATGAGGTCTTCAGCTCAGGTATCATCAGTCTGTTCGTTGATATCAGATACTTCTGCATAAAGCTTGTTCTAACAAAACCATAATTTGTCATTCTTAAAAAAGGCTGTAAGTCAAAGAGTGCTTATCAGTTTAAGACGGCACTGCCACTGAAAGACAAGGTCCCAAATCTCCACTCTCTGCAGCTCATTCCCACCTCTGCACCACCGTTGCCCTTTTGCAGTCACAGCTGCTTCCATAGCCACGTGCTCAGTCGGGAGATCGGGTCAGGCCCTGTGTTAGCTTTCAGCCTGCTCTGTTCCCCAGCCTAGCTCATGGTGTAAGCACACAAACATGTATGACTCTGTAAAGCAGGGAGTGAGCAGCTGAGGACCAGTGAAAGCTTATTCTGGCTTAAAGAGTTCCTCAAATTACAGACTTGGCTATGAGCCACATGCCGTGATGGCTACTCGTGCTGGTCAAGTCCTGAAAAGACCCCTAGGAACATCAGAGGGACATACCCTAGTGAGGTAAACAAATGGCACAATGGCAGGCTAAGCTCAATGTTGCTAGATAACACACGTGTGAAGGGAAACTTAGGATTATTTGGGATTCTTATTCAGGAAGGACAACTGCTTAACACCAGGGACAGCTCAAGTGAAAGCTTTTCTTCAGTACACAACCATATTCAGCAAGAAAACCCGGCATTAGATTGCCTGAGAACAGCACTGAGAAAAACATCAAAAAATACTACGTACCCATTCTATTAAAAGACAACAGGTTGCAGAAGAGATTGCACAATCTGCCAACAGGACACGGTACAAAACAGAGGTTGTGGGTATTGAGAGGAAGGCAACAGGAATGATGAGGACTACAGAAAAAACATGTGCAAATAGATTTAAATGATTGGGATTGTTCATTTCACAAAGCAGACATTTAAAAGAGAACATGATAATAGCATTTAAAGTAAAGAATGGTACAGGCAAGGTAGATAAAAAGCTTTGTCGAGACAGCTTTACTCCCTGTCTCAACACAAGACTATGGAGCATTCAGTGAAATTGTAAGGGAGAAAATCAAAAACTGATAAAAAATAACACTTTTTTAGCACACTATGTAATTAGAGGATGCGTTGCTGACACAGGTGGTGGGGTGTATAGGGTAATTTGACGTTTCGTACCCCTTACTGAAAGAGTAAGTTACTTCGCATGCAGGGTAAGGTAAAAAAGCATGAAGTTAGGCAGCCACTATAGAGCAACACTGATTTCCACCAGCTACGCCAGCCTGCAGTCTGTCCCTACTTGTAACCATCCACCTCTTGTCTTGCTGAGGGATTCATAAATCGATGAACAGCAAGACTCCCATCTTCTGAATAGTGTGAGAGGTGTCTATACAAAGGAAGTCAAATACGTCCACTTTAAGGGATTAAAAGTATGCAAGCACAGAATCATGTAGAGGGGGATTTCCTAAAAAAGAACGGTCTACAAAGGGACTTTCACTGCATACGGAAGAGATACATCACCACAGAACTTGTCTGTTCTGTTTCAGAAGAGATAAATTGCCATGTCTAAAGATGTAGGCCAATTTGATGCACCTGACCCTTGGTATAGAGCTGAGGCAACAGCGCCTGTTTTCCCACCATTGGGCTAGCAGTGAAGACCAATACATGAAAGTCATGAAAATAAATCACTTTGGAAAGAAGATCTAAGGCAGCATTTGTCAGAATTAAATAAAAAACCTGTACATAAAACACTTCATGGGGGGAAAAAAAAGGCAACATTTCAAAGCAGACTGTTGACAAGTGACATTATCCTGTCAACTGCTAAAGACAAATGACTTGCCGAACACACAGCTACACTGCATGCAGCCATATTTCACCGGTGGGGCTTTTTTTTGGCTCCCAGAGCCTCTCCCTATCAAAAGGTGTGCCCACGAGACTGTGACTTCGTGACCCCACACCGGGCTTTCCCTGAGGAGGGTTTTGCCACCCACAGGAGCAGGCAGGTCCCCAGCCCCTATCACGGTGGGGCTGGTGGCCCTCTCGGCCACCAAGCACTACAGGAGGGCGGCCACCTTGAAGGAGGCTGCTGCTGCATTTCCCTCGCATGAGGCAGACGGCCACCAGACCCGCTGAGACCCCAGAGGGCAGTGGATCACCCAGGTGCTCCCATCCGGCAATGGAAGGAGGAAAGGGGCAGTCTGCCCACTGAGGCAGCCGGTGGCACCATGGCGGGTGGGCAGGCAGCCCTCCACATGTCTCCCTCCCCGCCTTCGCCCTTTTCCTTCTGCCATGCCACCCCCGTGGTGCAGGGTGGCCAGCGGCTGCCAGTCCCACCGCCCTCAGGCCACGGGGCTCCTTGCCCTGCAGGCAGCATGACAGGCAGCACTGTGAGGCGGCCCCGTGGCCCGCCATGAGGTGCGGGTGGTTGGCCCCGGCAGCGAGGCCTGTGCACTACATGGCTTCTGGCCCAGGAGGGCCTCTGCCACCCCAGGGTGTCACAGGGAGGGTGACACCTTGGCCGCACTCAGGGTCAGGCCGTGAGGGCACGAAGCTGCTGCCTTTCTGGCCGAGGGGTGCCATGACTCTGTGGTCTGTGAGGCTTAGGCTCGATGGCAAAGAATCCTGGGGAAGGCATCAGGAAAATGATGGTGTGACGTGTCGTGTTCAAATGCAAAGGTGTACAGGGCCCAACAAACCTAAATAAAAGTGTAATGCCGCATTTACAGTACAGGTGGAGAAGGGAAAGCGACATGATACAGTTGGGGTACAACATAGAAACAAGGGATGGTTTTATTTCATGTTCTTGGAGCTAACAACCCCTTTGAAAGAAAGGAAGACCAAGCAGTTGCTATAATTTTAGTCACAAATTTTCTACTTTTTTTTTTTCTTTTTTAAGAGGAAGCAGAGACCCAGAGAAACACGAACAACCGTATTGGTTTCTCCCCCTTTAAGGTCCTTCCCTGTCCTCTTGGCTCTGCCCATTTGTTCTCTAAAACTCTAAACTCTCTAAATTTCCCTCTTTGGTGAGCTGGCTCTACCAGGCCAGCCATTCTGCTCCCTCTCAGTCCCCTCCGCTGGTCGGTCCTGTGGCCATGGAGGTCACTCTTCCCCCTGCCCCATCCAAAACCAAATTATGGCAGCAGCTCCTTTGCTTCATTTTGGAATTACCTGCTCTTTATGCAGCATAGCCTTGCATACGCTGTTACCTTCTCTCTTAGCCCTATTTTTCATCTTCAGTAATGTTTGGTTTTTATTCTGTTATGTTATTCTGTGTTTGGTGATTGAGCTTAGGAAGGAGCAGAGTTATTCAGTCTAGTTACGGTCATCAGATTTTTGCCTTCCTGCAATAAAATTTTGAATATATATTTTCTGACTTCTCCCTTCCATCCTGTTCATGAGGGGTGAAACCCTCACAGCAGCTCTGTGGTAATATATGTATTTTTGGTATGCAAGGTGGACCCACGCTTTTGTAAGTATCTAAGCATTTTTGGTTTTAGAAAACACTAGAGGATCTGGACTTGGTTATTAGCGTAGTCACGGCCAGATTATATTACTTTAGTTTGGTAGCAGTTTGTTGACACTTTGTGAGAACACAAGCAGAAAACAAGACAATCATTTAGCAGAGTCCTTGCAATTTGATACAGAGCACAGCAACTGTCCATAGAAGGTTAGGACCTATTTGTTGAAGAGCTCACCAAATCATTTTTGACTAGCAAGGTCAAAAACTCTAGGAAATGAACCAGAAAACAATCTAAATTGACAAGGACATTTTTCTATGGAGATCTAGGGAGCTGTTTGCGCAGAACAAGCATCTGCCTGGAAGGCTGCAGAAGACTGTGGAAGACAAAGTTTGGGGGGTTTCATGATGGCAAAGCTTAGCCAAACGAGGTACCTGTATAGTCCTTGTAGTGTTTGGGGAATGGGAAATGCTTCTAAATTATCCTTTCCCTTGACTGTTGAATTTGCTTTATTCTCTGACTGATGTTTTGATAAAATAGTCTTGTGTTCACAGACTACTAAGGGGAAGAGTTATACGCAGACTGCCAGTATGTCTGGTACACAAGGTCATAGAATCATAGAATCATAGTTTGGGTTGGAAGGGACCTTTAAATATCACCTAGTCCAACCCCACTGCAACGAGCAGGGACATCTTCAACTAGATCAGGTTGCTCAGAGCCCTGTCCAACCTGACCTTGAATGTTTCCAGGGATGGGGCATCTACCACCTCTCTGGGCAACCTGTGCCAGTGTTTCACCACCAAAGTTGATAAAAAAAAGTGCAGAATTGGCACCCTGAAGTTGTCAGACCTCACACTTGAGGGGACATACCCAGACAGAAGAAGAGAGAGCTCACTTGGTACTAACGGCGCCTGTGCCAAGAACTGTTAAGTTGTCTCAAGTTCGTGGAAATGTTGGCAGTGGCACTGAACAGTACCTCTATATTTACTGAGTGAAGAGACAAGAGGGAGAGCAGGACAGTAGTAAATCCAAATGACCTATCTGTAAATGTCAAGGTCATCACATTCATTTTGTAACAGCTTTTGTTAAGTAATATTAGCTATATAAAAGTGCTCCAAATTGATGTTATTTTGGGCATGTTTTTCTCAGAGGAAAGCTGAAGACAATTTTGGTATCTAACCTCAATGTATGTCCAGTCACTGTTTTGAAGGAGAGCTACAATAAGCCAGTGAAGTCAAGCAGAAAATACTGGGCATAAGTGAGAAAGATAAAAAAGAAATCCAGTGTTTCTCCACATAGCTAAAATAGACCAACACTGTTCGCTAGTTGAAAAAAAGCTGCCAGTTATGTCAGCAGAAGCACAAGGTTCGGAGTTTACCAAGAGAACCAAAGCAGAGACAAATGTTAAACTGCCTGACTTCTTAATGTCAACACAACTTCCATTCAATAATTAAGTATGAGACTGACCTAATGAGACAGGCAATAACCATATTTCAGGTTCAGTGGTTCTCAATAACAGCACTGGAAGAATGCAACCAAGACTGGAGACAGCAAAGTTATTTTTAGAAGCACTAATACTAGAGCAGTGATTAGAAATAAGGATGCTTTTCTCAGGGTATCTTAACCAACAGCGTAATTCCCAACATTTTGAGACAAGACTGTGCCGGAAGTTAGGACCAAAACCTTATATAGGAGCATGCCTCTACTAAGCAAGAAGCAAAGATTGACTGCTTTCCTGCTTGAGGAAGGAGAAAAAGGGATGTCTACTATGAGATTTTGTATAGTATAATTAAGAACCAGATGTCTGCTGCTTTGGACAGGGAAAGAAGAAAGAGGGAGTCCAAGAAGCAGGATAGAAAACTTAAGATGGGACATCTGAAGGAAAAGACCAGTGCTGGCAGTTAATGGGGGATGAGGAAGGAGACTTCACTAGGGCCATGGCCAGCCACTGTCTAGGGGATGTAGAAAGTGCTTGACCTAGTGCTTTAGTCCCAAGCAGGTCTGCAAGAAACAAGTCCAAGGGAAACAAGTTCATGCCATCAGCAGTCCTGTAGCTCATCATACAAGCCTCAACTTAAAATTAAGCTGAAGGATGCAGCTGTGTCTGGTGGCATAGCATGGTTCCGTGCACGTGATTCAGACTCCAACCTTCACACCACTTCTTGTGGAAAGAAAATTCTGGCTGTGGTTTTTATTTGGAGGAAAGTGAACCCAGAAAAATACTGTCACCCTAAGGCTCAGAAAGAAATCCTGTGGAATGAAAGATTGCTTCTATGTGGCATTTTCTTCTAAAATTTAAGTGAACTTATAGAGGTTTTGGTCTAACTGAAAACTTCGTAAAAAATCAACAATGCAATAATCAATATTTTTGAAGAGACATTAAAGTTGTCTTGATGTGTCTGGCATCCTTGGTTTATTGAACTTAAGATGAGGTTTAAACTAATCCATCAATATTTTGTGATTTGCCGTTTACAGCTATTGAACCCTTACATGCGTTCATCAGTGGAAACATTAATGGTGACTAGTACTGCTAAAAATTGGGTATTGCAATGGGACTACATGTAGCAAATAAGTTCTCTTGACCCCAATGAACGTAAAATATTGCTGGGTTTTTAGTAATACCCAGTGGGATGCAGAAAAGCATTCCTGCTTGTATGCTAAACTGTTCTGTGATCAATAAAAACTGTATGAGACCACGAGACTAGATAAATAAAACTGTCCGTATAATTAATGTATTCTCTTCTCCCAAAGTATTGCATTGCTCTTCTGTACCTCTGAACTTCTGTGCTCCCACTGCCCTGCTGTAGCCGTTTCGCATTTTTATCATCTGCTATTTTGTTCTGCCTTCTCCCTTGTCATTGTTTTGTAGTGCGTCAGGGACAGAGGAGGAGGGAAATAATGTTGTGGTTTTGTCAAATGGCTACAATTGGGGGGAAAAAAAACCCAAACTCACTAACCAAAACAAACATACTAGCTCTTATCCGTGACCCATTGTGAGAGCAATAGGATGGGAAGGAGACCTTGAGCTATCAACAGCCTGGTATTCTCTACATCTACTTATTCCAGCTGTGCAGCTCAACGATACCCAAAGCACTTTTGATACAAAATCCAAGGTCTGTCAAAACCCCATACTGTGCAAAGTGACATTTTCCAACCAAAGTATTTATGTGTCTTCCCTTTCTCCTCGCTTTTTCACTGACGCTCCTTTGCCAGTCATGTTTTCTCATCTATGGGCTAATGAGTGAGTTAGTGAGTGTGCCCACAGTACTCAGCACATCTACTCCCCAAAACAATGCCTTTTAATGACGTTTTACTTTTGGGCTTTTGAGCAACAGAATCTGGTGGAAATTCACAGAGTATCAGACCAATGTAATCTCCAAACCAGCTGATTTCCAGTGCCCATTTAACCAAGTGGAAATGCCCATGATTTAAAGGAGGTGAAATGGCCAAGTCCAGTTAGATCATCGGTGCTCATGGATGTAGTAGCCCCTCCATGTTCAGCAGTTGTCTCAACACATTTAGTAAATCTCATTGTCTATAAATTAACCTAATTCCCAGTGTAAATTGCACTGTGATACTGGTTTGCATCATTTTGACCTGCTGGGAAGCAGTGATAGCTGGTGACTGCATATAGAATGCAGTGGTTCTGCGGGAAGCAATATGTTGAAGGAAATCCTCTACAAGTAGCGCAGATGAAACTGGTTTTGTTTCTGCATGCCCAAGACAACCAGGGTGTTTTTTTCAGCATCTGCCACACAGAGATAATGCCCATCTGCAGAAGGAGACGACTGGCAGGTTACTGGGGGGACAGGCTGCTCCCTGGGGCCGGGGTGATGGGAGTGGAGAAGACTTGCTGGGCTGGGGGGTGTCAGGGCAGGACCTGGCAGCCAGGGCCCATCTCACTGCCCCAGCCAGGAGCAGGGCAGCTGGGGCCACCGGGGCAGCCGCAGCCCCGGGCATCGGGCACCTCCCTGGGGACTGGCCGAGTCTGGGATGGGACCTCGGCCCTGGCTCAGCGTGGGCCAAGCAGCAGCTGGCTGGGGAAAAATCCTAGCAGCAGGGTGTTCAACTAGAGGTAGAGTACACAGGCTGGCGGTCCTAGAGGCAGCAGCAGGTTTTCCAAACTTCACTACTGAAAATTGTTACAATTTGAAAAACAGCCGAGGAGAAATGTATTACTTATATTTCATTCAAAGCAGCTACTTTGAAAACTCTCTTACATATCTCTAAATAAGTGAGTATCCCGCATTTAATGTTTACTAACCACTGAAACAAAGGCCACTAAAGAGCTGAAAATACAGTTAATTTGCTGCTGAAAGTAGTTTGTCAATTCCTAGTAGAAGGTCTTCAAAGGTTAAACAGCTATATTTAAAGTAATTTGAACAGATCCATGATTTGGGAGTGTTCTGGAAGCCCTGGGCATGGTGAGAGCGGAAATGTTGCCTTCTTAGTTTTACAGAGTGAAAGACATCTGAACTCATTCATTCCTTACCTATGTATTTATTTTTATAATTATGGTATCACTGAATTATGAATTATGGTATTCAGGGGGTGGGGGGCTTGGGGAGAGGTGCTATTTTGAAAAGGTTTATATGTCTGGCAAACTGGGAGCCAGGGTGGGGAAATAGGGAAGTTTCTGTCAGAGGGATTTCAGACTGTTAGGACTCACTGAATGGATGACAAAAAACATAACTTGAGAAGATGGAAAATAGTTAGTTATTCTACGTTAGAGAGTACATTACATAGTTCCTTTATTCAATGTCCCATGAAACGAAAAAAACAAACACTGTTTGGGTTTTGCTTCTGAACCACGATGTTCACTGGGCAAAAATGGTGAGCCACTTTTCCTGCAGGAACAAAAGACAGTCGTGGCATATGTAACTGCTTATACAGTGTGTACACAAGTACATAAACAACCCCCATCTCCTTCTCCACAGGCACGTTCTCCCCAGGTTTTTCTGTTCCGCTGAATGTGCAATGTGGTAGTTGTACAAGATCTAGAGAGCAAAAGGTTTTGAAATAAACAGCGCCAGACCAGATATTAATTTGCTCCAGTGTGGAGCAAAAATACATTTTTCTGTCACTTACTATAGGGAATGGGTGAAGGAAGCATCATTCTTCCCTCTGCTTGAAGACCCAGTGAATTGCCAGTCACAAGTGGTGTTCCCCAGGGCTTGGTACTGGGGCCAGTTCTCTTTAATATCTTTATCAATGACCTGGATGAGGGGATCAAGTGCACCCTCAGTAAATTTGCAGACCATACTAAGTTAGGTGGGAGTGTCGATCTGCTTGAGGGTAGGATGGCTGTACAGAGAGATCTGGAAAGGCTGGATCGATGGGCCGAGGCCAATGGTATGAAGTTTCACAAGGCCAAATGCCAGGTCCTGCACTTGGGTCATAACAACCCCATGCAGCACT
>RSEF01000001.1:168725584-168740120 GCA_003993805.1 Himantopus leucocephalus | reverse complement strand
TCCCTTCCAACCTAGACAATTCTATGATTCTGTGATTCTATGACCCAACTTTGGCGTACTGAAAGAAAGCAGAAGTTGGTCCTCTAATCTCCTGCAAATTCTGGTTCCACATCTAAGTCATTTCCTGTGTATACCAAACTCAGAATAGTTCAAACCATCTAGCAGAAGGCATCTAAACGAGGTGCCTCCATTGAAAGCTTAGTCCCCCTTTATGGTCCCTGTGGGGAAAGTGGAGGGAGACAGCCCTCTAGAGGTGTCTATTTTGCCCCATTGAGATATGAATTCTTTTCTGGAGATACCATTATAGGAAATGTTAAGAATCTGCATTCTTATTCGAGTATTTCAGTTAAGTAGCTAAAATGAGAGAGCATGAATTTTTCCCGAAGATCTCAAACAGAAATTCCCTCTCTGGGATATCCATTATCCAAGTCTTTGATCTATTGCTCCAATATCTTTAGTCACTGCCCAGGCTCCTTATAGAATTTATTGCAGGCGGAGGATGTACACACACCTTCCCCAGCATCCCATCGTCATCTGCAACTTCAGGGCTCCTGAAGTGAACGCAATGAGGAAGCCTTAGTGCCCAGGTCAGGGTGATGTGTGAACAAGGGTGCTGTTAAGCAACCACCAGGGCTCATTATAAGGTTTTCCAGGGCAAGGGGAGGGGAACAGTGATACTAAAATGTATATTGTCCTGGGATGGTTTTGTGTATTCCATATTCTCTATGACCAGATCCTCAAAGGCTCCCAGCTGATACTGAAGTACCTGAACTTCTACCAAAACCTAATGTAGAGTTAGGAGCTTGGTTACCTCTGCCTATGGACACTACATTCAGGGGTATGAAAATCTGATGATCTGTTTATGAAAGGCCTTGTTTACAGGCATGTAAATAATGCCGATAAATTTTATTGAATAATGCAAATACATTTTGGTTCTGTTTCCTATATTAACAGTAAATGGCTGCTGTTTGGTATCCCTTGTGCAAACGGTGAATCCCACAGAATAAGACAGATCCTAAAAGGCCAGATTAAATTAATTAGACGTTCATCTTGCCCTAATGGAGTGGTGCAAGATGACAAGAGTATGATTAAAGTCCACAAAAAGACTGAAAAGAAAAAGAGGAATAATACTACTTTTAAATCGTAACTCAAAGACTCAGTAAGTTTTTTCTTTCTGCATCAACCTGACTTGAAAGTCCAAATGACTTCTAATGAAAGTTACTCTGTGTGGTGCATACGGCATCTTGAAAAATATAAACTGTACTCTCAAAGCTTTGATAAAGTAATAAAAGCCTTAAAGAAATGTACAAGCGCAAAACATTGCCAGACAGTTGCCTAGTCTGGGAAGGAGATAGCGATTTGGGGTATGGCCATGGCCTGACTATATGGAAGTGCTTACTTTAACGCTGAGTACTGTAGAAGAGTGCTGGGGACTGATGCAGCTCTGACTCAAGCGCAGGGAAAACATTCCACTGTCTTCAGTGAAAGCTGGACTGAGGCCTTGATTCTGAGATAAGTGGATGGTCTTTCTCACCCATGGTAAAAAAAACAGGCTAAGTTGTAGTCCACTTGACTTTTTTTCTTTTTGTGGTTTTTCAATTTGTAGATGCCCTTGCAGGCTTTTATCTATTCTAGCAATCCCATGAGACAGGAACATTCACGCTGATTTCATGGAATAGACTGAGAAGTTTCAAGAGGCTCTCTGAGAAGCACTTTGTGCCGCTGGCTAAAATCTGAAATACAAATCTACAAGAGAATAGGGAATTAGGCTAAGAAAAAGAAAAAAAAATCATACAAGAGACAAAAACATGGCAATAGCAACAAAACCACATTTACCTCTGAAGCCATGGGCTGTTACATTTTCTTCTCTGTAAAGCAACGAAAGAATTAGAATTCTGCTTAGGTATGTTCAATTGAAAGACAAGGAAATAGGGGATTTGAAATAGATATTGATGGCTCTATATAATCACTTTTCTAGAAAGGGAATAGAAAGCTCATCCTGTAATGCACTCAGAAAACTGCTTACTTAAAGTCACCATCATTTTAAGAGGAACCTCATTACATGTTTGTTACTTGAGAAAGAAATCCCATATATACAAAGATTAAACAAAACAAAACCAAAAAAAGAGAAAAAGATAGACACTGGATTTTATCTATCCACTCATTTCTGAAGGTCTCCATCACAGCAGCATCTGAGCATCCGTGGATGCCAGCCAGACCTTCAAAACATCCACAGAACATGCTAAGAGTTCTCTTATTTACTCTTAATGGATATTTTTATTTCCTGTTACAAGTTGCTTCAGACTGGAATTTAACCTCTTCTACATGTGTGTTTTTTTCACTTTCCACTGGACTGTATTAGCATTTGGAGAGTACAGTGGAAGGAAAAGTAGTAGGATAAAAATGAATGTTTATTTTTCTTTGATTAGATCGAAGAGCAAACTGTGAATTTGGGTAGACAAAGAAGCCTGTTATTCCATTTTTGGGTGAGATTAACTGCTAAGTAACACTAAAGCTTGCACAATAGTCTAGAAAACTGCCATCGGACTAAAAGGATAATAAAATGTTTTGGACAGAAATCCAAACAATGGTGAATAATGAATATCTAGCGATCTATAATTCTGACAAAGGTTTTTCTTTGAGGCTACGTGTTAGAATTACATGCACATACACATGCTCAAAATACTGCAGTACTCAGCATGATTTATGTACTTGATAAAATGCCTCATAGTAGCACAAAAATAGAATTACACCAGGTGCACAACAAACAGACATGCTACTTTTAAAAAAATCAAGTAAGCCAACTGGAGTGGGAGCCAATGAGAGCAGATGATCAACATATTTATTTTGAAAGCAGCCAGAATGCTTCAACCTTCTTCAGTCACAACTATCTAAACTAAGTCATGGTAGTCCCAGATTCAGCTAAACCTGGTTATGGCTCTGTTATCAGGTGAGGGTAAGGGTAATTCTTTTACTTGGGCCAACTTTCTCATTTCTCATGACTGTCATCATTGTTTGCTTTCACTGTCCATGGTCAGATAAACCTGGGGCTTCCTAAAGCCATGACCTAAGTTCATATAACTCAATATCCAAATTAAACCACAGAGAAGTCCACAAATCCTGCTCCAGGAGCCCCAGGATCCAGGGACACAAGCAAATAAGCCAGTGACACAAAGAAGCGAGTAGATACAAAGTCCAAGGGAAGGGGACATAATTGCTTTGGCAGAGCTGAAGGACAAGAATGACTCCTCCTGCCAGTACAGTGGTGTCTTTGAAAGAGGTAGACTGCAACTCTGAATTAAAACTGGGCATTCCTTCTCAATAATTTTCGCTAAGCAAAGGAAAATATCTTTAAATATTTGGATTAAAATTCTAGATTTTAATGTGAAAGTTCAAGGAATAGAGGTTAAGACTGAGAAATTTTAACTTATCAGAGGAAAGTAATTTTGCAGAACAGTTTGTAAGAGATCATCTGGGTGGCAAGGAAAATCATCAATATAACATCAAAGTATGGTCAATGGTAGAAAACAGGGGGACAGGATAAGCATATCTCTGGTGAGAAATAACAATTTCCCAGAATCTAATTCTAGCATCAGAGTAACTAAGAATCAGCAAAGTGGAAATTCTACTGATGTAAAGATATCATTACCTAGAAGTTTTAAGGGAGAAAGTAAGTGTCCTGTCTGTTAGCTGTAAGGACAATGTACTATTTGGTCAATTTGATATCTTGGCTTTCAGAATTTATGGATGATGAAAACATTTCCTGATAAACTATTTAGGTGTGAAGGCACTTTGTAGTGAACACAAAAAAACTGCATAGAACAGGATTGGACAGGAGAGTCAGATAGGAAGAGAAAATGCAAGAACAAACAAGCAGATCTGGAACTGACAGAGGAAAAGCAGCAATCAACAGTTTTCTGCGAGCACAGAAAAAATTTGGGGGATTGCAATAGGTAGGTGAAGTACAGGAACTGGACAGCAGAGCAGGTGGCTCTCATGGAAGTCCCTTAACCATGATACAGTGATTTTACCCTGAGAACAGGTTGGGGGTGTTGGGAGAGAAGGTTAGGAAACCAGAAAGAAATCAGAAGGAGAGGACTTGCACAAAACTTGCAATGCACAAAGCGAACGTTGTTCATAGAAAGCAAGCTGTTGACGTGGATTTCAGTTGATGTGTTGCGTTGGCTATGAGAAAGGTATCAAAATGGAGACCCATTTAATGATGTAGATCTCTCCTGGAACTGTGATAGTGTACTTTTGTCGATTAGCATTTTAATGAGTCATAATAAAATATAATATGAGGATGTAATCTGTGCACAAATGCTTGAGGAAATGAAAGACTGACTAACAACCATTGCATAATTTCAGCATGGAGAACTTATTGCTCAATTCAGATGTCAAAACCATGCAAATAGAGATGCCTTGGTCCTACTAGGTTAATGTTCAATTTGTTCTATTACCATTCCAAACATCAAGGAACACAGGCAATAATATTTCTGATTTGGGTATTTAACCTTTATTCCAGTAATTTCTCTTCTGGATGAAATGAAGCCTAGAGCTAAAGCAATCTAATTGAGAATAAGGATCTTCACCTAATTCTGTGGATAGCCAAGGGTCTTCACATAATAAATCTGGCAATATTTTCCCTTAAATCAATATTTCCAGGACAAAAAGGTCTGTTCCATAGACCTTCAATTCCAAATTTATAGAACATAGCCATTCTCAAATCCTGAGTTCCTTTAGAAAAACAGATAGTAAAGCGAAGAATCATTTTTTGCCATTTTTTTCCAGTAAGAAAATTTCAATTTATTGAAACCTCAGTGATGTCTGGATTCTGACCACAGCACAGGGACCCCCAGCTGAAGCTACATCAGGTCAGCTCCTAAGAAGAACAAAACCATCCTCATTTAAAAAAAGGAAATTTAAAAATAATCGTGGTTTTTTTCTCACAATATTTGACTTGCATGCTTCATCAGAGTAGAAATGGATTTTGAAATCAGTTTTCCATACAGTTGGCAAAGGTTCTTTCTTAAATGACTTTTCTTGCACAATGATATTTAATGTTCTCAAGGACGGCATGAAGAGAAGAGAATACAAAGTACCAAATCAGGCAACAGATAGTTGGGTAAATAGGGAATTTAAAACAAGGAGTCATTAAATACACTCCTCTTGTTTCAGGAGTCAGTCCTTTTCAAGGACAAGGGAAAAACAAAATGTACAATTCAGCTCCATGGCTGTAGGTGTAACATTTTAATAGCTGGCACGCTGCCTGTATCTGATGCAGTCGTTCAAATAGGCAGATGCTGGATTGGATAAATGGAAGGGCATGTAAGGACACGGAGTCTAGCTCCTTGCTGCATTTATTATCACAATATCTCACCGACTGCAGAACGTGGGAAGAAAGTTCCCTGGATGTTAAGAGAGGCTTTATGCTGACAACCCGAGGTGGAGGCTTTTGCCGTGATTAATGGAAACTAAAGTCACAGAACAACTGAAACTATTCTATGTCCAACTCAACTACCGCTCGTAATATTTACTGGTGGAAAAGCCTCTCTCCCCCAACTATCAACTCAGATTTAACTCACATGATTTATATTCTCACACAAGTAATCTTATACTACCAAATTCCTTATTAGCAGGTATTTTAAAGCCTGCACACTTTTGTTTTCATACAAAAGTCAAATACTACTCTTTTTTTTTGACTGGGTATGATCGATGGCGTGGCTGATTAGAGACCCCACGTCTGTATTTCCATGCTCCTTGTCACCCTATAGCACCCAGCTGGTAAAGCCTGGCAATTAGTAGACTGATGACAAGAAAGCTCACCATTTTAGAGCAGAGAGATGTTGGGTTTTCCTTCTTGTTTATTATGTTTTAGGGCTGACAGTAACTTTTGTCTCACCCAAGCCACTGGGAATATGATTTTTCTTTAAAAAACATACGACTGTTTCTCTGGATATGATTCTTCATACAAATTTGTTTGAGTGCATTTGAAAAGAAAAGCTAAGTTTTGACCAGTGTGTATTCTTTTAGTCTTTGATGGTAGCACACCACACGTTTTATGCACGTATGATGTTATTGTTACTACAAAAAGTCTCAAGAGAAAAGCTCTAACCGGATCACCCAGTTTCTAAGGAAAGATGCTGGGATTTGCAGAGCTGCAGAGCACTTGCTCACACTGGGTGAATTACAGTCATGGAGGGGGCGATACCAGTCACCCAGGTACGAAAAACAGCTTCTTAGAAAGTATATCCTCAAATATCTGTTGCTGCCATGAACAACGTCACAGGTGTCCATGAGTCAGCACTGCAGTCCGTCCTATTTTAACGCAGAGACCGAACCAAAAACTTCCGCAAGAAAATAACGCAGCGTGCAAGCACGGCTGTAGTGCGCACAGGGATCCTCCCACCAGCTCGCAAAATGAATTAAAAAGGAAAGAAAATGTTGAGTTGCCCGTGCAGCCCTGTTTTTTGGTGGTTTTTTCTTTTTTTTTTTTTTTTCGGTGAGTAATGACTGCTCTCTGCTACTTGATAGCCGAGGCTGGCAGCGCTATGGCAACCGGGCTGCGGGAAGGGCGGAGGGGAAAAGTCGCTTAGCAACTGGAAGCTTTAGACAGGCAAGGCTGCTTTAAAGCACAGCAGTTAAAAAATAAAATAAAATAAAAACACAACAACAAAAAAGGCAACAAAAATTTCCCCCCGCCCCCCAAACAAACCCACAGTTGGTACCATCAGGAAAGATGAGATGATTAAAATATATATCACAACAGCTGAGGATTTAGAAGAGAAGAAAAAAAAAAGCCATGACAAAGCCAATTAAAAAGGCGATAACAGCTTAGAAAAAAAAGAAGTGGAGATATTTTATGCTGATCATCCAAGATGCAAGCTTCATCAGTGCAAACAATAGCCCTAAACCAGCCCACACTATTCCCTGCCAGATCCCAAGACTGTTCTGCAAAGGGGGACTCCGTAGGCAGCATCCCCCCGGCTGGGAGTCCAGAGGGGTTTGGTGGGTACAGCCCTGTGCTCCTGCGCAGCCCCCAGGCAAGGCGCCCGTGGGCTACTGGCACCCCGAGCCCACTGGCAGCGGGGCCACCGCTCCTTGAGGAGGTGGAAGGAGCAAGCAGCGCCTGTGTTGTCTTGCTCTTACTCGTTATTATTTATAGCCTTCCTCTGGCATGATAAGGACTCTATGGGCAAGAAAAAAAAATATGAAAGGTTATCCAATATACCAATTCAGATTTTTAGTAATAATTTTCCAGAGATGTTTTTCCAGTGCTCCAGGCACCCTAGCACTTCATTAATAATGCAGTAAAATCCCAGCAACATTACATTAATCACTCCGGTGGGAACCCAGCCAGTCAGGCACCTCTTTTTCAGTTCTCCATCCTCAGCCTTCTCTAAGCACTGTCTCAAACAGACGTCTTTCACTGCATGCTTGGAAAGTTGCCCAATTTGAGCTATTTTGGACTAACAAAGGAACAATTTCATCCAAAGACACAGAACCCCCACAGAGCTGCTGCCCTCCCCCTCTCTAGTGCAATGGGGGTTGGGTGTTTCTGCTGACCATTGCCCAGGCAGGGAAACATGAAAGGAGAGACTAAGTTGGTCTAACCTTCCCTTTTAAAGTCTACCTGGAGACCGACGGGGAGCTAACTTGCATCTGCAGGTACAAGGAGCCACAGACTCCTTGCGGAGTGCAGGATCCAGCAACTGAGCTGCGACGTTCTGTGCATGTCATGGGGTTTGGTTTTGGTGTTGTTTTTATAATGCGGAGAAATCAGTTTACTATTGGAAAAGCCTGATCAAGCAAAAATCAAAATAGACGCTGGGAATGTGTCAGTCTGGTCAAATATCAGCATAGTCGCAGGCAGGTTGGCAGGCAGATCTGGATGGCATAGTTTTTTTTTTTTTCCTCCAGCCAAGCAACCCAACCGGCAGCCAGAACGAAGATGCTGCCCAAGCTCCTGGCCGCCCCTGCGTCCTGGCCAGCCCTGGCAGCCGGTCCTGTCCTGGCTGCCTGCCTGCTCCCTCCAACCCCACAGCCACCAGCTGCTGACGGGCAGCCGGCTCTCCGGCTGCAGCCTCGCCACCTCCCAGGCTCTGGGGCTCCTGGCTGAACCAGTGGTTTTAGGGCTTACAATGCTACAGGATTTTGTGTTCACGTTTACCAGCAGCATTGTCTCCCCAGTAGATAATGCTGACTAAATCGATACTTTACAAAGGCACAAAGGAGTCAGCTTGTGACTGATACACAATACTGGTTAACAAGACACATACAATGGTGGTATTAGTGGGAGGAAAGAAAAGCTCAACTTTCTGTCAGTCACAGGTTCATTAGAAAGTAAAGAGTTGTTAGTAGGCAGAAAAGCTCTTTAGATGCATGAAAATGGTACCAGTTCTGAAAAAAAGTAAGAAAGGAAAAATTTATCTTGCTTTAATGCTGGTGGAGCTAACTCTAACTGTCTTCCCTCAATAAACCTTTTTTAATAGAATTCTGATATGTATGCATTACAAGAACAAGATCTATGGAAATCCCATTTTTCTTCGTTAAAAATGCCCTCAAAGCATCTTACATACCCTTTGACCAGAGATTGCTACTGTCTGAAGCTGAAGCTTCTTGAGAAATGTCATATGTTATTGTAGCACTAATAACCAATAAAAGCTTCCAGAGTTATAAGAAATAAATAATGTGAAAAGTACGTTATCTTTTCCTTTTGTCTCTTCTAATGTTTTTCTAGAGTTCAGGGAGGTCTTACAGTTGGAGGATGTGAGAAAGAGGTATATAAAATGCTTTAAATCCTCCAGTCACACACAGTTAAAAGAGGCTAATCATTGCAGACAGTCTGCAAATTTTTCTTCAGAAAAAATTCGGTGATTCTTGGGTTTAAATTCTGAGAGAGATCCCAGCATGCCCTAATATCTAGGTGTTTACTTCATCTTTTTTTCTTTCCAACAGCTTTGTGCTCGTCAGATGAGCTGTCAGAGCCTCCAGCCCAGCCTGGAAGTCCTGCTCCTTTATTGTTGTACAGCATTTTTGGCTGACAAGTTGTACAAACCTTATTGCAGTTCTGTTTGTCTTGGAGCAGAAATGGCAAAATGTAACCCACCTCATTCACATGATCTTACAGCTCAAATAGCCATAGATTTTGACTTTGCCTATGGAATAAGGTACCGCACTCAGTTTAGGACATAAGAATCCTGATATGACTGTGAATATGTGTATTCACTCATCTTTTTACATTCCCATTCAACACTCCACTTGAAAAAAGTCCCAAAGGTAGAAAAGTCTAGGTATTAAAAACATCAGTGTAAGACATATGGATATTGTGAAGTGCATGGTCACTATCATTTACTGAGCTGCTGGCTGCCAGTGACACCTATAAGCTGTGTAAGCTGTAAGGGTTAGTTTTGCCTTGCTTTGGATGCCATATATTGCAGTAAATAATGTATGTGTTGGTAAGGGCAGGCAAATGAATTATTTTTTTGTTATATGGTAACTTTTGGGAAAAGATAGCAGTAGGATCTAATTTTAACATAATGCTTAGCATTTGTTTTCTGTAAAGATATTCTAAATTATATATGCCTTTAGAGTACAAATGAAAACAAAAATACGGAAAAATGAACATGATACATGCAACTGAAGATTGTCGTAACAGATGCAAAAGCAAGCTAAACTTGCTCAGGCCACCTGTTTTCTTTGCTAAATTTTGAGTATGTCACCTTGCAAGTTTAACGGTCTTCACCAGAAGTTTCTTGCACCCCAAAAAGCCTGACCTTTTTCTGCTTCTCTATGCAGGGACACTCTATTATTATGATTATCATCGCTGGGAAACCCTGTGAAGACAAATGTGTTGCCCGAGTACCATCTAGTGGAGGGAATGCTGTGGAGAGATATGAATGAACATGCTGGACCCACCACCTCTCCTGGGGCTTTCCTGGCCTCCCTCCCTCGCCTGCTTCGCTGCTGCCCTCTCTGCTGCTGCAGTCACATCCACTGCCGAGCACTTGCTCTGGAAGCCATTGCAGAATTTGCAGAAAGGAGAAGAAATTATTTGAGGTGGGAGACAAGCCCATCAGGGTGGTGTCTTTGGGGAAAGAAGATGCAAACCGTCTTCAAGTGGCACAGAGAATTTTTCAAGGTCCTCTCTCCCCGCGTCCCACAGAGACTACCTAGGGCTGAAATGCCTTTTAATAATACAGACCATCACGCTTAAGAACATTCTGAAATTTTACTCTGTTTTCTGAAGAAATTTATAGGCAAACCACACGTCAGTGATGCCACCTGTTTCTTATTTGACAGCAACCATCTGGACAGCAAATACTCTAAAGCCAAGCAAGTCACTGCAGTCTGCAAGGCAAGATACTGAGCTGTAATTTAAATGCCCGAATGTCAACCACAATATGAAGAATCATATGCGGCCCAAGGGAGGGATGCATAAAATGGAAAGCATGCCTATAGCAATACGCCTTGCATTAGAGGAAACCATGATTAAATATGTAATGTATGGGCTTGAATGGCCTCCTACTCACCCTCTTTCTGTTTGCAACCACCACTAGACAACAGAGAAAGCCTTTCCAATGATTAAACCAACTTAGAGGTGGAGCAGGCAAAGCAAAAATAGCAAAAAGCCGAGGGGCCGCACCTCAGGACCTCATTCTTTCACACCCCTGGGACAGCAATGAAGTAAGCGACCCGTACACGCAGTTCCAGTGCAGCTGACTTCTGGCCACTGGCTGCCAATCTGACTCTCGCCTTCCCCTAATCTTCCCCTTCAATGTCCTATCAGGCTCTTCATTTCCTTCTCCTCATTGCCTTCCACCCATCTCTCAGTTTATTTGGTTCCTAAAGATTAAAAGAAAATGAAAAAGTAAAACCAGAAAGAGCACTGGAAGAGTTACGGCCTGCATCTCATTGCAGCAGGGCAGGGCTCTGCACAGGTAAGAATAAAATTCAGTGGTGAGTATAGGGCAGTAAGACAAGAATAGGGAAAGCATTGGAAACTGAAGTGTATAATTTGCTTTAGGAAAGTGGGGTACTGAGCCAGGCGGAATAAAAAAGCGATGATTTTTAGTACGGCTGGACTAGCTGGCAATCCTCCCATCTTCAGTTTGAGTGCTAATTTTTAAACTATGCAAAGTGTCTCCTGGGGCCACAGAGCGTATCTGTAGACGAGACCCTGGGGAGGAAGGGCAGGCTTCTGTGATGGGCACTAAGCGCAAAAGAAGTGCCTCAAGGTAGCAGTGAGGCAAACAAACCAACAACCCTTTATTCGCATTCTCTGAATTCCTTATGATAGTAGTGGCCACATGGAAGCGATCAAGAGAAAAATTACCAGTGACAAAAAGAGGAGGGAATTACTGTCAGACAACAAGGTAACAGTGTTCACTATAGTCTTAGGCCATAGCTGTAGCACACATTAGTTACAATTAGTATGAGAGATCCAAGATATTTTGGAATCAAACTTGAGTATCTGATGCTTTCATCGGGAGATGGAGTAGGTGGTCTTTCCCATGTAATTCTTGCAGACATAGATAACATGACAGTGTTGTCTCCATGGCTGTGATCTATGCTCCATCCTGCTGAGACAGGCAGCCCTACCTGACACCTGCAGTCCCTCAGAAGACTTTAAGTTGGCCTCCACCTCCTTCAGCACCAAGGGGGAGCATGCCTTCAGCATCCAGCTCCATGCTGGAGGACCTTGAGGGACAGGAGGCCCAAGCCAGCATCCCCTGCAGTCTCAGTCATGTGTGGAGATGCTAAAAAACTAGCAGGATTATCTAGACCAAAGTTCTTGCTGCACATACATCTCACACTTAAACTGTGTGACTTTGTATGAGAACATTCAGCTGGACTGGTGCCTCTGCAAACCATGCCCCAAGACCTGCTTAGAGAAAAGGTCCAGAGAGGTGGCCATGGTAACTCCTGAGACTTAGCAGGAGTTGGAGACCCGAGAGGAGATGGCATGGTCATCGGTATCAATGCTACTAACTGTGCAGCCGTACAATATCCCTGAAGCGTAGTTTGCAAGAGGAGGAGGGTGTTCAAGTAAGCTCAGGCAAAGTGAAGATAGGTAAAGAGCAGGAAGAGCCCATCTGTCTCTGCCATGTGATGAGTCCCATGGCACTTCCCTGCTGTGTCTGTAGGCTGCACTGCCAAGTGAATGGAGAGCCTTATGCTATTTCCAGTGTCTTGCTGGGAAAAGGAGAGGACATTCGAGATCAGTAATAGAGCTTTGGCTAGGTTTGCTGAGTGACTGCTGGCATGTGCGGTGCTGCTTATTGGCAAGATCTGGGAATGCTACCAAAAGCACTCTGCTCACTGGGAATTGCCTTTACTGGTCTGGAACTGGCTGCAGAGTGTCCTGCATAAGAAGTTTGCTTCCCTCTCCTAACATGAGTCACTGCACGCGGCAGGGGGAAAACATAATGTTCCCACAGGAGCATGAAATCCCAGGGAGCTGTGCCCGGGGTTGGTATAAAAGTTTTTTCCCCAGTCTTGGTGTTTTCCCTGCCTCTGTTCCTCTGTGCTGAGAAGGGAGCAGTACCTCTTTTGTCCCAGACTGCATGCAAGAGTCTCCTCAGCCAAACCAGTTTCTTTAGGATCCTGTCCTGCAAGCGCCGACCTGTCACCGGAAAAGCACCTGGAAGGCTCTCTGTGCCTGGGAGTGAAAGATTGAGTATTCCACTATGTCTTCTCCTTGCCTGACAGAGATTGCAGTGTATTTAGTCTAGCCCACATGGTTAGCACTCTCAGCTCATCATTCCCCAGCATTTGCAACACTGGGCTTCTGGGCTGGAAAATGGCAGTGGTAGAAATGTGGGCAATGTTTCGGAGCTCCTTAAGCTCCTTGGACACCAAAATAGAGACTATGTCTCAGGCTGAACTGTGGAAACTTGTACACCACAGTAAGCTGCATTGTATCCCCAGTTCAGGTCAACAGAGGAAGGACTTCTCTGCTGAGCTCCAGTTCACTCCAGGACAGCACGGACAAGACCGCACCAAATGCAACTCCTTCCATCCTACACAATCTTCCAATGCTATCCCAGGAGGTTTCACACTCTCAGACATGCCATACGCATATGCAGCTTCATGTTACAAAGCCACTGCTCTGGCAAGCTGCAGCACAGGTTATACATTACTTCAGACATCTTGAACTAGGAAAAAAACACATGAAAAGAAGCATTTTCCATTGGACCGCATAGGCACCACATGGGATGAGACAAGTCTCAGGGGCAAGAGCTATGTAGCATGGATCTGTCTGTGCTTGCCACTTGGCCTCAGTACTGAGGATTAGCTCCTGGCTCTCTTCTATTTAGCAGTGTAGCCACAGAGTCCAAGTAACCTTCTCCAGCCCTATCACAGCTAGAGTTGTAATAACATAATCCTATTATTCTTAATATAGCTCAAGCTAGGGAAATCATTGACAAATTCAGCCATCTTCCATAGGTTCACTTTCAGACTCTTCGAAGGATGAGATTCAGCATTTCTGAGGAATAATTTCATGTTGGTTTAGATCCTGTGTCAATAAATACATTCTGGGCCAAAGAACACATGTATGGAGGTATGGTTCTTATTTCTTCAAATTTCTGTTATATTTGAGGAGATTGCACGTTGCTTTTTTTTTTCTATCAAGAAAAAGTATGATGCTGCATGCATATGGCTATGATATAGATGCTGTATTTGGAATTACCAAATCAAATTTACTAGGCATTTCAAGAGCTCTTCAACTGAAATAATAAATGAAACATCATGGACCTAACAGTGTTCTCTTTATACTGTAGCAGCCAGAGTGAAATTAATTCATAAAAGTAGAGCCAGAAGGATTTGGCCAAACACCTATTTAACTTAAGGAAGATTTTTAAAAAAAAAAAAAATAATCATCTGTCATTCGTTTAGTGTCCAGCCCACCCTAAACCACGACACTTCAGGAAGATGTCAGATTGATAGCATGAAGTGCCCATAACCAATAGTAAAAATCTACTCAGTTAAATGGTTGCCATCTGTGTATTCTGGCATTTGGTAACATAAACAGCTTTTGATATATTTGGACTGAGAAGCAAAACTAGAACCAATAAAGCTTCCAGAAATCATAAAAGAGAATAAAAGCGTATGAATTTATACGTTTCAGTAACTCATATTTCACACTTGTAACTCAAACTTTGTTCCATGACTTTTTGATAGAAACAAGAAGAGGGACTACAGTTACAGCAGCCAGAAAATGTCTTAGTCATTGACAAGGATTAAGGAAAGAAACAGGAGAAGATGGCTACAAGAGGCTCAGTGCCAGGATATAGCTGAATAGACAGCTGTGATATGGATCCAGCCTGCTATGGGCTTGCCTGAGTCTGGGTCGTCTCTATTACGACTGGACAGTAGCATTGTAACATAAAAATCATTTCTTTCATCATAGTTGTTTGTATTTGAAATGTGAGCTTCTAGTAACTTGATTCAACCATGACCTAAACATGGATGACCAACAGGATGACTATGTGCAATGTGCCCTGGTGGCCAAGAAGGCCAATGGCATCCTGGG
>RSEF01000001.1:168714834-168725484 GCA_003993805.1 Himantopus leucocephalus | reverse complement strand
TCCAGAGGTCCCTTCCAACCCCAACCATTCTGTGATTCTGTGAAATGTAAGTTCATCTGTTCTATGTTATGGGAACATTAGTCTAACTTACCTGTCCACTTAAATCTCTGTGCTTACCCTACTCAAGGGAGCTTAAATTGACTTTTCTTAAGTCTTTTAGAATTCTTTTTGCTAAATGGAAACACGGAAAAACTCCATTTTGAGGCAGATTTCTTTGGAAAAAAAAAAGGAATGAACCAGTGGTATGGAGTATCATTTTTGGAAGGAAGATCATATTGGAAGATGGTACTATTTGCAGCCTTATCTAATGCAAAACGCTATTCCCAAACACTATTGAAGTGCAGTTGGTTTTCAGAGGAAGGCTGGTAGCTGTTTACACAAATCTAGCAACAATATGTAATAGTTCTATACTTGGCAGAGAGCCAAGGAAATGCCACCAGTGTTTGAAACTGCAGGCGTAATATGCCTGTTGCCCATCTCAACTGAACTTGATCCAGAATGCTGAAGTTAATATAGCTACTCTGTAGGGGGGAAAACAAAAATTGGGCTTTGAAATAAAAAGAAGTCAGGAATTGGGATTTTCTTGCTTTCCAGCTGACTGCTCCCCAAGAGCACCGTACCTTTTCTCAAATACACACGAAGGACCTGAAAACGGGCAGTGGCTGTAACCTGTCTGCATCCCGGTGCTGTCCAAATCACAAGGCGCTTCTTTGCTTTGGGCTGGTAGGGCTTTGGTGGTGACGGCTGGTGGCGGACCCAGCCAAAATCATGCGTGAGCTGCAGCGCAATGGAGGTCGGATTGCAGAAAGTGATGAAAGCAGAAGTAGGTCTGTCTCAAGCAGGTACCTAGATGTATAGATGGGGCATATTTCACTCACAGGTGCTTTTTTAAACCACAAAAAAGTTGATTTTATTCAAAGCACCAGAGAAAACATTGAAAAAAGAAATACAATGTTTGTTTTCAGTGGTTTCTGAGGAAAAGAGGAATTACTAGATCCGCAAAGGAAATTAGGCACTAGAGTGCTCTGTGTTCCACTGAATAACTAACATAAAACGCTTTGACATTCATTGCAGATGAACTGGGATCCAGGCTGCTATTATACCATGTAATTGCCAAGGAAGCAACTGGCTTCAGTTTCCAAGAACTGAGTGCAAGTTGCAGCATCATGAATGACACATCAAAAGTGCCCGCAATGACAGCCTCATTTATGGCAACTCAGTGTTAACGGCAAAAATCATCTTCCTGCTTTGCACTGAGCTGGGTCGGAAAGCCCTAAGCAAGATGGGCAATCTGTCCAAAAGTCTGCAAGTATCAGGTATTTTAGGAAGTAAATTATAAAAAGGGTTTTATGAGGTATTTTGTGAAAATATTGACTGCCCTAAAACTCTTTAAAAACCCAGTGTTCTGTAACCATGCTGAATAAACCACATAGTAATTTATGAACTTAGCAGTAAAGTTGTAAGTATTGACATAGTAGCTGTGCTATATTTCATATATGATAATGAAACATTAATCTTGGGAAAAACAATCCTTCAAAGCTGTAAGCCTTGGTCTTGCATGCTTTTGGGGTTTTTTTTTTCCATTGAATTTGCAAAAAAGTCAGTTGGACACTGCAAAGGCAGAGGGACAGACATCTTAATTTCCCTTCTGCCAGCCAAAAGGATTTTATGGGGACATTGAAAATATGAAACACTTTGTTGAATAGTTGGCACTAATATCTTTTTTAGGAGCATAGAGGGAGAATGGCAGTTTCTTTTCATGGTGTCTGGAGAACTTCTGTCAAAGAGGGACTCCATAAACAACTGCCATGCACAGTATTTAGAATATACAATGCTATTTAAGTAGTTAATTTAAATGTGAGGTAGTGCCCTACACATTCAAAAGGATTGTTTTCTTTCTTACCCTCTGGTTTCCAAAATGGATCTTTGTCAAAATGTAGTTTTTAACATGATCAACATATTTTAATAGAATAGCTGAGATGGGTTGTTCTTCATCTAAAAATTAAAGGGCCCCACCACCACCACCATCAGAAATGCTGCATCACATTTGAGGTTCGGCAGGCTTTTAGGGTCACCTCTCTTTAAATTTGAAAATGCTTGCTCACATTCAAGTCTTCCTGCTAGGAGGACTCAATTCATTAACTTGCATTTATATGGATGGCTATTTTACTCTTTCTTTAACTGAACTTTTACGCTGGCTGCCTGCTGTGTCCTGAGTGCTGCGAGCATTTCAGAAAGTAGGTGCATGCTGTGAAGGCAGCCCTCTCTGTAAATAATGTTCCAATTAATAAGACAATTATACAGCACTGCAGTACTTTATTGGTGTTCTCTGTTGCTGCAGCGTTGGTCAGAGCACAACAGTTAAGATAGCATCAACATTTTCGTATAAGCCCTTCTCTCCAGAAGCTTAGACTTAGAAATTCATACCACTCTAAAAATTCAACATAGCGAAGAAGCAGAAAAGCATGCAGTGTTTTTATATAAAATTGTTTGTAGATTATATGAGTAAAATTAAAATAAGAAGCGGGGATTAGGTTTAGAGTCTTTTTATATGAAATGCTTTCTACTTTATGGGTTGTAAGAGTAAAAACAGATTGGAAACGTATCTTCAGTTACGTTTTAAAATGTTTACTATAACTCTCCAAAGGCATTTTAAACTGAAATTTTACAGGTCATTAGTCTGTTATATGAATGGGTCCTGGAACGACTGTAGATTGAAATTTCTTAGGTCCAGACACAACCTTTAAAGACCTGGGTAGAATTTAGCTGCCCGAAACAAAAGATCCTGTACCCCCCTGCTGAGCTGCTGTGTCACTCTGGGGATGCCTGTGGTCTACAACTGCTTTGCTGTTATAAAGTTCCCCAAATGCCTCGGTTTGTGTTTCTGGGCACAGAAAGCGTTTCTGTCTAAACTACTTGGTACCTATGTACCAGCCCAAAAGAGATGCAAGAGGTAGTGGCTCTTTTTCCTTGTGGGCCCCGACGCTGTCAGGGAGCCTCAGGCTATCACTTCTCAGGTAATGATGCCCTGAAGGGCTATCAAAATCCCACTACTGCTTTCTTTTAAATCATGTGAGAAGAAGATTTTGTCTTTTTTCCCATACGACAGCTGTCTCATCAAATAGTCAGTGAGCTAATGGAAAAAGGAGGATGTCCAGGGTGAGGCCAAGAAATAAATGAAAAAAAGAAAGCAGAAAGAACAGACCTTACAGCCCAGTAGCAAGAACATGCATGGTAGGTGACAGTCATGGGTCTCTGCATAAAATACAGATACAGCCTTTCATCGGGTTCACCTGTGAGTACATCGATACATACACATATATAAGCAGTGAAAATGTTATGACGATCTTATGAAGTATATTTCAGATGTAATCAGCACTAAAATTACTACTTTAAATAATACCAGCATGATTTTTCCATGCCTCTACTGCAGTTCATTCAGCCATTATATACATTTTAATTCCATAAAATGTAGAATGTCTCTTTTGCATATTTGTGCAAATTCCAGCCCACTGGAGGTCTAATACTCAATTGGGATCCTTGAGCTCTGTGGTAATATTTAATAAGTATCAGGTTTGCCTGTCTTGTGCACACATGTGGTTATGCATTTTTCAGATTATCAGTTTGGAAATCCTTCTCCTTTCTGTCTTTATCAGTTCTCAGGTTATTTACCGTGCCTTAGATTTTACATTATAAAATACAGAATACAAACTTCAGAGGCTTTTTTAGTCTATTTGACGTAAAATCCGCTGGAGAAATACCTGTCCTCAGCACCATTTACCTGACAGGGTGAAACTGTTCTTTAAGCTGACCATCAGCCAAACCACATGAATTTGCACTATTGTTGTCAAAGGATGGGAAAAAAAATAGTTCATGTGCCTGCATTCACTTTTCAGGAGCCCTCCAAGGTCAGCTACTAAAACCAAGCTGTGACCTTCACTCCAAATTAATTTTGACCTCAGTTTAGGTGCCTGTGGTGAGGGGGTCCACACCTGCGCTGCGTATCTCATCTCCCATTACACCCATACTGGCCTCATCAGTTACTAAAGTCACTGGTGTTTTAAGATCAAGTGGAATTGCTCACTATAGGATGAGGTGACTGCAGCATAGATGCTACTGCAAAGCTGTATTGTCCAGCTTTCCATCCCCCGTGAAGAAAACCTGGATTATTTGTTCAGCTGTATTGAGGTGAAGCCACTTGTGACTTCAGCATTCCTGCTGACTGCAGAGTGTGGGCAGACAGGAAAGCCATCTTGTCATCGGTGTATATTTATGCAGGTTTTTTACACTGGCTCAGTATGGTGAACACTTGAGGAGAAAAAGAGGGCTCTACAGTTATTGCAGGTATGAGAAACCAGGGAAGTGGAAGAACTAGCAAATCTAGCTAAGCTACTGACAACAGCTTTTACGGGGCTGAATGCCAAGCCAGGTCCAGAAGAGTGAAAATGACAAAACTGTTGCTTTCCCATGTTGCAGGGAAGGTTTTCCCTATCAGCCACACTGAATATCGCTACAGCTCATCATATTTCAGCACCTGAATGCCCAGCTCAGGATATCTGTGCTGCAACACGTGTGGGTTGCATTATACTTACCTGCAACTTCATACCAAGAGATTAATATGGATAGGGTATGTACATCTCTTGCGTGTTTCAGAGATGCTGGCACATGAACCTTGCACAGCACAGATAAGAATATAAGCAAAAGTAGAAGCCATTTTCATTGTCTGAGCAGAAGACCACGACACAGCTAATCTGCTCGCAGGGTGTTTTGCCTGCTCCCTTTTGTCCCCCAGCTCCAGCTGGGCTGTTGTCAGCGCAGTGCGGAGGCCTCAGGTAGCACTTACGTCCTCGCTCACTTTAATCAGGCTGACTCAAGTGCAAAATAATGTCACATTTGAGAAGACAAATTGTATTATTTGAAACATTACTTTGTGAGGTGACATGTGAAGGTCTGTCAAGAGCCAGTGGGAACCATTAGCATGAGACTAAGAAAATACGGGCCATTTACAGATTGTTGGTAATGAGTTTCATCTCCCAATGCCTGCAAAATATAAATAAATGTTTCTATTAGGCTTTCTGGGGGTGCAGATGTTCCCTCTGTTGGGTGCCCAACATAGCGCAAAGGAGGTGCACAGGTTTGAGTAGGGCCTGAACCAGAGGAAAGGCAATTGGCGGGGGGGAGAAAGAAGAAGCACAACGCAGCAGGAGACACAAATGTACCTCAGTAATGTGGTCTTTCTCCACTGGATTCATTTCTCCTCCTAATACATCACCTCTTCTCATTGCTGTTGGTACAAAGGTAGGAAATGAAAGCTTCTGGAGAAAGCCAGGTTTTCCCTTCATGGGGGTTGTGGGAAGGCATGGAGGCACCTGGAGTGGGAGCATTTCCATGTGTGTATGACCATGGGGAAGAGGGCGATTGGGAGGGAGGTGTGCCTAGGAGCCAGGCTGTCCTGCAGGCCTTTGGGAGACATGAATGTATTTGCTGCAGAATTTAGGTGGAATAATGTTGTGATGGCTAGAGAAGGTTGGGAAAGGAGGGATGAGTGAGCCAGCTTCTACCACCAACCTCCTCTCCATCAGGAACCAGTGGGGGGCAACAACAGCTCTGTACTTGTCACACCAAAACCCCTGCTGTCCTGCGGACAGGCCACTAATGACTAATGACTAATGAGGTTTATCCATGGCAGCCAGGGCTCAAACACTATTTTGGGTGCCAACCATCATATCACGCGGTAGTTTTACGGCGGGGTGTCACGCACAGATCCCAATGCCTGTTATGGAGATTGATGTGGCTGGAAGTGCTGAGCAGAACGTCTATTTTTGTGCTGTTCCTGTTACACAGCTGAACAGCTGGCTCTGCACTCTGACAGCCACGGAGGAAAGCCCAGCATGGCTTAAGAGCAAGAGA
Source organism: Himantopus leucocephalus (assembly GCA_003993805.1). Classification (NCBI taxonomy): domain Eukaryota; kingdom Metazoa; phylum Chordata; class Aves; order Charadriiformes; family Recurvirostridae; genus Himantopus; species Himantopus leucocephalus. The sequence goes on along the minus strand of RSEF01000001.1, from coordinate 168,719,574 downwards.
GCAGAGAACAAGAGAAGTGCTGCATGGATTTTTGTGATGCCCCAACAGGTTGTCAAGATCCTTGAAGTTCTTTTGATAGTGTATAAGAGAAGCAATAGAAGCAGAAGAAAGAGTAAGAGCACCGACTTGTATATGTCTACTTTATAAAGATTTATATATGTGTATTTTAAATACTTTACTGTTAGGTTTCTTCAGACACCTTGCTTTGAGTTTGTCTGTGACATTACTTTTTCATTTCAGTGTTATAGTATTATTCTGGAAGCACTTACTATAAAATCTATAAATTCCTGCAAGCTTTTTTAAGGAAATCCCAGTCTTCTGATCAGCTTTGTGGCGAGAGACTGTTATATTAGGTCACTTGTGTGATTACTCTCCAGTGCTTTCCTTTGCACCGTCTTTATCGTAAGCTAAAGACTTTGCCAAGAAAGCAGGCCGAAATGAGGGTGAAGACTGATTATAACAAAGTTATTTTTACGACCATAAAATTAAGTCTTATCAAGTGACAGCATTATCCCGTGGTAATAGACAAATTCTTCTTTGTTCGGAAAAGCTAATTTGTACATAAAAAAATTCAGGCTGACAACTGAAGCACGATGGTTGATATGTGCAAGATGACTTGCTTTCCAAGGTTTAGCACATCTATTGCAGCTCTGAAAGCTCAGACGAACTGTTTACGTGCCTAACCAGTGGCCCAAAATGTAAGATGTTTGCAAACCTCATAATGTTTTCAGCAGCTCCATTTCAGGCTATTGAAAACCATTAGCAATGCACCACAATAACTGGTTAAAAGAAAAACATACTGTTCAAACAAATCTCCATTAAACTGTCATCTTTATTTTTATACTTCTTTTATTGCTATTATGGGGATTTGTGTGTTTTTTCTCTGTTTTCTCCATCTTTCCATTAGCAAGAGGTAGAAAACAACTGCCTAAATGGACTTTTTTCATGTTTTGAATTGTACACAAGTTAAGCGCTGTGCACAGAACATGGCAGTAACACATAGTGGTGCCGGTTTTGTTTGCAATTAAGCGGTGCTGAGTCGTAAAGCAAGTTCAGCTACAGCTCCTGCAAATATCACAATGATAACTTATGTCTGCTTCTTGCTCATGGGCAAATAACCTTCACCTGGGCCAAACAAACTGCCGTGATTCTGGCCCATGCATTAACAGCAAATAAATATCAAGGAGGAAGAGCAGGAAGTTTATTAGATTGACATAGAAATAATGAATGGCATCATAATTAAGCTTTTAGTATTTAAACCGTAAATGCAAATAAAATGACAGAAAAAATGCTGAGCAGGCTGTCAGAGCACTAATTTTTTAAAAGCCAGGGCAGGAGCCCTTCACTGCCTCCCCCGTGGTGATGGCCTCCTTGGGGTCCCCACTATCTCCTCCCCATAGGACAAGGAGTGAGACATTGGGGTTTCCCCGCTGTAAAAATCAGCCAGGCGCCACAGGAGGGATGCTCAGGGTGCTGGGGGGCGGCCGGGCTGTGCTGTGAGGAGGGGAGGCAGTCTGGCTGTCAAGAGAGGGAGGAAACTCAACACTTCTCCCAGGTGCCCAGCAAAGGACAAGGGGTGACATGGTCACTGGTGGCAGCAAGGAAAATGCCAGCAATACGTAAGGAAACAAAATCTTCCCCATGTAGGTGGTTAAGCATTGAAGCTGCTTGCCCAGAAAGGTGGTTGATCCTTGGAGCTTTCTGAAATTAGACCGGTGTTTGTTATTCCAGTTTTCTGTACAAAGTGAGGGACACCAGCAGCACCACGGTCTTTTGCTCTGCACTTGCATCTAGCTGTATTAGTATAGAGATGTTGTTTAAAAATACCGTGCCTTGTAGCAGCATGACTCTGGTAAATATTTCTGGTGTCGAGCTGGCTTAGCCACCCATGCCTCTGCAGTGCCTACTGACAAGCCAGGCTGTGAAGGTCAGAATATCCTATAAACTGCGTAGTATCTGTGATGCCTTTTAGCTCCTGCCAAGTCACTTGCTCGTGACTGCAGGGGGAAACAAACGCATGCCCTTGGCAGCCGTGCGGCTTTCGCTATGCTACAGTATTTGATCACATGCTAGGTGTAGCATCGCCTACAACGAGCTTTTCTTGCCCCAGTCTTCTTTTCTGGTAGCTCTTTTGCAGTTCTCTTCCCAGTCTTAACACTCATTTCATTGTTTATCTCACTTTGGGAAATCTAACTCTACCTTTTCATTTTCCTGTGTGAAACTTCAGACTAAGTTTTTAACAGATAAATTATTGGTGTCATACTAGCAGCTCCAAGTTACTTTTTTAGTATTTCCTTTTAACAGAAGCAAAAAAAAAAAAATCCAGGCTGCACCAGGACAGTTTTCCAGCACAACCTGCCCTGCTGAAAAAATTTTCAGTGCTTTCCATGTAGGCTAGAGTTTGGTGAACAAGGTTAGCGATTAAAAACAGCTGAGAGTATCGTTTTGGAAAACACTGTTTTTACCTTGAAAATACTGCAGTATGAGCAGCCCACTGAAAGGTATTTGAAACCATGATACATAAAGTTCACATCGTGTAAGAAAGGCGTTAAACTGTAATGTCAGTAATGCCAGTTGAAGGATACGGAGCTGGTCAACAACTTAATCAGTGATTTGAAAGCACTGATTAAAAATATCTGGTTGTCAGCATTAAAAGATCATATACTCCTTTAAAGACAGCAAAAGACCAACGAGTGTTCCAACTATAGTTAATTCCATTCTTGCTGCACCTTTGTAACATTTTCTTGACTTTCATTGAAAACTCCAGTCTTGGTCCCCGCAGAAGGCCAACCTGTTTCTGAAGTTTAAGCAGAAATGCTAAATGAGCTTTGAGCAGGGAAAATACTGGAAAAAATACCTCTTCTGGCACAAATATATACATATATACACATATATTGTATATACACACCTTATTGATTTTTCTCAACAACTATTTGGGCAAAGTGACTGGGCAAAGATATTGAAATTCGGCCAGAATATAGCCAAAAATAGGGCCCTTTGGCACTCTGGTCTATATTGCCATGGTTTCAGCTGGGATGGAGTTAACTTTTCGTGCTAGCAGCTGGTGTAGGACTATGTTTTGGATTCAGGATGAGAGCGGGGTTGATAGTGCACTGGCGGTTTTGGTTGTTGCTAAGCAGTCAAGGCCTTTTCTGCTCCTCACACCGCCCCACCAGCAAGTAGGCTGGGAGTGCACAAGAACTTGGGAGCAGACACAGCCGGGACAGCTGACCCCTCCACACCAAAGTGATATTCCATACCATATGATGTCATGCTCAGTATATAAAGCTGGGGGAAGAAGAAAGAATGGGGGAACGTTCGTAGTTATGGCATTTGTCTTCCCAAGTAACCATTACATGTGGTGGAGCCCTGCTTTCCTGGAGAGATGGCTGAACACCTGCCTGCTGATGGCAAATGGTGAATGAATTCCTTGTTTTGCTTTGCTTGTGTGCGCGGGTTTTGCTCTACTTATTAAACTGTCTTTATCTCAACTCACGATTTTTTTTCTCACTTTTACTTTTCCGATCCTCTCCTCCATCCCAACTGGGAGGAGTGATTGAGCAGCTGCATGGTCCTGGTTGCTGTCTGGGGTTAAATGATGACAATTGCCTTACTTCATAGTGATGATCCTTTAAAAAAGAAGAAAAAATGGGTTTTTTTCAATACAATACATATTTTGCTTTGTATAGACTAGCCACGCATTGCCCCTAAGGCCCCAGCACATATGTGCATGTGGCTTACTGTATAGCTTACTTCTTCAGCTGTCTCACACTCAGCAAGGTACAGAGCAGATTTTTGTAGATGACAGCAGGTAAGGCAAGGCTGCTTGCAAACATAAGAGTAAGCTCTTATATTTATATCAGTAGGAGCACAAACATTTGCAAAAAGAGAGGAAAAAAAAACCTTTCCAGCAATTATTTTAATGTATACATTTACTGTTTTGGGAGTTTTCCCTTCAAGCTCCTAGCAAGGAATGATACCGTGGGAATTATTATTGTTACATTTGGGTAATATTTTTTTGAGAAAACTGTTAACATGGCAAAAATGGCGTGTTTGTTTTTCCCCAAGCCAATACCAATTTTCACTTTTTTTTTAATCTGGAATCATGGCTAGGGTGGTATGGGAAGCTATGGTCATAAACACCTGACTGGGTGGCCAGCAAGCTACAGCGCTCACTTGGGAAGTAGGGAAACTGGGTTTAACCTCTGGTGCTGCCACCAGGGTTTTAAACCAAAATACCCTGCTTCTCAGGAGCATGCTGTACCCACCTTGTTATAAGACAGAGAGGATGGAGCAGGGGAAATGGCCTCAAACCCTCTTGTTGATGGCACAAGACCTTGAGTAACTGAGCATCCAGCAGAGCAAGGAGGAGAGGCCCTGTGCCCTGGTGAGCAGCCAGCCCTCCCAAGTGAGCAACTACACTCCTTCTTCTTTCCTTTCCCAAAGCCTTCCTGGGTCAGCACTTGGGTCACAACAACCCCATGCAACTCTACAGCCTTGGGAAAGAGTGGCTGGAAAGCTGCCTGGTGGCAAAGCACCTGAAGGTGTTGGTCAACAGCNAAGAGTGGCTGGAAAGCTGCCTGGTGGCAAAGCACCTGAAGGTGTTGGTCAACAGCTGGCTAAATATGAGCTAGCAGTGTGCCTAGGTGGCCAAGAAGGCCAGTAGCATCCTGGGTTGTATAAGGAATAGTGTGGCAAGCAGGACTCGGGAAGTGATCGTCCCCCTGTACTCGGCACTGG
>RSEF01000001.1:168683792-168698963 GCA_003993805.1 Himantopus leucocephalus | reverse complement strand
AAAAAAGAAAAGAAAAAGAAAAAGAAAAGAGAAAGGAAAGTGTGTGAAAGTTTCATTCTTGGCAGTGAGTTATATAAACCCTAAAATACTACCAAACTAGTAGTATTGTAAGTAGCTTTCTTGGCCAACAGAAGCTATTTCCCTTCTTATTTTCATCTTTACTTAGGACTATTATATATCATATTCTTTACTTAAGGTATTTATATTAAGAGCATTACAGGTGGGTAATGAAATATTAAAACTGTTACAGATGTTTTGATTTCAAGATCATCTATTTGCTTCGAAATACAGAACAAGTAGGACATGTAATTTCTGCATGGGTTATTTATTTTGCTGTTTTGGAGTGGCAGCCAAAAGTCTCACCTTTTTTACTACAATTAATCAACCAGTCAGTCATAATTAGTTAGGAATCCCCTGGGGATGAGCATCCATCCAGACTTACAGGCTGAAAGCAGTAGAGAGGCTCAGGTTTTTTGAAAGAAGTGAAAAAGCTCTGCAGCTGGTAGTTAACTAAACCCAAGGGAAGGTTGCTCCTAGATTCAAATATAGAGGCTTGGTGTTATGCCCTGGAGGATGACATAGGGATTTGTATCCTTTCTAACAGCTACATCTTTACCATTATAACTCAAGACATTCCTATCATACATATGAAAGGTTGTCTGGTTTTTTTAGTCTGTCATATTTTTTCTTCAGTCACACCTCTTGGCAATCAATTATGCATGTTAATTGTAGTCTGTATTGTATATGGTTTTTTTGCTAGCACATTGCAAACCCCTCAATACCAAATCTTAGTAGCATCTTTTTCAATATTAAAGTGTGAGAAGACAGAGCTGTGGGCTAACCCTATTCACTCTTGAATTCACTTATGCTACACAGGAATGACTGCTTTTTGCATTCGAGATTAGTGATTATAGTACACGGCAAAGATGCCAGAGACAGGGGTCAGTACCCTCATCAGAAAAAGATGTGAGAAGTATTGTCCAGTTGATTAAATCCCAATAAAAGTTGCAAATTGCGAGTTCTGCCTTTGAAAGGTCATCAAGATGCATTATACGGATTCTGAATGAATCCCCAGGATGCATAATTAAGCAATCAGATACATTGTATTATCCATTTCCATAAATTAACATCTGAATCAGAATAGTGTGCTCAGACAGTGTGTCACAGAGGAAAATGGAAGATCAAGAGAGCCGCTCACCAATCAAAATCTTTCACTTTCCTCAAGGCAGTCCTTTCTGTAAGGTTAATATGACATTAACATTGATGGAGTCATATTTTTACTTATTCTAGATGATCACAAATATTCTTGTTACATGTCATAGCTTGTCAGTGGAATTTGCTTCTGTTCCACAGTCATATGTGCTCCATTTTTCTTACACTCGTATTTTGGGTTCCACTTAATGAGGGGGGAAAAAAGGCTGAATCAGTTTCCAGCATACCTTTACTGCTTAATTTAAATTTTTTTTTATTTCTACTTGCAATTTCCATTATCCATGCAGTTTCATCTACAAATACAAAAAAAAAAAAAAAGCNTACAAATACAAAAAAAAAAAAGCCTTCATAAGGCAACAGCATTAGACATAAGTTTTACATCAGTCTTTATATTCAGAAAAATGTTTATTATATGTAATTGTTATATTTCTCATGCCTGGTTTCCCAGAATAAAACAGGTTTCAGTAAAGATTGTGACCTTTTTTTGCCTACAGAAGCTTCCCTTGTGTCACACCATTCATGAGAGGAAAACTGACAAAAAGGGTAAATGTGGAATGAAACCTGTGTCAGCTTTCACTATAACATAGTTCTAAATGTAACATAATAAGAATGATCATGGCGTGCTATCCACGTGGCAACACAGAAAACATAATCTGTCACTTCTTTTGGATAAGGCTGTAGTTTTCTGTAGTGACTGTACATTCCTAATTATTACATATATCATGAAACTATAACAATTTGAACAGAAATGAGAGGCAAGAACAAGAAACAGTAAATAACAATCATGTCTTCAGACTGTAATAAAATGAATATAATGCACTTTTAAAAAGATGCAGGAGTTCATGTTTTGAAATCACATATTTTTTCCCTCCTAATTCTTCAACATAATGGTAATATGAGTTCTGGAGGGTATCCTCCTCTTTTAGCGGTAATTAATTTGAAGAGGGGGCATGTGTATGCCTGTTTGGAAACAAGGGCAGTGTCAGTTCATTGTCCCTGTGGCTTACAGACAGCCCTCCAGCTCATTCATGGCAGCAAGGCTGGTTGAAGAAACTTTTTATTTAACTGCCAGTTGCATGGTTCTGTGCTTTATCCCACAGCTTCTGACTCCAGCCACAGGCCTCAATTCTCTGCCCCCAAACGTAGCTCTTGCAGTCAACTTGACTTGTTGCAGGAAAGCCACCGCTTAATTCCTGATAGATAAATTTGTTTGGACTGGCTTTAGACAGGGAATATTTCAATCAGGACATGGTATTTACTGAAGAAGCCACCAGCTGCTCATTAGTCGTTTGAGATAGTAAAGCTGCAGTGTGGTTAGCCAGTTACCTGAGATCTGGTTTTCTAGTGAGAGGACACATTTTGCTGCCTATTCAAAGAGGCAGTGCCCTTATGTAGTTGAGTTAGTTTTTGAACAGAAATGAGCTGGGGACAATTTCTGCTTTTGTGCCTTACATAACAGACAGAAGCAAAAGTATTAAATGATATAATCTAGGAAAAATGGAGCAATTATTTAATTTTAATTTTATAACCCTATTAGTTTTCTTCTAAAAAGACAGTAAAATGATATTACCAGCACACATTTATGGAAGTACAAGTAGTAAGAATAGAATATAAGCAATAAAGTAATAATGAAGTCTTTATTTAAAAAAAAAAATAAATTCTACAATTCTACGTTTCTGGAGAAGAAAAGATTGAAGGCAAAACCTAAAAACAGCCTTCTAATACCTATGACGAGTTTAACAAGAATATGGAGCCAGGCTCTTCTGTCGTGTATGGTAGTAGGACAAGAGACACAAACTGAAACAAGAGAGATTCAGGCTGAATATTAGGAAAAACTTTCATCATAAGGACAGCCATGCAGTGGAGCAAGTTGCCCAGAGAGGCTTGGAAATTTACAAGATCCAACTGGATAAGGCCCTGAGCAGCCTGGGCTGATCTCGTAGCTCACCCTGCCTTGAGCAGGAGCCTTCACGAGAGATCCTCCATCTTGGTATGATCCAATGAAGGGCAACAAAGATTAAAGAAGTTGTACAAGTCTTATAAATTTATTGCCACTTAACCTCAACTTACGTCTACATAGGAAATTTCTTGCAGAAGATTTGGCAACGCAGACTTTGGGAAAGCCTTCTTTCCTGACAAAGAAAATGAAAAACCTGGCAATTCAAAGAAAACATTTCAGATTTTTTTTTTCCTGTACTTGTCCTCGCAATGTGTTTTTTTTTATTGTTTTAGCTAAATATCTGAAGAATATCTTCATCACCCAGTTTATGAAGATGATGCCATGCTTAATTTCAAAGATCTTGTATTTTCTCTGAAGGGAATTACAAGACAAAGAAATGAAGTACTATAATAATTTCTGAGATACATGTGGCCTGAACATCAGTAATAAAAACAGCTGTGAGGTAATCTTGAAATGTCCAGGCACCAAGCCTCTATCTGTGTTTAGTTTTCATTCTAAGCCATAACAAATGTGAAACAAATAGGGCAATTACTCAGTACATGCAGTCTTTTTAGAAGATCTCTAGTACAGGGACAAGAGCTAGAAAAAAGACGTTGAAAAAAGAGCAATTGCTCTTTATTGCTCAATTATTTTATTGTTCAACAACACACAGTAGTAAAACAAGATTAACAAGAAAATAATGCAGTGCTGCTTCTTCTATTATTATCCAGTTTGATTATGTTAGCTGAAATAATATAACTATAGCACATTCAGTTACACTGTAAGGTGACAATACCTATGTTACGATAAAGATGGATGTTGATAATGCAAAACATCACTGAATATATCGCTTTTTAAATACCTTTAGTCTTCATAAGTGTATAATCAATGCTGATTTGAAGCTCTTTGCAGCACAGTAGCCCTGGACCAGTTTGGATACTGCACATCTTAGTTATAGGTCAAGTGGAATTTAGGCCATCCACAAAGCTGAAAATAACTTCGCTGACAACAAATTCTATGGAACTAGGTCAAAATCCTGAAAACCTCCTAAACTGCACAGGAGGCAAGATTTGGAGAGTTGGTCTTTTATTAGACGAGCTGACAGGGTCAGAAAATAAAGACACAATGCCTTTAAGCATACAGTCCTTTCTCCAGGTACAATACACATCTCCATTGGCTTTCATTTCTATACCAAGAAAAAATTAGGAGTTGGGTTTAACCTCTGAGAACCTTAATATCAAGAGACGAGCTGCTGTCTAGTGGCATATTGTTACATGAGACAGTCCACTATCCCACTCATGAGAGAAAGGGGATAGCTGTCAATGCAGGTCCAATCATTTAAGAAAATAAACTCCTAAATTTTCTTTCAAGGCAATTAGGTCTTATTACCTGCTTCCCAGTTGTTAACATGTAATAATTTTGTGCTGGCTTCGGGGCATGTTGCACAGATTGTTTGCTTGTCTAAATCAAGCCCAGAACAACCATGGGATGCCAGAATGCAATCACAGAATCATAGAATGGTGGAGGTTGGAATGGACCTCTGGAGGTCATCTGGTCCAACCCTCCTGCTCAAGCAGGGCCACCTAGAGTCAGTTAGTCAGGACCACGTCCAGACAGATTTTTAATATCTCCAAGGAGGGACACACCACAACCTCTACGGGCCACCCTTGCCCTCACAGTAAAAAATTAGGTTTATAAACTGCTGCATTATGATGCTATTAATAAGTAAGGTGGAATTTCCCAGGGCAGTTTACTTCATTAACGGTATTTTTGAAGGACATCAGTTGGACCAGAGAACAGTCAAGGAATACTTCTTAAGAGAAATGTGTAACTGTAAACAAAGGCAAAGAAATACAAGTATTTAGACTAGATCTGCACTATGCAAAGGAAAATTCCAGAATAAAAACTGTTTATGAGATGCTATTTCTCCTTTCTGCTGCTAGCTGTTCTAGCTGTTAGAGACCATGTCCTCAACTAGGCAACATTTCCTTGTTCACAAGAAAAACTCATCACATTTATCAATAGATGGTGGAAAGCAAAGAAAATGGAAGTTAAATACGCAAAACACACTTCAGAACTCAGACACTACTATAATTTACCTTTTTTGTATTTTTCTCAAAACAGCAACTGAAAAGCAGGCCTTTATGCAATGTCTGATGTTATATTTTATTTCTCTTGACAGCAAAAGATCCTAATCTGATCCATTTGCAATTTACTTTGATGCTTCACATAACATTTTTTCTTAACAAGGAAGTTAATTTGCAACAGCTGTATGTTGACTAGTTTGGACAACAGTCAGAAATAATAGAAAATGCATTCTGACCATCTTGAAAAACACCTCTTTGTAAGTATTTCTTTTTTTACTTGAAAGATTTTTGTTTCTTTTTGAAGAAGTGTTGCACGCATCTTTGAGGTAAAATTGCTGCTATACAAGATAAATAGGTGCTTTCTTAGTAATGAAAGCAGATAACATCTCCAGTGGACATAAAATGGTGTTCTGATACTTGGAGATGCACATACACACACAAGAACATGAATACTGCCAACAGCACGTCTAACAGAACAATCCCCTTTTCAGCAAATCCCCAGATGGCTCTGAATGGAAGCACAACAAAGAAGTCCACTGCATTTGGCTCTACCAAGCATCCTGCAGCACCAGGAAAATCCCAAGATAAACTGGGACAGGGAGGCCCTGGTGCCATAGGATGGGATGGGGCCTGCAAAAGTAATCTTACAAATCTGACAAAATACACTAGAGAGGACAGGTTTTGTTTAAAAATCAAACAAAATACAAAATAAAACAAAAACAAAAAACACCCCCCCAGAAAAAAAAACAGGAAGGTGCGGTGTTGATCCCTACTATACCAGAAGCACCACTGAGGTTCATGTGAGATCCCCACTGCCACTAGGCATTGCACATACAGTGTGCCACTGGTAACGGCACATACAGAAGAGGTTTCCCAGCTATAAGCAGTCCCTAAAGAGCCTCTTCAATACCGGTCTCAAAACAATCCATATATCTTCCACAGAAGCATATCCTTTTAAACCTGGATCTCCTAAAGTAATGTATGGAGGAACTGAATATTTGTTAGGGTTCTCGTAGCTCTCTTCAACGCAGCACCACATTCATATGAACAGCATGCCAAACTCTGTACTTCATTCATGCTACATTTACGTACGCACAGAATTATTCTGTCCATTCTCATACTATAATACATGTATCTTCTACAGAGGGAAGTTCCTTGTTAGTTTATGGTAAAATTTCCTGTAAATCACATATTGTCAAATTCCCCATAATGACAGCTGAATGGCTTCAATAATTCCATGTCCTACCATTTTTGAACTGCGCTGGCGCTGCTTTAACCTACAAATTTCATTACTGAAGACGACTGCTGTCTTCCCCAGGAGAAACAACTGAGATCCATGTACACTCCCCTGAATAGCTACAATAACCTGGTGTTGCTTCCTTCCTGATTAAGTTTTCTTCACTTCCTTTCTAGTTTCCTGTGATAATGGCACTACATAATAGAGCAGGAAATGACTTCATTTCACTCACTCCTCTTTCTTAGTGCTCTTTGATTAAGGTGGCTTTTGCCTACTTTAATTACTGTATTCTTTCCCTGATGCTGTAATCTGAAGACAAATTAAGAAAAGTTTATACATTGTGAAAAATATTAAGTGTACAAGCCACATAACTGGTGTTTTGTTGTAGCCATGAGGCTTCAAATTTTTCTGTCTATACCAGTCAGTTTAATAATTTTTTTTTAATATTTGCTTAATAAATAAATAACTGTTCATTTTCTGCTGAAGTCTTATAGAAAGCAAATAGTACTATCACCTCTTATACACAGATGTCATTTTACAGACACCCCTGTGCAATTTTCTGTCACTGGTATGTTTGAATGAAAGGGAAACAGCTTCATTCTGTGAAGTTATCTAGGTTGAAGTCTGCTGCTTTAGGAAGGAAGGGTCTGTTTTATATCCACTAACAAACTTCTTAGCAAGGAGAAAGAAGGAGAGTACAAAGAGGGCAATGACAGTGTGTTGTGGGTATTTATTGGGATTTGATTTATCCCTGTGTACAAAAGCCTTATAATGGCCAACCATGACAGCATGATGGAAAATGAGAAAGCAATTTTATTTCCTGCATTGAGGATACAAACACAAGGAAGTTTACACGCTAGATCTATGTATTCTTACTCTTTTTCTTGGCAATGTTTCGGTCCACATTGTAGCACAACTAAAGCACACTCCTTTTAAGACTTGTGGAAATCATCTCCCTAATGTGGTGATGAAACCAATCACCATAAGTTAATAAGAGAAAAATTAATGTAAGGAAAACACTTGCTGCTAACACAAAAATATTGATCAGTGTTGACAGTGTCAAAATATTGACATAAGATGTTCACCTCTGGGCCATTTGCTCCAAATGAGTGACAGATCTGAACTCCTTCATATTGCAATAACCCATGACTTCTAGACTCCTACCTTCAAGTATCATTCACATAAGAGCATGGAGAAATTCTCAGAGCTCCCCATTTTGGAATTAATAATAATGATAATAATAAAACACTTCAGAGTAATAACCACCATACCACGAGGTATTCTGTTCTTCATTTACAGACAGCAAAAAAAACCTTTGCTTAAATTTACAAGGCAGTAAAAAAAGGTCTCAAACTCCCATTCAGAGGCCTAAGAACACTGACTTAAGCTTCGGATTGTTTGATAAGCTGCTATTCCCCACTCTCAGATGTGAATAATTTGGCATGATGTATTTTATCATACTGAAGAAAAGAAAGAAACATCTGCCTATAAGAGCTTTGTGATCCTCTTCTCTAGCTTTCCAGCAAGGCTATTGCAAGGCCCACAGGTTGTTCTCCTACATTAACAGCATTTAGTCAGGTTGGGATTTGTAAGCTGCGGGGTTCTGACACCTTTTCAGCCAGGAGGAAAAGCCTGTCTGAAATTGCCACCTCCCCCCAGCATCCTTTCTGACAGCCACTCCTCCCGGTAGCTCCTGGCCTCACCAGCCGCTCCACTCCTTGTGTTCATGGCCAGAAATACAGCCCCCTGTGCTTTCAGCTCATCAGTTGGGACACGCGTTTAGGACAACATGCAGTCCTCCTGCCTCCTGGAGATCCTTAAACACACTCCTGGTTCTCTGATTATTCCATACCATTCATTTTGCATTCCTGACTTCAGACTGCCACATCATACAGATGCAAAGTAACAAGTCAGGTCCAAGATCAATCCAGGAAACCCAGCCATGAGGTGAGGAAACAGGGCTGGGCACTGGGGTGACCAGTAACAACCAGGACAGGGGGCCCTGGGCTGAGCCAAAATAGGTCTCCTGGACCCTTGGGCAGGGATGGGGGAGGCCCCAGGGGAGGCTGGGCAGGGCCAGGTGTCATTTCTTAGGGCTACAGTTTTAGCATGCCAAGGTTGCAGGCTGCTAAGACAAGGGTGGCCAATAACTTCAAGAACATTTAAACATAACCAGCATGCCCAGTCTTTCATTTGTGACAGTAAATTGTATAATTGTACACTTTTCACCAATTATTTAGCACAATTCCCTTTTTAAACAGAAATGTTTACCAAAAGAAAAAAAAAACAAACAAACAAATCCCAAAAGGCCCCTAACATCTATAAAATAAACATGTTTCATAATTGCCCGCAAGAACCTCTTCATTTAACTCTCGTTCTGTCCACCACATCTCAACAACAGAGCTCCTACTGGGCTCCAAAACCCTCCTCTGAGAGGGAAAGAGAGATTCATATCCCTTTTAGACCTCAACCATCAGGCTTACCCTAATCACTGCAGAAACATTTTTTCTTTACTACTCATGGCATATTTCATATTCTGAAATGGTAAGTTTTATCTTGTTTGTTTTTTTTTTCCCCTCAACAAAATACCATGGGACTTAACTGTCTATAGAATTATCCCAGATAGACAAAGTTTTTTAGGATGTAAAATTTATAAAGGCATCAAATATATTATCATATGCATTTTCTTCTGCAACATTCTGTGTTCTAAAGTCACAAAATTAAGCATGAACTGAATATTCTCATTTTTAACAGAAACCTGTAGGAATACACAGCTCTTAAGAATTTTGTGAACTGTGTGAGAAAGGTCTCAGGCCTCAATTTCTGTGCTGCCATAGCTTCTAAGCACCTGACTGGGAATTAAATCCTTAAACCCCATACTTAGGCATTTTGGCTCTTTATTCGGTGAGTGAAAAATCAGGTAAGTCTCAGCAATCCTCCTAATACCTAGACACTTACAAAGACAGAGGCATGTCTGAAATCCCCTTCTCCCTTAGATTGGTCTTGTTTCTGTGTTAGGGATTCACAGCCTGGACTTGTTCCTGCCCTTGGCTGCCTTTGGATCTTTCTCTTGGGTAACACAGCTGCTTCATGCTTTTACTTTTAAAACACAGAGGAGCCTTCTCTGCAGCTTGAGGAGGAATAAGACCGTATCTCTCATCTCCCAGGAAAGTACTGCAGTCAACAAGCTGAGAGCTCTCATTATCCTCCAGCAAATTTGTGTCACCGCGTAGCTCACAGTGCAAGACTGATAGGGCCAGAAGGAGACTGAGAGTGAGGTTTGGTAGTGAGGGCTTGCAATTGCTTTTTATGCTGTTATTGCTAGTTCTGAACAGCGTGTGGATTAAAGAGCCATTTGTCACTGAACACTCCGATTAGACCAATACTAAAAAGCCTATACTGTGTTAATTTCAATATCTTGATTGAGTTTCAAACTGCTAAATGTAAATTTCTTTTAATTGCCACAATAAATACCTCTCTGTAAGTGGGTAGATATTATTCTACTTCTGATGGTTTAGAATTTTAGAATACCACTGCTACTGAGATCTTCATTAAGTCCTTAGTATGACTTCCCAAAAAAAATCATTTAAAAGACACCCCTCAAAGCTTGGGCTAGAGCTCTATGTCAAAAATAGTACGTTTTTATTTGCTGAAGAAATTTCAGGCTATCCATCTGCTTGAAAACTTGTGTAAACTTTGTCAACTTCAGCAAACTTTGCTGAAAAATGTGATCTTTACTTAAGATTTCATCACTGCTTTATATTTGAAGATTTGAGTTTCTTAATAACTAATTTTCTGCCTACAAAACATGATCTGGCTCTACACTATGAGTAACTTGAAAAACATATCTATTTCTGATCGTGTAAATCTATACCATAAATGCCTTTTTTCTTGAAATCTTCACAGAAATAGGGTAGTGTCCCTTTTTCACGGAATCACGGAATCACGGAATTTTCAGAGTTGGAAGGGACCTCTAGAGATCATCNGATTTATGCATTCATCTGTTTGTCAATAAATCATGTGAGAAATTAAGATCAGTCAAGAGACATTGGAACTAATATTTTCCAAGATCAGTTTAATAAAAAGAATAATCCTAGAAAATCAGAAATTTACCCTGTAATTAATTCACTTGAGAACAATCTGTAAATTATCTTGAGCACCATGTTTACTGAGTATGTTCTTGATAGTTGTTAAGATGGTATTTCAATACATTTCTTAGCGTATAATAATATTCCAATACAGGGGAATAATTTACAAAGCTATTCAAAGCAAATATAAGTACACCATAATTGCAGGCAAAATTTTAATACAGAAGTAGAAGATGGAAGAAAAAGACGCTGAGTCTATATGACAGTAGCTGGGAAAACAAGTATCTTTACTGAAGGTCTTCTCTTTGCCACAGAAAAAGAAATGAATGCCTCATACTTGAGTCTCAGGCAGCTTTGCGTCAAAAAGCCTAACACTGTCACCACATCTCAATTCTCTCACTGCAACAAAACCACTGGAAGTTGAACTGCAAATAGATGCAATTACCCTGGCGAATGTGTCCAATTTTCTGTACCAGCTTTCATTCAAGATGAACAGAAGATTCACTCAGTCTCAACAAGCTACAAAGGAGGTCTGCAATATGACAGAAAACAACAATAATACATTCAGAACCAGACAGTGATTTCTGTGGAGGAAGAAGTGTAAAAGCTTGCACACAACTAAAGAGCATAAAGGTTACCAAAGACTTCTCAGAATATATTAAAAGAAACTTCAGTGA
Organism: Himantopus leucocephalus; assembly: GCA_003993805.1. Lineage (NCBI taxonomy): Eukaryota > Metazoa > Chordata > Aves > Charadriiformes > Recurvirostridae > Himantopus > Himantopus leucocephalus. Next base: position 168,687,723 of record RSEF01000001.1, on the reverse strand, counting down.
GAACACAAAAGTAGAAGCCAAACCCCAGTGGAACTAAATACATGTTTCTTTCAGTTCTTAATGAATATTAATAGAAGAGAGGAATACAAGTCTTTGACATTAGAATATTTCCAGAGTGTTGACAGACTTTGTTTGAAAGTAAATTATTTATTCACTAAAGAGTTGATCCTGGACGCACAGAACTTATTGTTAAAATTAACTTGGTCTCCATGGGTATGCCCTGCAAGTAATCAACAACAGTTTTGATAGCATTATGTTAAAAGGACAAATAAAAAGAAATATAAAAATACCAAAAATGAAATTAAATCAAGGCTTTGATGGATTACTCTATAGTGAAATGTTTGGGGTTTTTTTAAGGAACAAACAAAAAAATCCCCACAATAGGTTGGACAGCTCAAGAATTTTACTGGGGTTTGAACATGGAAATACATGTCCAGAAAAGTCCATGGAAACCAAGGCTAGTGTCTAGTCTGGTCTTACAGAAGTTGTCTCATGGACCTTAGTGGAAATGTTCCCTAGCGGGAATGTGACTAATGACATATAGTAAAACTAATCAAGCTTCACAGCCCCAAACTGGGATAGTGAATCGTTCCTGAAATGATTCACACCATTTATCATAAACATCCAAGTTGCCATTGTAATTAGCATTGAGCTGCTTAGAAATGTGGCCTAATGTCTTTCATGACCAAATCTGTTGAATCCCTTCCTCCTCCCTCTTTTCATCTTTCCAGGCACAGACCTCACAGAGTAGACATATTGTCAGGTACTCCTACCATTTCCTTCCCAGAACTTTGATCCCAGCAACACTTAACTGCAGCTATCCAGCTTTCTCTCCATGCAGTTGCGACGCCTCTCTCCATGTCAATTTTACCAATCAGTAATCACAGTAAATTCAAGTCACTGTCTGGTTCAAGACTCTATTCACCATCCTTGAAAGATCAGACACCAGCTAACGCAAGTCATGAACTTCAAAGCCCTCACACAACAAGTTGGCTGGCATATTCAACCTCTGCCCCCATCTTACAGCTTGAAATTGCTCTATTAGACTACTCTTTGACATAGAGGATGTCCCTAGTAAACTGCTGGAATGAGTGAGCCATGAGAAGACAAGGACACATTCTCTACATCCTCCTCTGATTCCAGACTAGAAGGCACCTAGACCTCCTTGCAGCTTAGAGTTTCTGCTCCTCCTTGAACACTCATGAACAGTGCCTGACAGCAGCTTCCAAAGAGCTTGTTGGAGTCCTAACAAAAAAAATGAAGTTCTCTCCACTTTATGTACAAAGGACTACCATTGTGCTTGTACTAGAGCAGTGCATGCTTGAATGGAAATTTACTGTCTAGTGCAGCAGCAGATAAATCGTGCCTACCAACCTGGTGTCAGTATTTGAGGGGCAAAATTACAGTTTAAAAAAAAAGGTTCTTAAAGAGTTAGGGAACCTACCTTTGGGGCAGTGCATCATTCTTCCTGGTAAGTAACTCTGTCCTTTTCACTATCTATTTCCTGTAGAATTAAATTCTCCTCTCTTAAATGGAGCAGCTTAATCAAGAGCCAGAATTTCCTCATGAGAACAGTTTTGCCTACCCTCTGGCTCCTTTCTTCTCTCTCAAACCTTTCCAGAAGTCCACATCAGCGTGGATATCAACTAAGAATAAAGTCTGCTTCCAGGCAGAAGGAGGCCCACAGCTCTGCACTCCTTTACCTATGACATGGGACTGGTTTATTAGAAATCCACCTGTATAACAGATAACCCTAAGTCCCAGCTGCATTGAGTCTGGCTGAGATGAAGTTAATTTTCCCCATAGCAGCCCTCACAGTGCTGTGCTTTGTATTGGTAGCTGGAAAGGTGTTGACCAGTGTTTTGGCTACTGCTGAGCAGTGCTCACACAGCATTGAGGCTGTCTCTCCAACATTCCCCCCTCACCAGCAGGCTGGAAGTGTGGAAGATCTCAGAGGGTACATAGCCAGGACAGCTGACCCAAACTGACCAAAGGGATGTTCCATATGATACGATATCTGATCAGCAATAAAAGCTAAGGGAAAGGAGGAGGAAGGGGGGGCATTCGTTATTTATGACGTTTGTCTCCAGAGCAACCTCCATATGTACTGCAGCCCTGCTCCCCTGGAAAAGGCTGGACATCGCCTGCTGATGGGAAGCAGAGAATAAATCTTTTGTTTTCCTTTTCTTCTGCGCATGGCCTTTGGTTTTGCTTTACTAAACTGCCTTTGTCTTGACCCATGAGGTTTTTTTCCATTTTATTTCCCACCCCCCTCCCCATCCTGCTGAGGTGGGGAGTGATAGAGCAGCTTGGTGGGCACCTGGTGTCTAGCCAGGGTCAATCCACCACACCAGCACAGGACTTGAGCCAGTTTTGGCCTGTTCCCTTCCCCAGATCCTCTTTTCTATCTGATACAAGTGGAATCATTTGTCTTAAAACGGGCTATGACAGTATATATGACAGCAGTGAGGCCGTCCTTGTATAAACATTTGGGCACTGATTCCTTTCACCATCATTCAGTACAAACAGGGCCCAAACCATCAGTGTAAACCCAGTCTAAGGCACTGTAACACAGCGCTGGTTCAAAAACACATGTTCCACATTTATCAGACAATTATCCTATCAAAATCCAGATGCAAACAAAACATGAGAGATCAAAATTCCTTGCTATTCCTCACGGTAAATTCTGGGTTGTCAGAGATTACTTTGCGTTTACTACTGAAGTGTACGGTTGTATCAAGAGGGATGAAGTACAGTGCAGAAAAGATCAACATTTTCATGTAAATTTATGGATTCTGATGTGCCACTACACCCTGAAGAGTGTGCCTAGGAAGGTAGCTGTCAATCAAAGTTTGGGGGAAAGGGGAGGGGAGGGGAGGGGAGGGGAGGGAAGAAAATCTCCTGACAGACTTGGTTTGATCACAAGGCAAAAACTGTGAAGTCTTGATGTCAGTAAACCAAGGACTCTCTCCTGACTAGATGTACTTGAAGATGAACAAAAGTAAATGGTGAGCACATAAGTGAAAAAGGAGATGGAGAAATGTAACTTTATGGTACATACCACTGCCCTTAAAATGCAGCTATCACAGGGCACATACATTTGCCCCTCTACTCCCTCTGCCTATCCACCTACCCTACTTCCCACCTACTCTCAGAAGAAAAGGCTGAACAACATATCTCTGATCTCCATATGCTTGATGCACGACAAATTTTCTAAAAATTATTAAAAAGAACCACAAAGAAACAAAAACAACCACCAGACTTGCAGTCTGGTTCCCTGGGAACACCAATTCCCTTTTGAAGTGTTCAGCCATACGTGCTCTCTAGTGAAGCCACGCAGCTTTGTCTCTCACCAGCGAATCTCTCCTCCCATGTCAGCAAAGTCCTCTAGTCACACTTAAGGATCGGTCATGAAACACAGATTCTAGTATCCTTGTATTTCCCTGTTTACAGCAGTCACCACTTTCCATCCCTAAGACTATAACCAGCCACTGCACAGTGCTTAAATTTATTTCACTGTCTGTCAGTTCTCCTCCCTCACTTATTGGGTCTAGTAGGTAGTATCTGACAGACCCTATAAGGAAGACAACCACCACATGAGGAAAACTGAATAACAGGTCAGAATGACCATACAGGCTCAGATGTCTCCCAGTTCAGCTCATTAAAGTGGAAAGGGTCTCTCAGAAGAGATTTTGATGTGCTGAAATCAAGACACATTCAACCAGAAGAACTGGAGCATAGAATAGATGACACGCGTGCTAAGTAAGACTACCACTACCAGTAACAGGTAGATCATAGAATGGTTTGGATTGGCAGGGACCGTCAAAGGTCATCTAGTCCAGCCCCCCTGCAGTAAGCAGGGACATCTTCAACTAGATAAGGTTGCTAAGAACCCCATCAAACCTGACCTTGGATGTTTCCAGGGATGGGG
>RSEF01000001.1:168650715-168667626 GCA_003993805.1 Himantopus leucocephalus | reverse complement strand
GTCTGCTCTGCAGTATTTTATGTATGATATGCAATGTCAGTTGAAAGAAAAATGTAGAAATGGTCCCTGGAGCAGAACTGGCCTCTGCTTTCCTGACTTCTGGGTCGCATCTGGGCTTACGGAAGGAAGTAGCTGTATTACTGGGTTCTGAGGAGATGCAGCAGCAGAACTCCGAACGTGCATTTTGAACCAGGGAGGAGGATAGAATATAAGTAGCTTCAGTGTTAAGTGACAGATGATCGGGGGTTTGTATTGCCATTTTGGGTTTAGGTGCTTCAGTTCTGCCTAAGGGTTCTGCTTTGGGTATGTAAGTCTTTTAATGCCTCTAGCCCTTAGATATTAGCAAAGGTTGTCATGTAAGATTTGAATTATAAAAACATTAGTCTGTAATGTAAAAGCACGTTTTAAGTCCGACAGGAATAGTGCTGCTAGTAATGATAGATGCAACTGCATGTATTTCTGAATTACAAAGATTAAAGAATGCACATCCATTGCTAAGGTAGCTATCCATCCTATTGCCATGAAATGATCTCTGGAAACGTAATGATAGGAGGCAGGTATAATACTGGTGCTGTAGCTGCACTGTTGCTGAGACTTCCATGGTGATTTAGTATCCAGAATAATTAAGAAACATAATTAAAAACTGGTTTGTTACATATCATAAAATGTATACAGTTTTTTTAGATTTTCATAGTCTTACCACCAGTCTTTTTTGTTAATTTTATTGCATCTGAAATAAAAACTTAAGTTTCTTTAAACCAAGGAATGCAAGAGTAGAGCACAACTTTCTCTGTATTATTTAGTAGTTTTTCACCAGCCTCACCCTGAATAAGCCAGTAAGGATGAGGGATTCATTTTTCAAACAAACAATTTTTTTTCCAGGCAGATAAGTCTGTATTAGTGTGCAGCGTAGCAACTCACTTAGTTCTTACTGGATTCAAAGTTCTCACTGAAGTATCTTGGGTGAGACCATGAACCTACTGAAATCAGTGGGACTTCTGACGGAAACAAGTCCAGGATGAAACCAGGTCCAGGATTTAAAGCCTCTATATCTTAACCTGATCAGTAATGCTACTAAACCCCCTAAATCAGTTGCCAGGCTGTGTAATCGCCGTGGTGTGAGAGCAGAGTGTCTGGCAGGAAGACATACGGAAGAGATTATCACACAGTTCATGTAAAACTGCACCATCTTGATGGGTTGAGTTCTCATACGTGTAGTCACTCCTTTCTCAACGCTTCCCCTCACGACCAGCTAGACTCTGGCTTTGAGTGTTGGGTTTGCAACAGCCTTACTAATGCGTCTGGACTTGCCCAGGTTCAAGAGGCTTCATATGTTAACTTCCCTAAATCCGTATTTCAATCCAGAGAGCTTTGTAAACTGAATGAAATCTCTTTAAAAAGGCCTTGGCTTTCTGCACACATTCTTCTCCAGTTCTAGGTGTCATTGGGCGACCTGCTGTACAAAACAAAACAAAAAGACGCTGTGGCTCACCAAGTAGTATTTGGAAGCGCTCCAAGGCAAATTAACAGACCAAGCTCTAACCAGAGCTTGCCTAACCATTAGAAAACTGTGTAAGCTGTGCAAGAATGCAGTTTGCTCTGCAATTTTCTCCCTGTGAAACGTACAGACTAAAACCATTTTTGCAGTCAGTGGAAAATAAGACTTATCTAAATGGTCTGTATGGTTGTAGATAGCCTCAGAGTGAATGAAAGGCCTCTGTGCTCTGCTTTTTCTTCCATTTAAGTGAGTGCCAAAAGTAGTGCTGACCTTGAAGAGGAGTCAAACATTTATTATTCCATGGCCACCCAGAGGGGGAAAATCATTGGTGTTTAGAAATTAAGCAGCATTTACTTGACATTTCTGTAAACCCATTCTGCTCAATAGATTGTTGTTTTTTTTCTAGAGGGGGAATGCATTCTGCCCCAAATCAGATAGTACTTTTCAAAAAGTACTTCCTTACTGAACTTACTGAATAACTTACAAATTTGTAATTAACCAAAACGAACCACGCTGAAAAATAGGAAGTATCTTACAGGTGTTGGGTTGCTGTGTAATTGGTACTATAGTTTCACACATCTTTGTTGGCTTTTCCCTTTTTATAAGTCATGACCTTGTATTCCACCCAGGTCTCTAGTCAAACCAAACTCTACAGGATGCTTTTGTGAGCCATTTATTGACAATAACTTGCTTCTTATGGTTGGGAGAATCCATTACTCTGACAAGTTACCTTAGCAAGACAACTTCGTAGTCACCTGTGGCAATGCAGTTCATCGCAACCTTTATTAGTTGGACATCTGCGTAAGTCTCCTTGGACAGTGGCAAACTCCTCCGGGACAGTTGAACCAAACTTCTTTCTCAAACATGTTTAAAGAATTGGTCATAGTGGTATTATTACCACTAACTACAGCTACTTTCCAAGTACAAGAACAAGAGGAGGGCAAATGGCTGCTTAAGAGGCAGCATATTTTTATTTGCAGAATACCGAGCCTTCCTAGCCGTTATGTCTACGGTACAATTGAAATCTCAGCGCAAACAGATATTATGGTTGCACGTAGGTAATGGAGGTTCAAAGCCACAGCAGACTTTGTCTTGCCTGCTGCCACTCAGTCCGCTCCATCACCTTCTTTTCCTGCATCCATCCTGTTACGGTGGTCACTAAAAGTTGATTGTGCGCTTTTTTTTTTTGGTTTTGTTGGTTTTTGTGGTTTTGGTTGGTTGTTTTTTTGAGAGGGGTGTGTATTTTTTTGAAAAACAAAACTGAAAACCCGTCCCATTTTGCAACCATCTGCTTGTTCTCTGCTACATGATGAAGAGAGAATTGTATGGTTCTTGTCAGCGGTTACATTTTTGTTGTTATATAATAAACAGGTCAAATGTTCTCACCCATTTAAAATACTTGTAGAAATAAAATGGGATTTTTTTTATTAATACATGTTAAAAACCACTGTGTTGTATAATGGGGTTAGTCATGTTTAACCACACTGTCTGTACATAGCTGATAAGATATATTTTTTCCTAGTCCAGATCATATCCCATATTTAGGGCGTATGATTTTGTAAACACTTAGGCATGTGATTTGCCTTATACTAACAACAAGTCCTGATGGCGACTGTTGGGCTGGTTACATGTGAAAAGTGAGGCAAAAGCCGGCAGGATTGGGACACATTTCATAGAACAAGTAGTTGCTTTTTCTTGTGCAGATTTTTTCATACTCTTTTTCAACAGATTTTGTCAGAAAAAATATAGATTATTGCAGTAGGAGCTTCTGGTGTTTTAAGACAAAAAGCAAGTTGCTAATGACATAACCAAACCATTTTCACAAAGTTGCAAGCGTTGCGGCAGGAACCTGTTTCTAACCAACGCGCAGGTGAGTTGAGGTAGTGGTGTGTGTACGTATGTTCCACATGTGGTACTCAAGGCAGTTCTCCCTGGGTTTTTCATTAAATAGCAGATATAAAGTAAATGTTTGAAGTATAAGTTGAGCGTATTTGATGCATAAGAGTGATGAAAGTGACGCATTATGTCACTGTAACATATTGACATTATCAATTATGTGTTATTAAACAGCTTAGCTAACTGAATGATTTACCTTGTGTTTAACTGCCTTTTTCAATTAAAGGTAGCAAATGCTGTAGAACTGGGGCACAGTCATAGAAACCATATATTTTCTCCTGTTAACACCAGCACTGCTGACATGCAAGTGATGGGAGTGTTGGCATTTTGCTGCAGGCTCTAATGGGCTAGTTTAAATGGTTTAAAAAAAGTGATTAATGATTAGGAACAGGACTGTTACACAGCTTCACAGCTCTTTCCCTCAATGCGTTTCCATTTATGTCAACTAGCCGCACACTTGGGAGGTGTTATTTCAAAGTAGTCAACACAGGGTTTTTTTCTACTGCCATTTGTTTCTATTTCATAGGTCCCTTTGGTTGGCCAGATCTATTTAGTATTTCCTTAAAGTTGTAAGCTTCAGCGATAAAGGAGGATGATCCACAGGCTTTGTGTGTCTGGTGACCAAAATCTAAACCGTTGAACTCCACTGTCATTTCAGAACAGTAAATGCTGTCTTTAACATCACTCTATTTACTTCTGTTCGGTGTATTGTGTTGGAAATAATTTAAAGGTTCCTCTCAAAGTAATTGAAGCACTTCGTCAACAAATACATGATTCTCTTCTGCTATTCACTTTATTTTGCAGCAAGCGGTAATTTGTACATTAGTACTGCTTCTTTGTAACGGGTAACTGTCCACCCCTAAGCTCTCACTTATATACATGGATACACACACACATATATATTTGTAATGTGTATTTCTTTGGGAACTGAGGTCAGTAATCACTACTGCAACACTTTACACCCCCCACCCCCCCCGCCCCAAGTAACAATTAGCTGCTGTGTGTAGGAAAAAGGAGTAGTTCCAAAAGAAAATTAAAAACAAGGTTGGAAAACGCCGTCTCTCTCTTTTTAATGAACCTTAGGACAGTGAGATACCTAGTAGATATAATGCATTCTCTTTGCTCTTTTAAGCTAAGGCAGTATCAAACGCTGAAGGATAGTGGGGATTCAGCACTGAAGGGGAAGATACCTGGTATTTTTCAGAACTTTATTTCACCGTGCTAAGATCTTAGAGCTCGTGGCTGAAAGTCAGCGTTTGCTCTTCAGTATCGTGTTGTGAGTGAAGGAAATTATTTTCTCAGAATAGGACGTTGAGTCGTATTCTAGTTGCTAGCATCTTGTCTTGGCATTTTGTTAGTGATCAAAGTGGGAAGCTACATCTTAGCTGCGTGCGAGTTCAAGTTTTCTGAACAAGAACCTTAAGAAAAAAATTTGTATAATAATTTGGAGGTAGAGGGGAGATGAGTTAGAGTTCAGTGGTGTTGTCTCCAGCATGTATGCTACAGTCAACCTTCCGCAGAATAGTTACGCCAAACCGATTTGCAGTGTCTGTAGGGGAAGAAGCATGGCTCAAAGGTCAGCATGTCACCCGGTTGGCTTGTCCTTAAACGTGGTGCTCAAGATGGCATTTGCAGCTCATCGTCCTTTCATAATGCCGTTTTTAGCCACCTTTGCCAGGAACCCAAGGCTCAGGCAGGCATGCTGGACGTCCGTCGCGTGTGCTTGTCCCCCAGCTCCCCAGTAACTTTGGCTCAGTTGATTGACTTCAACCAAACGCAATGGAGGTTACGTTTGCATCATGGTCCAACCCGTTTCGTGAATAAAAGGTGTCGAGCTAGAGGAGAAAGCTGCAACTCAGTGCGATAGGGAGTGTGGGCAGAGGGTTTGGACAAACTCACCATTTATTTAAGGCGAAAGAATCTACACTGGGGAGTGCAGTTATGAACGCCCCTGAGGCTGTAATGCTGTTTTAGAGATGACAAACAACGACAAAGCCCATCTGTGAGAAAGCAGGCTTTGTTACTCCTGGTGCTGACACAGCTACTTCTGACTTTGGAGCGTTTCTCCTCTCCTGCTTGCGCAGTACGTGGAGGGGGATTTTCAGGGATTTTCTTGTCTACATAGTAGTTGTTAGTACAGGTGTGTGAAGCTGCTTCCCTTCTTCCTCCTTATTAGTCATTTAACTTATCAGTAGCCACCTGAATATCTTGGTTTTGGGTGGGGTTTTTTTTAAGCACAGACACATTTTCTGTTTAAAGAGCCTGCACTTCTGGTCCGCAGAAGGGTCAGGGGAACATCTGCTTTGGATAGTTTGCAAGTGTTACTTATCAACTCGGGCCCCCAAAATCCGGGCAGTGTGGCGACTATTCCCAGGGCGTTCTTAGCCTGCTACTTGGCTTTTGGAAGCGTGCGTTGAGGTTCATTACACACGTTTTATTCATCAGTTTTCTGCTTGGCCCGGATCCGCTACTGAGATTCTGTTCTGCGACGATGATGTAAAATGCGTACTTCTTTTTTTCTTAAGCATCAGTGCAGCACTCTTTCCCCTGTAGTTCGTAGTGGTACTGCTTGTGCCGGGCAGGTTTCAAAGGAACCTCATCTCCATATGGTTTTACTCGATAATCCTTTATCCACCATCTTCAGCTCTCATTCCGTTGCTTTCTTGCCCGTGGCTACGTTTCTATCTCTGCATCAATTAGCACAGTGATTTATACAACAAGCAAGCAGTTTAGAGGTAATGGTACACAATTAACATCTCATTCCACCATAAAGGGTATGCTAAATACCCCAGTCACTGCTTTCTCTGCCTGGAATTGAAATAAGTGTTTGTCCTAATTCATATGCTATCTGATGTGAAGTGGGCCTGCTTTGTACGGCACTACACCATTAATCTAATTATAGATAGCTGCAAATGAAGTGCTGTCTGAGCGCCGAGGCTGAAGAAAATAGCGCTTTTGTCATTTAGCGTGACTCTGTGAAGCAAGATCGCACTTTCCATGGCAGCACGGCGAGATGGAAATCTGAATAATATTGCTGCCTGTTGCATCTTTTCTAATTACGGCGGCATTGTAAACACAACCGGGCGCTGATATAAATAGAGCTGTAGAGGGGCTGTCATGTGGGTTGTAGGAGAAAATCCTCAGTGTGCTGTTGTATTAAATGATGCATCCTGATTGACAGCTACCTTGAGACTGCGCTGATGGAGTTGTCAAAGCGGGATGCTAACGGGGCTGCTCCGGCGGCGGCAGCTGCGGCAGCCGCCTCCGCCGCTCGCCCGCCTCCCCGCCCCGCTCGCCCGCCTCCCCGCCCCGCTCGCCCCCCTCGCCCGCCTGCGAGCTCCGAGGCAAGGACATCTCCGAGCTTGCCGGCTCTGCCTTTGCCCTTCTGCCTGTTCAGCTTTAGTCCCAAGCGGAGGGAATATAGATTTTTTTTTTTTTTTTTTGCGTGGCTTTAACCCTTGTTAGGTTTACTCTGGAGTGTTAATTACGTATCACACAAGGAATGGAAAGTGGGAAACGTGGCTGAATTACAATTCTAATTAAGTTTCTGCTGCTGGAGTGTGTACTCTATGGTGGTGAGGCTTCTCCCTTTTTTTTTTCTTTCTCTTTTGCTGCTACTAAAGGCTCATGAGTTTTTGTGGCTGGGATGTTTTTTAACTGTCTCCGTAGCATGTTAAGTGTTGGCTTCTCCATTAGACTAAAAGTGCCGTTATTTTGTGCAGGTGTTAATGCCAGTCCTCACCACCACCCTGTGGAAGTAAATTAGCTCTAGAACTCAAAGCTCAGGAAAAAAACAAAGCCTCTGTGATATGCAAAAAGTCATTTATCTCCTTGTTGAGTAAGAAATCCTTGACTCTGAAAGAAGGGGGTGCCTGACACCTTCAAGTAGTATGGAATAAATACATAATTTTCCTGTTTAGATACCTAAGCAAGGGTAAAACGTTAAAATGGACAATGGTTAATAAAAAAGGCAGCATGCTCATTGTTTTCAGCACTGGAGCACTGCTTAGTATTGCTTTGAATGAATACTGAATAACATGCTCCTTGTGAATCCACGATGGTCAAACCGCAGGTGACAGCAGTTAAGCGACTTGAGGCAGGATGCAGATTAGGAATGTTAAAGGGAAATTACGTGACCGCAGTTAATAAATTTCACTGATTCCAAAAGCGAGACTGCAAGGTTAGTGAAAATAATGAAGCCGCACAGCAGACAGTTTCTCTCCTGAAATCTGAGCTACATAAGATTTTCACCCTTCTGACCACAAGAATGACAGACGTTCGAAAAACATGGTTGAACATTTAGGTACAGCATACTGAAAATCCACATCTGGCCAGCAGTCCAAACACTGCCGTAAGTAACATATGGGTAGTGATACATTAGATTGCTCTATAAAAATCTCCAATGGAGTTTGAACATTTACAGCTTCTGGGGACATGAGTTTCAGGTGTACAGGGAAGATCATATTTAATAAACTAATGTGAGATGTAACAGAGTACAGTTTTGGGCATTTTAGTGAAGGTTTACAATATTCTGTTGTACGCAGCAAGGGAACCATACTTCTGCAAACTACAGAACTTGTTCTTAAGCAAAGATGGGGTCAAATGTGCCCTGGCCAACTTTTTTGTAGCAGCCGGTCTACTTCTTGTCTACTGACGTGGGGGATCAGCACGGTATATATCTACAAAAAACCCTCGACAAAACACAAGGTATAATTTTCACTGTATTTGCTTTCTTTTCCTCCCCTTACTCCTTTGCACTGCTATTATTACACCGTTTTGTTTTCTTCTTTTTTGTCACGGAGATTTGGTTGTAAGAGGTAGTTTTGCATTACACAAACATCCAATTCGTTTAGTGGGAGAGGTAGGACGGGATACTGTTACCCTTAGAAAACGATTAAGTAACATCACTTTTCCCTACTATAATTTTTGTCAACCGGTTGTGGACTCCAACAGTCTTGTGGAAGAGAAACACCTGTTTTCTATGCCATCAAAAGCTGTACGGCTCCTTTCGGGCACCTCTTTATTAACAGCGCTTTGGCTGGCAGAATTAGGCACTGAAACCCTGCGGAGTGGAGCGGTGGCTGGTGACAACTACTCCTCAGCTCAGACCTGATGGCTAGCAGATTTCCTTGCTCTGAGAGTCCACCCGCTATCTATTTATGACTCCAACAGATGTTTCTTCTGGTTTAGGCCAGTGGAAACCGTCTGGCCTCTATTTATAACCCAAACTTTACAGCCTTCCCCAATTTACGCCCCTTCTTTCTCCCATCTCCTCCTGAGAATAAAAGAAGAAAAGCTGAACCTCGTCCGCGCTCCGTTAGTAGCACGTCAAAACTTCTGCTTCGTATGTTCGGCGTTCTCCTCACTAAATGAAGGGCGTAGCAGCAGTGTTAATCATGTAATGAAAAAAAAAGAAAAAGGGGTATATTCTTAATTGTCTTTGTTTTAGCGGCACTGGCAGGCGTTTTTTGAGGTGGTCTTCCAGAGAGCCTTGTGGCTCTCCCTGAGCCCCCGGCTGCACCTGGGTTAAGGTGAAGAGCCCCCCACATCGCCCTGCGCAGCTCATCCCCCAGAGATAAGAAACAGCCTTACAAAGGGACGCTTATGCGGGGATTTGGTGGGGTGCAGCCAGCAGCAGAAATACATCAAAGGTAATCTTAAAGAAGGAACCTTTCTTTGGGCTTTGTCTTTTTACATTCTGAAAGGTCATTTGTGAACCAACCGTGCCAAAAAAGGCCTTTCCCCACAAGTTTACTGTTGTTATTTTTTACTTTTTGATTACAGTGACTTGCTTATCCCCCAAACAGACTAAAGAACAATAAACAAATACAAAAGGAAAAGGAACAGCTCATCAATAACAAAGACCTGCGTTTTAAAGCTTTGAGAGTACTGACTCTTACATCTCACTCCAAGCAAAGCAGGAGTCCTGCAGAGAAAGGAATCTAAAAGATATGAAAATTATAAAGATAGTAAAAACAATGTTTGGTAGGGATATTTTAACTTGGTGTGGAGAACTGAGCTTTAAAGTGCGGCGTACACAGGACTGTGGTTTTTCCCCCGCCGCTGTACATTGTGGAGTGCATAGGGGATTGTGCGTCTCAGTCCTTGCGAAATACTGTAACCTAGATGAATGCAGAAGGTCTAGCTTTCACTTCAAGTTAAAATTTTGAAATTGGGCAGCTCGGAAGTATTATATGTGGCTTCAAAAACTAAATGGCATCTAAATCTAATCCTTTGAAATCATATCAAAACAGTCACTCTGGCAAGAGGCAACAATGCAGTCCAGAAATCTAACTTATTTCTGTGTTCTTCCTTTTTTCTTTTTTTTTTTTTTATTTATTTTCAAACTCTGAGTACAAAGAAGACACTAACCATGGATACTGAAACTGTGCAATTTGGTATAATTATATTCCCCCCCATAGATTTAATGAAGGACTTTTAAGTACAATTTATCTTTGATAAATAGTCCCTCTGCACAGAATGTTTATTAGATTGACAGCAGAATACACGCTGCAAGCTTTTTTTCCTTGCCACTTATGACTCAGATGAATTTTAATAGGAGTAAAAAGCTTTTATTTGCACAGTAATTTCACTTAAGGATCATATCCTTCAGAAGCTGGCAGACACTTACTTGTACGTCTTGATTGCAAAACAGACACTCGAGAGTAAAGGAACACACATAAAATGTTATTATTTGACTTGTCACACTGCTGCAATTCTATTTGCAACTTATGTCATCAAATCTCCTATAGGCATCACCTCCCCTCTTCCTACAGCATACATACAGGCGTGCATACGTGCATGCGTATGCACACACGCGCGCGCTTGCTTTACTTCTAGAAAAAGAAACTGCAAGGGGCACGCCGCGTTGAACGTAGTTGCTTGTGCAGGGAGAGAACTAGCTGTATTTTGGATTGGAAAATGTGAGTGCCACAGTCTTAATTGTCATGATGATGCCTGCGGGAGGCTTGGCGTTAAAGCGGCTTTTTGCATACAAAATGGGGCCGGTTTCCCTGTGCCATATCAATTGTAACCAAGGCACACGTTTGGGAATGGGTTCTCAAATCTTCGGGTGCCACTTACAGCTTCTGGGAATATTGTTGTGGCGTTTTATTACATTTACTGGGGTGGTGGTGGAGGATGGGTTCCTTTAACCGTATGCTTGTATTTCTGATTAGAAGCGAGTATTTCTAACTGAACGGCTGCACTGTTCATCGTACGTAATCTTGTGTGTCCAAACGCCATTTATGGAGGATGATAATCTTCTGTTACGTTGTTTTAATTTGGCTTTGAAAGCTGCTTTTTAAAGATGTCATTGCAGAGTTAATCACCTTTTGCATGTATTTCTAAATACCTTGCTCTACTCTCTACGGAAGCAGAAGGTAGAGTCCCCCTTTACCTTCACCATAAGGATATCGGATTTTTTCTGTCTGTGTAAAAATGAAAAGTAAAGACATTTTATTGCTAATAAAACAATAGCTAATTGTTTTGGAAGAAAACATACTGTTCAAAGCAAGGTGTTGAACTTTACATCAGCAAAATACACATTTGAATTGTAAATGCGGTTCATCCAATGCTTATTATTAAAACCTTTGTTTAAATTATTGAAGAAGTGTGGTGCTGGTCCTCACTCAGTTGGCCTTGGTGAGGCAGGAGTTTCACGCAGAGAACCTGCTGCCATCTACTGGCTTTTTGCATTCATTTTCAAGTGCCCTGGGACAAACGTGAAGGCCATCTGTCTAAAGGCAATGAATTATCTGTCGAAGTGATTACAAGTTTTTAAAAACTAAAAGCCTGGAGCTGAAATTAGTGTGCACACATACATGTTTCCAGAAAGGTTTTGTTCAAAGGGATGCTCTCAGACACTTGAGGGTCATCCTTTTCCATTTCTAATTGCTCTAAAACATACTAGAGAAAACATTATTTTTTCTCAAGGTAGATAACAGCTGCTGAACAGTTTTTATTACACATAAAGTATATTCCATACAACCACAATGTTCCATAATTCTGCCTGTGCAGGAAAAAATGGCAGTGAAATTATTTAATATGTTTTAATTGCAAAATCTAAGCAAGTTATTAGCTTCAAACATTAAATACGTGATAAAAAGAAATGTTTAAAAAGTAAACATAATGTTCAAAATCAATCATGTCATTGAAAATCTGGCAGACTCCCAAAAGGTCAATTTCCAATTCAGCGCAGCACTGGAGATGAATCCCTCAATATTCCTTATCCAGTGAAGATAAATGTGCAGTAAGCATAAGGATATTTCCAGTTTTTAAATTTGTATGTCCCCTCTCTACCTCTAATTTTTAGATGAATGTGACATTTCTTTACTGTACTTGAGTCTTCCCTTTTATGTGCTCATAGCTGCAGTTTGGGGTTGCATATTTTACTTTCTACATCCTGAAAATGAAACTCTGAATAAAGATTTCGAACAGTGATTTTTAGACACTCCTGTGAAGAGCAGATAACAGATGTGTTATATAAAAACATGCCGTAAAATAGTGCAGATTATTGACTGGAATTCATCAAGGTGCAGCTTTCTAAAACATTCCTCTTCCTATTCTTTAGTACAAATTACAAATACTGACGAAGGTTGCTGCAGAGCTGAGCAAGTACATGCCAGAGAAAGCAGCAGAGGACACCTCCAGCATTTTGAGATCTCCTATGCCTGGAGCAGTGGTGGCAGTTTCTGTCAAGCCTGGGGACACGGTAAGAAATGTGATCTATATATCTGCATTTTCATTATATATTCCACACAAATTTCTCCTTGGTGCAACTGAAACTACAGGTCACAGTTCTCTTTTTTTTTTTTTTTCCNTTTTTTTTTTCCACCTCACCTGTAGAGTAAAGTGTGCTGAAGGATGTGTGCTGCTTTTCATTTGAATTATAAAAACTAATAAGGAAGTGCAATTCAAATTAAACTGGCTTTAAACGGAAAATTTTCAGCTGGGTACAAGTCCACAGCTGAAACTCAAAAAATACCTTGGGTTTGTATCACAAATGCCTTGGCAGGGGGAAAAATATTCTGTGTGTATATGTGTATGTAAATATACGTAAGCATATATATGCTGTTAGTGCTAACAGGAGGGGATTGTTGACTTTCTGTTCTGAAGCAATGAAAGATATTTAACTTCTTCCCCCTCCTTTTTTTTTTTTTTTTTTNNNNTTTTTTTTTTTTTTTTTTTTTTTAAAAAGAATCCCTGTCTTAGAATTTTTGCAAGACAGATGACTTTCCTGAATTTGGAATCCCATGCTGGGAATTCCCAGTCTCTTAGAAGAGTCCTTTTGTCCTGCAGAAGGAATAAACTTTGACATACAGAAGGACAACAGAACTGTCCTGGGGATTTCCAGTGCTTCTTACCTCACATTGGGCTAGAAATGAATGTAAATACAGTGTTTTAGAGTTACGTATAAACACCTACTTGAGCTTTATATGAAATTGTACCCCGTTGTATCATAGCTTATTTCTAAGGTCAGAACCCTTATCTCTCATAACCATTGAAAGCAATAGAGTGATGCAGACAGAGGACTATTTGAATCAGATTTGTGCAGATTAATTTTAAAGTACTATTGTGAGTTAAATCATGCCATAAACATGTATGTGGCACTTAGATACAGAAAGCTTTAGTCGCAGAGTTCATAACTTATGGCAATGAAACCTAGATTTTCTTGAGAGATGATATAGAAATGGTATCAAGATCTCAAGTACAAAATTGGCACTGCATTTACTTTGTGATGGTCATCAATCGTGCTGGTAAAGTGATTTGTTTGCTTATATTTTGCTGTGATACCACTTCTGGTTTTACAATATGCAGTTGTTTCTGTCTATTTTCAGAGAAAAGGGAGTCATCATGTTAATGTTAAAGACCTGTAGGTGCAAATATTTGTATTAATGAAATAAAGACATTTCTGAGAAAACAGAACTAAGTACAGCTATATAAAAATTAGCAAGAGAAAAATTATTTTAGCTTCTACAGTTAGCTTTCTAGTTTTGTGACCTATACATGCACACACACACTATACCTTTAAAAACAGCACTATTCAATTAAAATTAAGCACTATGTCATCGCATGGACAGAGAAATCTGTTACTTCTGTGTCTAGGCAGTAAGAGTGGCTGAATGAGGGAGATCTTAAGCAAATACTACTTTTTTTTTTTTTTTGGTGAAGGGAAACATTTTTAAGGCAAGGATTTTGAGCCTTTTGGTAATTTGTTTAAGATTTTTTTTTGCAAAGTTAATTCTGCTAAATGTTATCAGCCTTCTTGCCCCGAAGAATAGTTCTTGTTGCCTTGAAGGAATAGAACCAGTGGAGAAGGAGGCCAGAGGCAAAGGGATTTTAAGTAAACAAATAAATGAACCTCCCTCCACAAATCCACAAGTGGTGCAGTGCATCAGAGCACAAGTTGTTAAATAATGTGTGGAGCTTTTTTTTTTTCCCCCCTCTTCTCCTCTCCTGCAGCTTTTTGCTGGAGGCACTGAGTGGCAGAGCATTTGAACGGCATAATCTATGTTCTGCTGACCTGAGCTTGTCAATGCTAATTGTGTGGCTTTAATTGCAAAAACACATTTGCGTTATTGAAAAGGGTTTAACTTAAATCCTTCCTTTTCAGGACTAGTGTCAAAACGTTTAAAAAAAAAAAAAAAAAAAAAAAAAAGAAANTAGCATCAGCTATCGGCACTGAATAAGCAGTGGGATGGTGTGATTCAGATTACACGTCTTGGCTGTCCGTCAGGAACCAGCTCACTCAGTACAGCTGTTCAAGGCATGACGGGCAGGGAACTGTAGCTCCCCGATAAATACAGCTCTTTTTGTTGCACTGCTTGGGAAAAGTCTGATTTCTTTAGTGTGCTGGAGAAACGGGAATTTAAGTAGCTCCTAGTCTGTGTTTGCAGCTGGGTTTGGGCAGCTCAGATTTGCACGGCGTGTGAAAACAGCACAGCTGACAAATGAGAGAGTGCGAGATAGTTGTCCATCCTTCCGCTCAGGTGCTGCTGCCGCTAGCAATAAAGCTGTCTGGTTGTTAGCTACTCTGAGATTGTTTTCTCCTAACCTGTGGTCTATGCTAAACAGCATTAGCGCAGCACAGTCCCTGCAACATCCCCCGTGCCCGCAGAGGGATGCTCTCAGTAGCACGGGGGAGCTGGGCTGCCGTACCCCTCCTTCAGCTGTAACTTTACGAATGGTGAAGAAACTCCTAGAGAGGGACTGAACGGCCACACTTGCAAACTCGTGTTTATTGCCTGCGGTTCAGCTATAGGGCATCACGCCCGGTCAGGTAAAGCATATGGTGTTTGTTAGTCCCTCTCTGTGTGTCCTTAGCCAAACGAGAAGGTGATGGCAATCTCTGCATTCGTTTTCCTCACTCGATGTATCATTGTTTTTCCTCAAAGCACAGTGTTCTCATTTGGCTGCTGTTGCTGAAAAATACTTGGTCTGACGAAGCCCGATAGACGATCGTGTGGGCATCCTCTATCCAGCTGCTCTGATAAGCAGTTTTCAATTCATTCTTGCCAAAAGATATTGCATATGCAAGGAATTTATTTTCTTTTGTCTGTAAGATGATCTATAGATTTTAGTAACACAGTGGGGAAGTGCTGTTTGTCATTTAGAGAGAAGCAGAACTTGTGATGCTGCCAGTTTTTTTTTAGCTTTTTAGTTACTTTCTACTTTCTTTATTTTCCTTCATGTGATCAGAAGACTGTAATTAGTTGTCACTCAGTTATTCCTGGAAACACAATGAAGGCGCTCAGAAGCAGAAAGCAACATAAACAACAAAACAATTTGAAATCAGGCTGACTGGAAAGAAGGTTAATATTATTTAGGGGAAGAAGATTTAATAAATTTAGCTTACGTTCCTCATGATAACACAGTCACGTTATATAGGAAATACCCATGTTGGTGGCTGAGGGCGTTTGCGTGTTTATTTTGTAAATAGATTGTTAATGATGAGTTTGCATTAGGAGGAAATTCTGTTTTGGGAGAGTTACTTTTTGGTTCCCCGTGGTGCCAAGGGCAAGAGAAACCACTGGGCTTCAAGAGTCCAGGCAAGGGACTCGCTCTGTTTCTGCTGACGCCGATGGTGGCACAAGCCAGCCCTGCTACCACACGGCAGCGGTTTTGTGCCCGAGCGTGGAGATGGCACTGCACGCGGTTTTAATCCCACCATAAAAAAGACAGCACCATAAAAACTACTTGAACCTGCACAAATTCACTGCTTTATTTAGAGGGCAGGAAACAGGCAGGCGCTTGCAAGTATTTCTTCTTCGTCTTGAGTCACTTGGCTCAATTTTTGTGTGTGGAGGCTTCCGTGCACTGAAACCGCAGGAGCGGGGAAAGCCCAAGGTCCTGATGGCCGACCAGGTAAAGCAATGTTGTCGTACCCTGTTTAAAGCAAAGCACCCGAAGCGCTCCCACAACTCATTCCGACCTTGGTAGTCTGAACTGTTCACAGCAACAAAAAAAGATTTTAACTGTCCTGATCGCCTTGTAGCCTTTGCTGTATTTTTACCTATGAACGTAGTTTTTGCTTTTCCACTTTTCTGTCTGTCAGAAATGCGAAGGTGTTTTTCTTTCAGCTGTATCTTTCTGTTGGTTGTTTTTCTTTTTTAATTAAATTAGGCAGCACAGGTGGCATCACCAAGCCGGGCGTTGGTCAATAAGCTAAGTGCTGCTAGCCCAAATCACTTTAATGATTCCCCTCATCCATAAATATGGAAAAGCAAAGCACCTCTGGGTAAATGCCCCACCGTTACTGAATCTTTGTAGGCCTATGGCCAAAAGAAGAGAGCAGTTAATTATTTTGAGCGAAGTTTCTAAATTTCTTCTCTTCCCAGTAATTTAAGATTACGCCAGGTTTTGGAATTTATCACCATTCAAACCGCTCTTTAAATGGACTTTTCTCATATCAAAATTTCCTGTGATTTCGAACTGGTGGTAGTGTAGCCATGGGTATTGATACTGCATGGGATGATTTGTTTTCTGCCAAGATGTCAGCTATTAAATGTATATGCTAATGGTCTCAGTAATTTCAAAACCGTGTATCTTGAAGGCTGCTTTTTTAAGGGTGTAACTTGGAAAACAGATTCCTGTCAGTGATCCTATGTTTTAAAAGCAACTGAGGAAGACGTTTTAAGCTGCATTCCAGTTCTTCTAAACTGCATTCCTCTTCCAGTTCAGTTACGTGCACATTATTTCAATTTCTCTTGTTGTTCTTTAGAAAAATAGTTAAAAAAAATCTTTTTCCACGATTTTCCATTTCACGAGCCTAGGAAAGTTCTTGCTATGGGAAAAGATATGTTTTGCTTGACCTCTACTGCTGAAATGCTCACTACTAAAAACCAAAACAAAACAGCTTCCTAAATTCTGTTTCTCACTACGTCGTTCATTCTTGTGAAAGAAAAGGTGGAGTTATAAAGTTACCTGTTGCCATCAGCCAGTTGTGTGGGTTTTTTTAAATCATATTTGCCCTTCAGACCTCAAAATCTAAAAAAAAAAAAAAAAAAAAAAAAAAA
>RSEF01000001.1:168628873-168645232 GCA_003993805.1 Himantopus leucocephalus | reverse complement strand
TACTGGCCACACTCTTCTTGATGCACCCCCTTTTTTGTGTATGTCATGGTGTCTTTGCCTGTGTACGGTGGTCAGCTTCATTTCCGGGGCAACACAGTGAACGTGCCTGTGCTACGGAGCCAGAGAGATGCTCAGAGCTCACGGGGCTTTAGACTGTAAAACTCAGATGTGGGCAATAGTGTAGCCGTAGTAGCCTGGTATTTCAGGGATGCTGCAGGGTTCCTTCAGGAGCCCAAGGTAACGTTTGGATGACTGAACTGAGGTAACTGCTGAATGAGGTTTTGACCAAGGATTTGGCATGTCAGTGTGAGCTCTGAATTAATATTGCAAGCAAATTCTTAATATACAGTTTCAAGTCTTTTCTGGAGCTCCACATGCTGAAAGAGAATTCAAACACATTACAGCCTTATATAGAGGAAATGAGGGACTAGTGTAAGATGTTTGTGTTTTAAAATTCAGGATTCTGCACTTGAGTATGTAATTCATCTACAGATGTAGCTGCATTTATTTGACAGTGGTAGCCCTTTGCCAAGTTCAGTTACATTAAAGGATCCAAATTCAGATGTGAATCAATCTATCTCAGTTGTCTGGGAATTGAGGGAAACCCACTTCATGGCTCCAGTCCCAAAATGCAGTTATACTTAAAATCTGTAATGCAAGAAATCTGGAATATTTCACTGAAACATCCAAGTGTGAGTGTTGAAGAGTCAGCCTGTCATCTAAAAGATTTAAAAATTTAGTAGTTAACAAACAGCAGTGCTAACAAGTGGAAGAAAGGTGCTTTTTAATTTTTAGAAGTGCCATCTCAATCTGACGTTCAGATCTTCAGGCACCTATGTAATAAGGTGCACCACCAGCAAGTGGTAGGTGCCTAAATACCTTGATGGAGTTGGACACGATTTGGTCAAGCACTGGAGCAGGCTGCCTACTGGTTGTGGAGTCTCCATCCTCACAGATAGTCAAAACTCAGCTGGGCTGAGCATTGGGAGGTCGAGCTGGCAACCTCTCGAGGCCCTTCCAGCATACATACGCCTGTGATCCTCGTGGTGGTCGTAATGTTGCATAGTGGCCATTTACTCTGTGCGTGCAGATGTGATACTCTACATAAGCAATGTCAACCAAGCCATTTATTTAACCATTTATTTCTGATTTATGTATTTGATGTTGAGGAAGATTGGAAATTATTTCTGTTTCTGTGCCGTAGGTGAAAGCTGTGCACTGCAAAGCTGGTGATACTGTTGGAGAAGGAGATCTGCTGGTGGAACTGGAATGAAAGGTTGCCTCCACACTGTTGAATTAGCTAAGCCTTTATTATTTCCATCCGTAAAGTAAAATTAAGGCAATTCAACACAGAAGATGGACAGTCCTATGTGCAACATTTTATACAGTCATATTTATTGTATCAGTGGTTAAGACAGCAAACACAGATGTTAAGCCTTGGCAACAGATCCCAGATTTTTACTTCCAGAAATACTTGTACATAACCTTTGTAATTCTTTGATTTTTTCAGGATCAAATAAAATCAATAAAATACCATTTCTGCTTTAAAACAGGAAAAGCCTCTTTCTTAAAAAAAGAAAACAAAAGCCCAAATCCGATTCATCTTCTCCACGGTAATATCAATCACTGGTTTGAGGCCCCAGTCAAATTGCACAGAATGGTTGGTAAGAGTGAAAAATTAACCACTGAGTAGTTAACCGAGCAGTTTTCCTACGCTCTGTGTAAGCACTGAACAAATATAGCTGATGGCTTAAATTCTGAACAGATTTATTGTAATATTTTGAAGCCTTTGTATAGACTAAATGACAGGTTAGAGGTTTCATTTTGCTAGGGCAGACTTTCCCCATGTACTTTCATTTACGGTTGTAAAGGAATTTTCTTCTTTTATTCAGACTCCATACTCAAATCCCCCCCTCCCCCATCTTCTTTCAATTGATTACTGAATGCAAGTCCTTACAGAGGGAGCTGGCGTGGTCCTTGAAGCCCCTTAGCTGCCCCAAGGTATTGCTAGTGGCACTTACTGTCCCTCAGGCTAAGCCTCCTCCTGAACTCTTACAGGAAAGGGAGACCCAAGTGTCTGATCTTTTGTTGTGCAGAGGTTCTTCCTACAGACTGTGTGAAGAACTAGGACTGGTCATAATACATTAACTATATCCTGCTGGAAGAGCTGCGTATCCAGTGTGGGAAACCAGAGAGGGCCTGGAGAGGAGGAAGATTAAAGAGACTTGAACAGAAGTGAGAGGGCTGATGACTTGGTCAGAACAGGTGAGAGGATGTATTTTTTTCCCCCCTCCTCACTCAGGAACTCAGTGCCGCAGGATGGTGAAGATACCAGAAGTTCACTGGGTTCAGAACGTTAGTGTGTGGTTAACAGAGGCTCCTTCTTCCATTAATTGATCCAGCTCAGTAAATCAGCAGCTGCAGCTCACTAGGTACAGTGGTACCTGCGCAGTCCCTGCACACTGTCCGCATCATCTCTGTCCCTGTGCTCCTGCCGAGGCCTCCGCTGCTGCCCACTGCTGGGCCAGGACACTGGGCTACTCCTGCCTTTGGTCTCACCTCCTACAGCTGTTTTTTTTTTTCCCACATACCTCTTAAGTCACCCTTCCTCCTGTGCCTTGACCACTGTCCCAGGGAGGGGGGGCTGCTCTCATTTTCTTGCCTAGGACGTGCAGAGTCATGCTACTTCCCAGAAAACCCCCTCTGGCCAGAGGTGCCTGGGCCCTTTACTGGAAGGTGGAGGACAAAACCAGTCTGGGACAGGGCTGGTGACTCATGGTCAACCGGAAAGGTTCACGATTCTGCTTGAAACTTCTGATTGAAGAGGCGTTTTTCATGTTATTGAGATGCTGCCAACTACATCACATGCCCAAGGGGGAATAATGTAGTACAGGGATCTACTTTGTTAATTAGTTTACAAAACCCATGAAGATGAGTAAGGAGAGTGTTTGGGTAGTACCTGCCCTCCAGGAAAATTAATGCTTGTGGAGTTGGAGAAACTGAGGCAGACACCCTGCAGATCTTCCTACAAATGTTAATGCCATCTTGCCCCTTCCAAAAGGAGCACAGTTCAACTTCTGCAGGTTGCCCTAAACTAGAAAAAAAGTACGGTAAAGAGACAAGATATGACTATTCTGCTTTAAAATTACTTAATTTGCCTACTGCAGCAACACAAGCATTCTGTCTGTTTTTCTAAATGAGATGCAGCAGTGTCAGACAAAGTTTCAGTTGATTCCTTGCCCTGGATCCCCAGGCTGATCCCCTACCCCAGCTCTCCTCCGGCCATCACAGAGCTACTGGCAGTGATGCAAAAGTACAACGTTGTTCTTAAATGATATCCTTAGTGCATTTAGTCGTACTTCGGCTCACTGCATGGCATACATTCCCTGCTCACATCCCTTTGGCAGCTTTATATACTGTACAATCTATATGTACCAAACACAGCCGTTGAAGGAAAATATAAGGCACAGTAGTATAACAACAGAAAGCCACGATTTTCCCAGATTGTACAGAAACCAGCACAGTTGGTTGGGTCAGGGGGACAATAATCTTTCCATCTTCCCCGCCCCAGTCTAAATGTTGCAGTAATCACAATACCGGTCCTTTGGATATATTTTATAGTGTATATAAAATCATCCCACGATAGGATATTCAGTTTGCATATGGTTGCAAGTTCTGCGTTAAAAGTGCTTGGCTAGAAGTCACCTCGACAGTAAGTGCTCACAACAGCTGCATCTGCTGTAGCACGGTGGGCAGCTGAAATGGGGTTTGCTTTTCCTGGTCCCCAGCAACCCCCCGGCCACCCCTCAAATCCCACAGTCACTGTGGGATGAAGTCACACAGTGAAATGAAGTGGTACCTAAAGTGCTTAGCGTGTTAAATTAAAAATAAGATTTTAAATGTCATTCTTATATACTCTTTTAATATTTCTTCACAGTACCTTATAAATCTAAACATGTTTTAAAAATACTCTTTTCCAGTTCAGGAAAACACTGCAACACAGAGTAAGAATAGTCTTTAAATTTTCTCTGTTTCTCCAGCAATTTAATACTTGTCTTGAAGCGCATAGTATCTAGATGGTCATCTCTCCCTGTTTACATTCAGTAACCTACTAAACACCATTACAAGTCAGTATTAAATGCGATTTGTGCTTTACTTTGTTTACAGACACGACTTTTTAAAATCACTTTCAGCTATTAGTGCAATAGTATCATCGTTATGCCACCCACCTTGGAGGACTACCCAGGAAAATTTGTCAATTTGGGGAAAAAAGAAAATTAGTCTGTTCCTCTGCCTTTCACTGACTTTCAGTCATGTGCTGAGGCAAAGGGGGGGATGGAGAAAATAACTAGACCCCAAAACCGATGTGCACAGACACAGTTATTTTACGCCTCGTGCAAACCCAGTTACTCGCAGCAGGTTAGCAGGGGCGAGGAGGACGCTGACTAGCCGGGGACGAGTCCCCATCTCTGGGCCTACAGGACTTCAACGCTAGTGCCAAGGCTCCTGGGTTGGGAAGGTTATAAGAGAATCCTGTGTTTTAATAGAAAGGTATTACAGCTTTCCTGGAAAGGTTACCGATCGACACGGGCTTAGCACTACGTCTTCGGCCGGGCTGCGTCACCTCCCGTTTCTAATCCCGGCTTTCGCGTAGGACGTAGGAGAGGCCGTGTTTCCCCGAGGAGTCGTAACTGTCATGGTAGGGGAGGCCGACCCACTCGGGCGGGTACGTCGTCGTGCTGTACACGAAGCACTCCACAACGCCCTCGGCAGCTGCCCGTGCCTCCCCCGCGCCGCCCTTCCCTTCCCACTCCACCACCTCGATGCTCATCAGGGTACGCTGGTACATGTCTGGGCAGCCTTCGAACTCATCCAGGAACTGCAGCATCTGATCGTCAACCGAGTAAATCTCCCCGGCGACGTGGTGTCCTGTTCCTGGGATGTTCAGCATGTAAGGAATGTTGTATTTTCCTGCAATCACCAGCGGGTACTTCTCCACCGTGCGGCCCCTTCCTTGGAATTTCGCTAGCCCCTTGGCCGTGTTGATCATGTGCTTGTAGTTGGGCTGGCCTTTCTTCAGCGTGCCGTAGACAAAGACACGAGCCATCGTACCTGCAAAAGCAGCTGAGAGACAAAGCTGTACGTTACCCAAGTGGCTGCTTTGGCCAACGCGCGGGAAAACTGCACCCACGCCAAGACACGTTGTACACGCAAGTACACACAAGACCCTTCAGGCATGTGCAAAAGTGGTCTCGTAGTCCTACATCTCATTTAAATATCATACTACATTCAAATATCGCTTTAAACTTTTCAGTCAAAAACTGTAACAGTGAAAAACAGACGCCATGAGAAAGCCACCCTTACAGTTCTTTGCTGTAATCAAATTACATCCTGTGGGTTCTCTAAGGAATCTGCAACATCAATGAACACATCCCTGAGCCTTGGGAAAAGCACAGAGCCTTTCTGCATTTTTTTTTTTTCTCTCTCACCATTATGGGAGCCATCCCAGTGATGAAAAGTGTCCACTACCTGGGACACCCGGCGTTGCCACCTCAGGGTGGGCCCAACACACCCTGGGGCAGCACCACCTTCCCTCCCTCTTCTGCTCAGGTCCTCCTTTCACGGAGGCAGCACTCAGGATTTGAGAAACACCCTTTTATTCAGTAACAGAAGAGCCTGGTTGCAGTTTGGAAGTTCGTGTGGCTTCTTTTTTCATGGGAAAATAAAGCACAGTGGCATTGGTCATCTGAAAGCAAATGAATGCATTCAAACTTCAGGTCATGTTGCATTGCATCTACACACATTTGATGGTATTTTTTTTTTTTCCAAATAGCAATACCAGCTCGGTCACAGTCTTAATAAAAAAAGGGAAAAGAAAAGCAAGCTGCACGATGCTCGTAGCCGCAGCAAGCTAACGACATACAAAGTGGGACACCACCAAGATGAACAGAGGGCCTGTCTGTCACAGAGAGGGATGAAAAGACTTTCACGCCAGACCTTACAAGCAAAATGAGGGACGCCGGCGGGGCAAGTTTAACCTGGCATTGAGTCATTTCACGGACACACTAAAGGATTTTTTGGTAACCCCAGTGCAGAGGTCCTGCTTGCCAACTGACTGACAAATGCTGAAGAGCACACTGTGGCTCCGGGGAGCAAAGCAGGGTGGCCTGCAGCACCCACAGCCCAATCCAGTGGGTGCTGGCTGAAAGGGCGCGTCTGTCCTGCTCCATCAGGGGAGGGGAACCACAACAGCGAGAAAAGTCCGGCTTTACTGAAAGAAAGGGCAGGGGGAAGGTACCTTCATCGTTCCTGGGTTATTTTTCATGCCGTGCCCTGTTTGTCCCCCATCATTTCTGTAGGGCAGAAGCAGTTCTGCACTGTTTGATGGTTTCCCACATTTTGCCCCCAGTCACTGACTGGGCAGGGCCTCCCTCCCCATCACCCAACTCGGCCATCTGGCAGCTCCTCACCGGGCCCCCAGCATCAGAGGAGCACATGCAGCTCCTTTTGGAAGAAGGGTCATTAAACAATGTATTTCAAGTTTGAAAAATCTTTAAAAGAAGATGCGAAGTAGAAACTTAATGTATTTGCTGATATTTACTCTTATTTTAGTAGACTGTTAGATCAGGACAGTTATCCAAGGGGGCACATTGCTGGACAAGAGGAGTGTCATTTAAAACCCTCAGTAGGAAAGGACTTTCCCCCTTCGTGGAATAAACAGTTTTTCTCTGTACAGAACACAGTTTTCTAATCAAAACCAGTGTGTGCCTTTATTTACTGGCAAACAGCTTTCACTTAAGGAAAAAAAGACCGTGCTGATTTTTTCCCCCTGTATTTTATCAGATATACTTCAGCGTAATTTATCCTTCGTGACATAAACAAGTTTTTTTGGATGGAGCTCGTTCCCTCACAATAAAAAGAGCATTAATATTCAGTTGGGCTGACTCCCTTTTATAAGAAAAATCATTACCTTTCAGATTGTGTTTTGAATAACAAACACAGATCCTTCAGGAAGAAACTTGTCCCAGTGGGGATTGAGAAAGGATCAGAGTTAAGCACTGAAACATGCAATTAATTCCCATTAGGGGATTAGGGCACTCGTGTTCACTTTGAATCAGAAAAATGAATTGTGAATTAAATTGTTCACAACCAAGAGGTTACTTGTCAGAGTTAATAAGTTAAAAAATAAAAAGGGAAACCTAAAACGCACATAAAAAGCTCAGTAGCGAGTGGTGCATCTGTAAGGAAAAGATACGCTTCATTTCCATTAAACAAAAGCTCTATCTGTACTGTACAGCTGGAGATAAGCTTCCAAAAAGTTTGCAGGAAAGAGTGTTACCCTTCCTGAAATGGGTGAAAACAACGTATGCGTCTCTGATGGTTACTAATTTAAAGCAACACAGATGTCATCCTAGTGCAGGGCATTCAACAGCGACAACGCCAACCCTTGCTAACCCATGTCCGGGTGGTTCTGGTTTAGCATTGGAGTAGCTGGGTGCAGCAGGCGGTACACAAACGGAGATGGAGTGGGAATCTGACGTTTCAGCCACTGTTTGTGTAGAGCCGTGAGGCTGATGTACTGGTAGAGCTGGGGCTTCGCAGGCAGGCGGCCGCTGAACTCCCCGTCACACCGCTGCGGTCCACAGCGGCCCTGTCGCTCACGTGGGATGGGCTGGGCACAATGACTTCTCCTTCTATTAAAAAAACCCCAAAACCAACAAAGCCCAGCCCAGACAACCCCGCCTGAGGAGTGATAGCAATAAACTTGCTAAAAACATTTTCTGAATGTCGCTCCATATAAAAAAGACCTCTACAAGTTTTCTGTGCGATAAATCTGGTCTCCTGTGTGCCCCGTCTCGTGTTGCAGAAAGGCTGTTAGACATATGAGCATCATTTCCAGCACCCCCCTATCGTGGGCTTTCAAAAGATTTTTAGCCACCTTGTGGCAGGAGAGTAAAGAGCAGAATTTTATTTGAGGGTCATTTCACAGACTTCCACTGAACAGCTGAAAAGAGTTACAGCTGGCACCCCTTCGCTGAATCACCAACGAGAAGTTGCCTTTTCTCACTTAATCCAGTTTGACACTTCTTACCTACACTAAACCACCTAAGAGGAAAAGAAAACCCACCAAAAACCAAACAAAAAACCCTCCCAGACTCTACAGTGAGTATTAGCTGCCAGGACAAAACAAACCCATTCAGAAGGTACTTTCATGAAATATTCATGCCAGAATCGTTAAAATTTAATGGCATGGGGAAATGTGAGTGAAATTTTTATCTCATCTCTTCAAACTCTTTCTTTTAGCTATGAAAGATGACCTGCTGGACTGCTTGTGGGATCAATTACTAGTTGCTTCGTTACGTGAGATGCAAAGATCAGAAAATAAAGTCACTATTTCAGGATCGTGCAGGTAGAAGATGCTGTTGGGTGAAAATAAAAGCAGCTCGTAACCGGTGCCGGCCAGCAGCCCGGGTTGCCACTCAGCGTTAGTGGTGGTGGGGCTGCATCACCGTATCCACACCTGCCCTCACCTACCAATGGAGTTTTGGGTCAGGGCTTTAGTTTTCCCTCTCGGAGCCGAACAGCTCCAGCGCGGTGAGGGCGGGACGGGCGGCCACGGGGCCAGTTGCTGGCTCAGTCAACACGCGCTCGCAGATGAAGATGAAGTGTCGCAACCAGGCAGGCTCTTTGCTCCCAGGTTGTGCCCCAAACAAGACCTCGCTTCCCAAGCAGCAGCAGCTTTGACAATAAACATCCTTTTACCGTAATTCAGACCATTATTGGATCCTACCAGCTTCCTTTGAAAATAAAAGAAGAAATAGGGTGTGCGCTGTACTGTTTGCAACCAGGGCTGTTTGCAACCGCAGTAGCAGGGGTTTTGGTTTTACTTTGTTGAAACTTTTTCTCCCAACTCAGAAAGTATACATTTCTCTCCCTTCATACAGTAACATTATTTTCCCTTGAGAAAAATTCTCTGCATTGGCTCGGTGACCAGATATAGTTACACATTAATTCTTCAGAAGTTTCTTGAAACTGTAGGAAACAGGTGAAAAAACAAAATGCCTTGAACTTTAAACTTGAGCCCAGTCTGTTTGAATGAAGCGAGTTTTAAGGTCACTCTTCACTCAATGCTAACTTTCAAGAAGGACTAACATGCCAGAGAGGACTCCTGGGACCGCATCCTGTTGGTCCTTTGATGCTTTCATTTTGTTGCTTGCTATTTTCTTTATAGCACAGACAAGGGCTTCCTGCCCGGGCCGACCCCTTTCCAACCTTGCTGAATACCTCGGAAAAAGTTTATGGCAAGACACCTTTCTTACATTAACCACAGAGGCACCAGCGAAACGATGGCTCCTTTGAAATCAAGAGGTTACGGTCTCCTCGCAGCAGTCGTCTGCTCAGAAACTGCGAGCTGCTGGTTTGTGAAAACAAACAAGAATATTGGAGTAACGAGTGCCATGTTGGACACTACTGGGCACTACCTGAAATGCCACTTTTAACCTACTTTGCAGATACTTTTCATTTCACTTTTGGATAGTTTACATCCCCCAACCAACAAATACGCCTGCGCTTAAGCTGGACTATCTTGGAGGTGTTTATCACCAGGAGGCAGAGCGAGAATGCTTTCCCTTCAGACAAACATCAATCACAGCGCTGCTCAAGTGCCTCACCCCCGTTCAGCATCACAGCAAGCATTTGCCTTTTGTCTGTTTGAAACCGTTTCAAAACACTTTCAGCTCTACTGCATAGCGAAATTTCGTTAGATTAATTTTTACTACTACCAGAAAGAGCTTTACTCCCAAAGTGACTGTTAGGAGCAGCTACAGAGGCCTCCAATCAGATAAAACCGCCACGTGCAAAAAGATGCTGGACACAGGATGCAGAAACATGCTGGACACACCGTTAGACTGATTAACAGACTAAATTTCTAGACAGTGCAGAGACAGGAGGGGATTGCCAGCACAGTAGGAGGACGAGAAAGGGAGGATGAAGAAAATGGAAAGTCAATGGATGTGGACAAATTGAGTCAGGGGAGGAAAAAAAAGTTGCTTCCCCAAGAGAATATCATAGCAGTATTATTAAGTATTGACTGTTTCATCCTAATACTAGGTAATAATATTGTATATTACGTATAGTATTATTGTATGATCCTCAGACAGAATATTATATCAAGTTCTTGCTACCACAATTCAGAAACTTGTGGGCTGCAAAAGTAGTTACAAAGAGCTCAGAGCAGAGCACTTGAGTCCAGGACTGGTTTTTTTGGGCCACAGACTGGAAAAGCAGGAGCTTAGACAGGAGCCAACGAGATGGGGCATAATCATCTACAAATGCGGGTAAAGGTTTTGTAGAAAAGACAATTGGTTCTCCACTTATATGAACATACAGCCAGCCAAAATTTCTGCATGGAATAATTAACGTGGATAGGAACAGCTTTCTAATCATAAGAACAGACAGGGCATAAGAACAACCATAACAAAGTCACCACAAAAAGGCTTGAGAGCCCCGTGTCCCCTACATGAGGGTGGTCAACAGCAGACACCTCAGCGAGAGTGCAAGAACAGGGCAAGGCGACAGCGATGAGTTTCCAGACTTGGGTCCAGACCTTCCCCACGCCAGAGGTGACGAGCACCGTGGTGCCAAAAGGCCCTTTCCTCCTGTCAGCTCGCACGACCGCTATAGTGAACAGTCAGTGATGGCAGCAGCCTGCGCCAGGCAGCCCCACGCCTCCACTCCATGCGAGTCCACAAGACACAAATGGCTTTGGGGGTGGTTTCTTTTTTTGTTTCCCCTGCCACCTGGCTTGCTTCATCTGACGGCTGTTCCTCTGGGTCAGGGGTCTCTGGGCACCTCCTGTCACCAGATACTTTTTCAGCTCTTGCCGTCTTCTAGGCTGACGAGTCCACGTGTATTTAACAGAATGGAAAACACTCCTTACCTACGATCATCTTTGCCACCTCTTCCTCTAACTTTTCTGGTTCCCTTATACTTTTTTGAGATAGGAAAACCAGAACTGAAATATTTGAGAAGGGATAAACCATGGATTTATAGAGAGATGTAAATGACCTCTCCTGTTTTGTTCACACTCCTTTCCCTCCAAAGCCTTTTTGACTGCTATTGAGCACCGGGCTGATGGTTTGGAAGAACACAACGATACCTCAGGCATCTTGTCCTTGAGTGGCAACCGGGGTGTGAAGCATTTACTGAAAATCCAACAGTGTTCAAGCCTTGAAAACTGGAACTCTTGAAAAATAAGTATTTGTCCAAACTATCATGGATGCTACAGTTAATCTTGCTTTCGGGAAAGGTAGAAGATTAGATGGCTTCTCAAAATCCCACTCAGCAAGGTGGGTCCTTATGATGCTGTTTCAAGTACACGACAATTAATTTAAATGGCGTACACAGAAATGTCTCATCTTTGCACCTTTAGTACAGATGCTTAAACTGTTATATCTACACAAAAGGGGGGAAAAAAACCCCACTCCAAAACTGGAGCATTAACTTCAAACGCCAGATCGCCGTTTACAGGAAAGAAGTAGAAAACAACTTTTGATAGGGCAGCCCTGCTATGCCAGCCCTGCTGCCGGTACCCTTTCGGAGGCCACCGTGAATTTGAAGTGGTTTCCGTCATTGCCATGCAGAGCACAGCCCAGGCTTTCAAACCGCCGACATCCTGAAGCCGAGGACAGAGCTGGCCGCTTGGCCGGGCTCCCCGCGAGGTCAGCACACTGATTTACATGCCAATACCCCGACCGGTCAGTTTTGGACCCAGAAGAGCATCCCGGCCTGCGAAACACGGCAAACGCTTTTGAGTACCTAGGCATGGGAACATATTTTTCCACACTGAAAAGATGGTGAGAGAGAGAGAGAGGGAAGAGAGAAAAGACAAGGTCTGGGCGAGATCGTGAGGTGCCTTTCCACAAGGGACACGGCGGGGACGGCTGCACAACACCACTCTGTGAGGAGGGGAGAGGTGCCCAGGTCATGGCACAGCACCGGCCCCTCGTCCCTCGGCAGCGCGACTGAGCCTGGAAAGAAGATGGTAAATAGATCCCCATCGTTCAGCGACAGGAGCCTTCCTGCCGGCAGGAGCCTGTGCCTCTGGAGGCCATCTTATGCCTTTGCTCCAGCCAGCGTGGAGGTGCCACCACAGGAGAGACAGGCTCTGCCCAGCGCCTCTCAGGCCTCACCGCACGCTCAGCCAGGCAAGATGGCAGCTGGCTGTCCCCATGGAATAGCCGGAGGCTGCTCCGGCCAGCGGCGGCAGCAGGACGGCTCACCGGGATGAGTCTTGCTGCACCCTGCAGAGGGGTCACGGCAACATGGTGCTCCTTAAACCTCACCAAACGAAAGCGCAGACATGCGGGGAAAAAAGTCTGCTCTGCTAAATGAGCCAAACAGAAAATCCAGGTATAAATCTGGGAACAGTGTCGTGTAACACTGTGCTATTTTTCCTCTAGAAACCATCTACCTACACCAGTGTGGATCAGCTACTGAAACACAAACCTTTGACCAACGTGGCAGAAATGAAGCATCAGAAAACCCCAACAAACTGTTTTTGTTTGGTTTTTTTTTCAGCCTGCGATTCCTTGGGGAACGACAGGCTGCTTTTAAGGGCCAAGGAAAGGTAATTTATACACCTTTACAGCATGTACATACGCACACAAGGATTTTCTACACAGAGCCATGCTTTGCTTGTGAAGCATTAGTGGCCCAAGGAATAGGAGAGCGGAGGATTAAAACCAGCTGTACTGGAGGAGCCACCAGATTTAAACGCAAACAATATTTTAAATATTCAACCAGGAAGGTACAGATGGTGTGGGGAAATGGCCAACAGGCTCGGAAGAAGTAGTGGATTATAAGGTGTATCTATACTCATAGAAGATATACTAAGATGAATGCTTTTTTATTTGTACATATGCCACTAGGTAGCAGTGGAAGAAAAAGAGGTCCTTCTTGATATTTGGAGGACTGCAGCTGAGGTTACTAAGGGTGCAAAAAAAAAAAAAAGCGGAGCATTCATATAGTAATAAAGGAGAATTGTAGAATCACTGGTTTGCGGCTACAGCTCTGAAGCAAGTCAAACCGCTGGTCTGGAGACAGCCATTGGACAAGCAGTGGAAAATGTGAGAAGATGAAAAAATTTCAACAGATCTTCGTTCTGTGATACACAGAAATATATTCCTTCCACTTTATTTCATTTATTCAGGTCATTTTTTTTTAAAGATAAGAAACTGATTATGTTTTTTCGGAGGGTGGTTGTTTGGTTTTTTTCCCTTTTTTTTTTTTTTTTAAAGAAGGGAGGCTTGTACCATCCTTTCAGTCTATGAATCAAATTTGTGGAAAAGCATAATATTTAACATATGACATACTGGTAACAAAACAAATCAGCTCAACAGGCTGCCCAAAGAAGTGGTTCACTCACCATCCCTGGAGATAGTTAAAAGACGTGCAAACAAGGTGCTTAGGGACATGGTTTAGTGGTGGACTTGGTAGAGTCAGGTTAACGTTGGACTAGATGATCTTAAAGGTTTTTTCCAACCTTAATGGTTCCACGATTCTATGCTATTCTAATTCACTGACTGCAGTTATTTTATTTGCCTAATTAATCAAATATGTATGCAAGTCTTACTTTGATAAGCTATGCAGGTAGTTTTATTTAACAAACAGACTTTTTTTTGAAGGGAATTTCAGCTTGCAGCTCAACGCAAGTCAAAAATAAAAACCCAATCCATATCTCAGCAACAAATCTCTTCCACCATTTTCTAATATAACAAAAAAAAGGTAAGAAAATAGAAACCAAAACAGAACACCAAATCAGAACTACAAAGAACCATGACCAGATGTATATAATTACTTCAGTCCCACTGAGGCATATCATTTCTGTTTAGAAATTCGTACTGAGTTTACTATAGAAAAGATAAAAAGGCACAGATAATCATGAAAAGAAAACTAATGAGTAATTTCAACTGTCCTGGTCTTGATTTTTGTTCTCCAAGAAAGACTTGCAAAGTCTTGCACTGAAATCTGAAACATACTTCATTTCCTTCTTCATCAAGTGGGAAAGCATCCTTACCTCAAGGTAAATACGTTTACTAGTCTGCTATTGTCTACACAGAAGAAACAAATACATATTCTGGGGGCATCCAAAAAAAGCCTGAAATGGCACTCAGCGAGGCACTGGAGTAATTGCTTTCAGATCCAGAAGACATACTGACCAGAATCTCAAATATCCTTCTGCCTGGCAGAGTCAAAGATAAGCAAGAAGACAAGAAATTCCCAATTTGTTTGTTTGTGTCTTGCAAGGATGTGTTGAATGAAATGTTTACTTTCAGGTAAGGAGTGGTTTCATCTCTGATGCAGAAACAGATTCTGTAGTCCGATGCAAAATTTAACATGGGTCTGTATTCACTGAAGAACCAGGAAAACCAGCTATGCAAGCCCTTAAATCTGCTGGAGCCACACAAAGCACACAAGAAATACTGATGGAAATAATTCCATATCTCTACTTAGATATACATTTGCAATTGCAAAAAAAGCTATTTTAGTTTTACGATGGCATGTAGGATTTACTCTAATTGAAGGTCTCCTTAGCAGTGTCCAGGATCCCTGGAAGGCAGCTTTAATGAAAGGCGTCTTAAGCCAGTGGTCTGGCTGTAATAAGAAAACATTATATAATATTCATCTGAATTATATAGACATTTATATGAGACAGAAGTATTTACAAATAAAATATTTATATAAATGAAAATAGCTTTATACATGCTGTGAAGCCTCTTTTCAGTGACCTTTGAGAAGGAATTTCTGTTACTAACTTGATAAAGGAAAAAGAACAGAATCAAGTACTGGAAGTAAATGAGAAGGGGAATAATATGTAATGTGGTTCTGAATGCAAAAAAGCCAGACTAATATCATTAAAACAACCTCCTTCGACAAGGATAACGTAATGGACTTGGAGTCAAGTACAATACTTTATTTAAAATGCAGTGAAAATATCTCCAGGCCAAGTCATAGGGAAGAACTGTATATGAATAAGGAGTTAGTTAAGGGAAGATTATAATGGACTATATTAAAATAAGCAGTAATACACACAGACAGAAGTTACCGGTCGTATTCCTCAGGAATCAATGCTATTTTATTTATTAGTGGTCTTGCTACAGCATGTAGTTGTGTGCCTACCACAGCTGTGTGTGATGCATCCTGAGGAGGACTGGTTCATGCTACAGACATATTAGATAGCCTATGAACTATGTAATTGAAATAAGATGGCTTTTAATGATACAATGTGTGGAAATACATGCTTAGGGACCACTGACAAGAACTTCTGGGCACTCATCGCTTGAAGGAAACAAAGGAATGAATCATAGAATACATCAAGTTGGAAGGGATCCATAAGGATCATCAAGTCCAACTCCCTGCTCCTTGCAGGACTACCTTAAACTAAACCATATGACTAAGTGTCGTCCAGATGCTCCTTGAACTTTGACAGGCTTGGTGCCATGACCAGTTCCCTGGGGAGCCTGTTCCAGTGACCGACCACCTTCTTGGTGAAGAACCTTTTCCTAATGTCCAGTCTGAACTTCCTCTGATGCAACTTCATTCAATTCTCTTGTGTCCTATTGCTGGTAACCAGAGGAGAGATCAGCACCTCTCCCTCCACTGTCCCCCTGAGGAAGTTGTAGACTGTAACAAGCTCACCCCTCAGCCTTCTCCAAACTGAACAACCCAAGTGACTTCAGACCTTGTAAGTCTTGCCCTCGAGGCCTTTCACCATCTTGGTCACCCCCCTCAGGACACACTCTAATGTGGGGCTGCACCACTGCACTGTAGAGTGCACCTCCCTCAAGCAGCTAGCAATGCTGTGCTTGATGCACCCCAGAACATGGTTGGCCCTTTTGGCTACCAGGGCACAGTGTTGACTCATAGTCAACTTGCCATCAACCCAAACCCCCAGATCTTTTCCATAGGGTTGCTCTCTAGCCTCTCATCCCCCAGTTTGTATGTATAACCAGAATTACCCCATCCCAGGTGAGGAATTCGGCACTTGCTCTTGTTAAATTTCATAAAAGCTCTACATGAGCCAGCCATGTGTACTCACAGCCCAGAAAGCCAACCGTATCTTGGGGGCTGCATCAAAAGAAGCACGGCCAGCAGCTCGATGGAGATGATTCTCCCCCTCTACTCTGCTCTGCTGAGACCCCACCTGGAGTACTGTGTCCAGCTCTGGGGCCCCCCCAACATAAAGGCCTCTCACCACAAGAAGGACATTGAGGTGCTGGAGCGTGTGCGAAGAAGGACAATGAAACTGGTGAGGGGTCTGGAGCACATGTGTTATGAGGAGCAGCTGAGGGAACTGGG